>OX592706.1:10614986-11214986 GCA_951361185.1 Ochropacha duplaris | reverse complement strand
CTTATGCCTGTAGATAATACAATGATAGGGATCTGCCAATGTTTTGTTGAATTTTTACAATGCTTAGATGGCAACTGGGTCTCAAGTGGGTGGTCTCAAGTAGGTGCTTGAAAATCCAGCACTGATTAAAATAAATGACATTTCAAAGTATTTATAAACTGTAGTTGGTAGCTGGCACAGTATAAAAACGTATTTATTATGAGATTTCGACGATTTTTAGCAACTGTTTAGCATATTCTGAATTCGAATTTTCTATAGGGAATTTGAATTTAGAATCTGCTAAGCACTTACTAAACACCGTCGAGTTTGTTATGAATAAGGCCATAAGTACTCAAACTTTAGAAATTAAGTCTATCATGTGTTTATAAGTAAGACGACAAGGTTTCACTTCTAACACTAATTTGGGACTTTCTAAAAAACACCATCAAATAATATACAACTCTAGCGTAATTGACTACTGACGAAACTCGAAAAGTTTTCGCGTAATAGAGTTCGCGCGCGGGTAAAATGAGGCGGGTGAATCTATTGGAGTCCACTCGAGACGAGACGCGGGAACTTGGTCGTGTGAGAGGCTAAACCGATTACGGGATGCATTCAATTGTAGACCGGGAGCTCGGAAGCTAAAGCTTTAGAGGATTCTCTAAAAAAAAATCGCTTTATTTCACTTTTAGCTGTACTAGCTGATGGCTAGGCGATAGCTCAGTGGTAGCGACCTCGGTGTTCTGACAGCTGTCCTTGAGAGTCAGTTCTCATGTAGGCTTTTTGTGGTTACCACCTATGGCCACATCACTTATCATGGTAAGATTACACAAGCTAATTCAAAAGAAGAAAAAAAAGAGTTTCATTAAAATCCTTTCAGTTATTGCGTGATTGTATAAAAAAGATACAAATCTAAACATTTACGAACTCTCTCGTTTATAGTATCAGTATGATTGTATTATACTTTTATACATTAATAATATTGTTTGTTTTGAGATGAAATTTAAATAAAGGTGATTAGCTAATCAAAGAAACGGCTTGGAACGGGATAACAAAAATATATTAATAAATTCATGGTAGAGGTCATTTTTTTTCGAATATAAAGGATAATTAAAAGAAAGCTTTCAGACAAATTCCCTGAAATTTTACACCTTGAAAGAAAAATCATATTTTATGAATAAATGATCGTGCTCCTGAACTATGTTTCGGGAACATCCTTTATCCGAGCAAGAAATTGGAGTCCGGGTGAAATGTACACAAAGCTAAGTTAACAGAGGAGTTTTTTTTATAGAGACCCGGTACTAATGGACTTATTTTAATTCCACTTCAGCAGGAATTAGCTGGAACAGATCTAAAATGGCGACGATAATTTGAGATCGCTAACCTAGTTTTTTTTATTATACTGTTTTTTTTCATTCTTGTGTCAAGAAATATTTTTATCACACTTTCTAGGGTTCAACCAACCTTAAATCTAGTAACTAGGTACATAAGGTTTATAATCGAACATCGTATACTCGTACAACTCCCAAAAGTATTCATTTATAGTTAAATTTAAGAAGTACATAAGGTAAACTGAAATAAATATTAAAATTATTTTTTGTAAAATGTATTGCGAATTATGCTCGCTGCAGGCTATTTTACAATAAAGCTCATAATATGTTGGTCTTCATTAAATGAAACATGTTTACTGAACAGAATTAACTATAAGTACTGCCTCGATTAAATATTTGATGAAATGTGTATTGTTACATAAGTATTAACTTGAAGTATATTATTGGATATTAAATTAAATAGTGGAGTATTATTTGTTCTTTCATTGTGTCCAAATAGATATAGATATAAATTTGATAACCGAGAAGTAAATATGGAACTGATACTAGATAAAGAAGAAACGCTGCCAGCCTTCTGGGAACCTTGCCGATCGGCGGCAGCGGCAGCCTCGAAGAAGTTTTTTATATATTATAATTGTACATTTGCTTGTATATTTTGTACATTTGTTGTAAATAAAATAATTATATGTGCATATAATATAAATTTCTGGAATTTCATGTCTATTTTGAATTTAAGCCCAACGAATATATTGTTGCTTTGGTCTCTTATTTGGAAATTATATATTGATTGGACACAAATTCAAAACAGACATGATATTCCAGAAATACACGACGACAAATTTTGTTCGAGGATTCGAAAATCAACAAATTTAATAGACAATAAGATAATTAAATGAAATGTTTATTCATGCAAATAGGCCTTCACAGGCACTAACGATTGACAGATTGTATAGATCATCGAGTAAATAAAAAAAAAACAATATTATTCCATAAACAGCTCGTAATACCAAAACACTGAACACTTACGACGCAACAAAAATGTTCTAATGACAGAATACTGATGGTGTCAGAAAATATTTGCACTCCCTTCAAAAACATTGGTGACACAAAAATAACTTTTCCCTAGTAAATAATACATCAAAGGGCTAAGTGATTGATGCAAGGGGTGAGGGGGTGGAAAGGCAGAGGGGTGAGACAGGTCATTAATCTTTCTGGCTGTCCCCCGCGCGTGAATTTGCCACGTAGGTCTTGAGGACGCTGATCGGTTGTTTTCATCGTAAGTGTGCCGATTTCTTCGAAGCTTTGGCTATTTCTTTATATTTATTTATCTCTATTTGAAGATTCCTAAGATTTACTGCAGAAGTTAGTGGGAATTCTGGCTAGAATAATTCTAAGTATATTTTCTTGCAAGAACTAAATATAATTTTGAACTTAATCAATCAATCAGTGAAGTCAGTCAGCCAAGAGCATGAGGTTAATTCATATAGAAATATAAACCCTATATTTCATGGCTCTACGTGGAATTGACTCATAAAGTTGTTTATATCGTCAATGTGTGGCTCTCCTTGAGATTTTTGGAGCCAGGTTACGAAATTTTTCCAGCAGCTTTGTTGTAAAAAATTATTTAAATCCTCATCGATGTTGGATGTTTTATTACTATTATTCTTCTTCACAAAATCTTTACTTCAGTTGCCTTGTTTAGGACTCCTTGTATTGATTACCATCTGTAAAGATTACAATCCAGAATTTTGCTCGTCGGCAGTGTGAAGACTATTTTTCTATTAAATGTCATGCTTCACCACATTTCAACGTAAAAGTTGATTTCGCTGAAGTCCACAAAGCATAGAATAGATTTGGCTTGTATCTTCATTGCAATGCGACACATTACTAGGTATCCGTATCTAGCGACATAGTTTTTCCATATTTTCTTTCTTCACCGTAAGCTCAAGTTTATAATTACGGTGTTTGACATCACTACCTAGCTTTCATCTCATTACAATGGTCTGTGATGAGTCTTCTCTTTATAACTTAGGGTTACTAGACTACTTGCTTTCCAAGATTTACACAATATACATTGTTAAAGTACATCATATTATGCTCTTCTTCATCTACAAGTACCTACTGTATAATTTCTAAGCCATATTACTAGTACCATTGCAGCAAGTATTATGGCATGTGCAATTATACTAGGTATAATAAAGATTGTGTATTTTTAAACAGTAATTCATAAACAAATTTGAAAGTACTTATAAATTATGAAAAGTACGGTAGAGAAGTACGAGTAAAACAACTTAAAATAAAAACAAGAATTTGTAACCAAATCGTATGTAGTCAGGAATTGTGAGCGAGAGAAATAAAATGACGCGGCACGAGAACATTCCTACTCATATATGTAAGACGTAAGAGTACATTCAAGAACGTAAAGTCCTCTCGTCAAGACACAAAGGCTTTGTTAGCTTTTAAACTTATTCTGGAACAATTTCGTTTGTTTTTTGCGCTCTGCTGTACTTAATCAACAAAGACAGCGCCTGCTTCCGATCCAACGTCTCCCTTAAACAAGGTTCTATTTGCAGAACGCACACATTTAACACCAAAGAAAAAGCAAACAGAGAACAAAGAGAGTTCAAACATACTCCAATTTATACATAACATTGTGTAAGTACAAAAAAACAAGAAGCAATGTATTACCGGTAACTGTTTTTATTTTCCAACCCAACATCGGACGCTTTTACCTAAAGACATACACAAAAAATGCTTCGAGTAAAATTTTGAAATCGGCCAGTGTGCAAATATTCGTGAAGCAACAACCATTAGTCTATGTAAAAAATAAGCGGAAAAAGCAAAGAATAAGTGATACCGAGTCGCCGTCCTGTACTGTCAACGTCAAAGGAAACCATTTATTCCTGTAATGTCTTATTCCGATCGCGAGAACTCATGCAAGAGCGAGAGAGCAGATTCTCTTTGTAGTGAAATATTTGATGACGGTGATGTTGTTGGGTATTTAGCCATCGCAGTTGGCACAAATAGTTTTATTGTGTATCCATGATTAATGGCTGAACACTCTAACAATGAACACAAAGGATCAAATTTTCTGTTTTCAATAGCGCACTCAAATGGAGCGCCTTTCTAATAATAATCGACGTAATCTTGTTGATTGTTTGATTAAAAATAACTACTAATATTGTTCATGTTATTAATTATTTGGTTAGTTAAAGCATCATTAAGTGCTTCAGCATTGTAGCGATCATCATACTTACGTTAGAATAAATTGCTCACCGCAATTGCGTACCGGACATCTGCACGATAAATGTTATTAAACCTTTGCATACAGGCAGCCCTTTTTAGGGCATCCCCAAATTACCTGGTTTTATTTTCCTGCCGTCTATTAAATGGCTAATATTTTCAAGATCCAATTAAATGCCAAGTAGAAGAATAAAGAAAAGCAAAAAGGCATTCCAAATCAAAAGACGGTCCCATTCATGGGCAATCAATATCTTCCTTAAAACTAAGCAAAAAAGCAAAACGGACCAATTTCGGGCCACAAATCTATTACAACAACCGTAAACATCTTCAAATAGAACCAATAAATAGAAGTTAACGAAGTCTTGTCTGCGGAACAAACAAAAGTTTGCCGTTTTTCCGATTGTAATTCAAGTGACAATGACCTTTATTTCGCGAGAGATAGAAATCAAGGAAGAAATTTTTCGAGTGTTAAAATTAAATTTGGTTGTTCAAGTCCCTTTATGTCCCATGAGGCGTAAATTGGGTCCGAGTTCGACCGAATTTGAGAGGAAATATATAAAATAATAACCCAATATGTATTACATGAAGGTTATTTGATAAACGACGAATAATCCCCGAACTCAGATCAAAGTTTTACTTTATCTCCGATGAAACTATAATTGAAGCGCCTTTGACCTGTTTAATCTTGTCGATCTTTGAGAAATGGTGCAGATTAGTCAAGGGGTTCTAGACCACCTGTTGGTCTAGCACGATAAGCCCCAATTGAATTACAATTGTGGTATACCGTCTCTAGATGTATTGTAAAATCAAATGTAAAAATTATTGAATTCTATTGAAATTTTGCTCCTAAAGTTTTACATTCTCTTGAGATATTAATTTTAATATTTTGAATAATTAACAATTTGTGTAACTGGATTCCATATTATTACAACTACCTCGATTCAAAGGATTCCATTTTCAAATATTTCATATTAAATTTGTATAATTTTCATTTCTTAACACGCTTTTATTCTAATTGGACTAGCATGTTTTCTTTTTTAAATGTCGGAATTTTGTTTTAACTGATTCTGGACAATAATTTTATTTTCATTGTAAGAGAACATACATTTTTGACAATGCGGGGGTGAAGACACATCATAAAAACATTAATCAATGATGCTAATCATTTTCTTGCAGACTACTACTGTTGGGCCAAAAGACGATTCAACTGGAAATATCTATATCTGTTAGTAATAATGATGAAGAAGTGATTTGTGTTTTCACCATCAACACTTTAAGAGCCTGTTTATATGTAACATATTATATACCGATATTATACCAAGTACATATGCAGTATATTTTATTTAAATCTTTAATGAAAGATACTGCATATGATAAAATAATGAGACGGCGCGTTCGGCGCGTTTGGGGTAATTAATGGATGAAATATGATTGTCGAAATAAAGCAGGTTATCCCGAATACATTCATAAGTGATGTAAGTCGGTACCTAAGTATGTACGGTCGGCCAAGAAAGTTGTGTACCACCCTGAGGTTGAATGCCGCTTGCAGATTCATACGTGATAAAGATTAGTTTCGCTTGCAGATTTTAATGGTCAATTGTCAGTTTTCAAAATGTCATTTGTCAGTTTTCTTTATCAAATAGAATTTGCTTGTCTATTTAAAAAGTATTTATTACTTTTGTTTAGAAACATTTAAACTGTTTTTTGTAGAAATTAATGTCTTATCCATTTATAATAAAGAAGTGACCAATGACGTAATAGTACTTATCAACTAGGTTAACGTCATTATTATGCATCTCTTTCAGTGATATCTTTTTAGTTTGAACCTTGATGCAATTTTCGATGACTAGGAAACTAAATCAAACCTGGCACACCACTTTCTCGGCCGACCGCGGTACATATGTATGTCAGTCATGAATACAAAGGTTGTCAAGAACATAAAAAGTATTCTAAAACACTAGACAGGCTGGCTGGCTGAAGGGCCGCGAGGGAATTCGATCTCGTTCTGTCACTATCACTCAACATACACTTTGTGAATTCAAAAATACATGTTCTTTGATATACAAGGCCTATCTCGAATATGTAGGGCATTCCGTTTATTGTGAAAGGGCATATTTAATTACCTGTCTAGCTTTCAATAAATGATAAAAAACAAAGATTCTAAAAGGCAAAATTCCGCCGAAGTTGTAAATTAGAAACCGGGTAGGTGTACCTCACCAAAGACATTTAACTTTTCTCTTTGACCTCGCCAAAGATGGTGGATTCTATTCTCGCCCCATTCCCATGGGTATTAATACATATTGTATTTAATATACTACTATTCCCCGCGTTCCAGAGAGATCTTATTTTTTCCCAGGATAAAAAGTATGCTATGTTTTATTTCAGGATATGATTTAAATGTGTGCCAAGTCTCATCAAAATCAGTTCAGTAGTTTTTGCGTGACACATCTTCACATGTATCCTAGTATTTTGATAAAGTTTGACATTTGTAATAGTGTTATCTATCCGGCCCGTGGTTTTGCTCGCGTTCCCTCGGGAATAAAAATAAAATATAGGTCATGCTACTCACTAAAAATGTAGCTTTATATCATTTTAGTTTAGATAAAATAGTAAAAACGAATTTTATTAATTAAACTTAACTATTAATGATTGTATGTTTAAATAATCTTCAATAAATCTGTTTTTAGAATCTAATTTTGAGTTAAAAAGATAACTAACTGTTATTGAAATAGTATGTAAATATACCTTTACCTAGTGATTGAAACACTCGTAGGTAGGTTTAATAAATCTAGTTTTACCACGATGGTAGTTGTAGAAGCGTTGAAGTTAGACAAATGTGGTTAATTCTACTTCAAAGTCAAACCACTAAGTAATGTCAATCAATTAATTAGTGGCTAGGAATACGCCAAGTTTACACTCAGGTTGGTAAAGAACTTTCAATAGAGCCTTACTAATTTTCTTGTATGCTTTGGGGCAATAGCTCAGTGGTAGTGCCGTCGGATACTGCGAAAGGTTTGAATCCTACAATGTGCTTGAGCTTGAGAAAACCATAACAGTCTACTACCCTCAAAAAATCTCCCACTTGAAAATCTGTCGTGAAGTTTCTGTTGGTGTGTTCCGGCAGTTGTTCTTAATAGTCAGTTGACTTAAAGGCATTGTAAACAAGCCGACAACACATTGGCAATCCTCTTAGTATTATTAATATCTATAGGCGGCGGTATTCACTTACCATCAGGTGACCTGCCTGCCTGCTATTTAACAAGCCTACCTACTCATTGTACAATACATAGAAAATCCACCAAAAATACGACTCACCAGCAATTCTTTGTCAAAGCGGAAGTGTGTGTAATTCATTGCGCCATTGCCCCTTTGGTGGGGCAATCGGGCGGATTAGCCGAGCCCGGCGAGTTATGGACGCTAAACAACGCCGTAATGTATTGCTCCGTCCAGTATTTACGAGCTTTGTTCCGATGCGCTGGGTGAATCTACGATATATTGAACTGTGTATTTTTGGTTTATGCATGCGAGAGCGTGAATTAGGTTGTATGGATTAAAAGAATAGAAATAAAATAAGTATCCTGGGGCATTCTTCACTCACGGCCGACTGATCCTCACCCAAACATAGCAGAGCTTGTGCTGTGGACACCAAATAACTGATATTCTACATTATAAACTACTTTTTTAAATACATCCCATCTAGACCTTGTGTGCTTCCCACCTTCGGCCACGTCATCACTTACTATGGTGAGATTGTAGTTAAACACAAGCTTATCCAGAATAAAAAAACTACATACTTAAATAGGCATGGCACAAATGTCTGTCCTGGGCGGGAATCAAACCCAAAACATGTGGCTTAATAGCAGCGTTCCAACCAACCACACCAACCGGCGTCATAGAATATGAATATAATTGAAGAATGACAGATTCAAGATGAACATATCTCAGTGGTAGTGACGCCGTGGTAATGTCGTAGATTCATAAGTTTAGTTTTGATGAAGAGAAACATCTTGAGGAAACCATAGCACGGTGGTAGGGTACTTAGTAGTACCCGACTGGCTGGCTACCATACACAGAGATACACTTCAAGATTGAGATTGCGATCACACATAAGCCAAAATAACATAAAAACTGCCTGATAGGGTACGCTATCGCACCTATTGTATTTTTGGGATTACTACAATAATAGTAAAACTAGATAAAGAATTTTTATAGTCAAAAAATATTTTTATTTCACCTCTCCATCTTTTTGGAATGGTTTAAATACTTTCACCAATAAATGCGATGATAGCTCAGTGGTAAGTGACGTCGAATACCGCGGTAAGGTCGTGGGTTCGAATCCTATAATGAGCTTGAGCTTTCGGTGAAGGAAAAAATCGTGAGGAAACCATAGCACGGTGGTAGGGTACTTTGTAGTACCCGACTGGCTGGCTACCACCCTCAAGTTGAAAATCTGTCGCCAAACATCTATCGGTGTGTTCCGACAGCTGCACTTGAGAGCCAGTTCCCATCTAGGCTTTGTGTGCTTACCATCTTCGGCCACATCATCACTTACCATGGTGAGATTGTGGTCAAACACAAGCCTATCGAGAATAAAAAAATAAATAAAAAATATGTTACTTAATATGTAAGCTGAATAATTAGACTGTTCGTAGAAACTTTAAATGTAAATGAAACCGTAAAACAAGATTCTACAAGAGTTCTAATCTAAGACCTAATTCCAGAACTGTTGAACAGCCCACCCGCACATAATCCAGAACTTTAACATATAATCTGATATAAGTATGTATTCATAAAGAAGCAAACTTAGTTTAAAAGCTGTAGATTAATAAAACCATAGGATATTTAGTTATCTAAACTAATAAGATAAAGATAAAAGATTTTATTTGATATGTTGAAAAAATACTTAACCAGTCAAAAAAATATATAAAAAAGCTACGTTTTTACTAGAATATTCCTCTCAATTCACACATAGCAAAACGGCTCGAATCCAACTCAAATGTGTCAACAAGAATGGCGCATTCGTAAACACCATCTGTAGATCTACAGAAATGGCCTACTGATTCTCTTTACTCTGTGCTGTGGGCACGTCACGCGCGTGTTTACCGACGCGTGACGTGTTTGACATGTCACGTGACACGGACGGCACGTCCCTCCGACGCGGACGGCCGCGCCGTGACGAGCGAGCCGAGAATTACCCTGCAGTGATAATAGTGCTATTATGATGGAGATACGATCTTGGGGTATTTGGTTTGTCAGCGTAAGCAAAGGTTGAATCTGTATCTTACTAGTGTAATAATAAGGTTCTATTTAGAAATGCTGTGCGGTCTCTATGGTTGAAATTGAATAGTATTTTAATAACTTATTTATTATTTCAATATTTAACTATTACTCGTACCTTAATTACTTTGACGTTTGTAAGCTTCCTTATATTATATACATTTCACTAATTTCTATTTTTTGTGAATGTGATATCTGTACACACTCCGACCTGACGCCTGACATCCGACGCCTGACGTCGACGCCTGACGCCTGACGCCTGATGCCTGACGCCTGACGCCTAGCGACTGGTGACTCACGCGACACTAATGTCCGCACACACTAGTCCATCCGCACTTCCGCAACTATCGGAAATGGCTGTCCGGGCGATTGACACTGAGATATTTCTAGAAAGATTTTTGTTTTTATGCGCCCATTTGCTGACTGCGTGTGTTAGGTACCTATGATGACAAGATATAACCTGACAAAGTAGAAATGGTACCTAAGTTGTTAGCTAAATGAAAAACCGGCTAAAATAAATAAGGGTTACTAATGAAACTCAATGATTTATTTCAGGCATTTGTAAACAATTTTTTTTTTATGTCACTAGTGACAACGAGGCAGGCGGGTCACCTGATGGTAAGTGACTACCGTCGCCTATAGACATTAGCAATACCAGGTGGACTGCCAACGTGTTGTACACCATATTACAATGCCTTAAGGGCAAGGGCATCAATCAAAATATTAAAACGAATTGTTATTTAAATAGCAATACGGTGTATCATCATATAGGATTTAATAATATATCTACGGTATTTATTTCTTGCGAGTGTTATCCGGAATTGAATTATAATAACATCTCAAGTGAAGCGAATGGGTCTCGACGATGGAGACTCACGAAAACAGGAGGTCAAGGACTAACAGCCTCGTGAGCACTTGATTACGTAATTCAGGCGATAATTGCGCTATTATTGTTGTTAATTCATCGCGTTTTTAAAACAAAGATGTAATATCGCTGTATCACGTAAAGTTCTTTGTTTGTTAAATTCGTCTGTATTTTAAATGTAATTTAATTTATTTTTTTCATTAATAAAATAATATATTTCTATTAAAAATATGAAGTTGCAAATGGCTTTTATGAACTGATCAAAACTTTACGGCGATAGGAATATTTTTAATAACTAAATGACGTACAAAGGCAAGTTCTATGAAATAATTCACGTAGTACCCAAATTTATCGAAAATACTCTATAAAGTTTTTTTTATTATAAGAAAGCTAATCAAAAACATGCTCAAACATTAACTTAGGTACCGTTTGGACATAAATTTAATTGTAGTTCTTTTGTTTATATCGCTTAGTGAGCTGGAATTAAAATTGAGGAATATATATTTTAATAACAATAATAAAACTATATAAAATTGGCTTCCACGCCGCAGATTCACCTACATTCCCGACGGGCCTTATTTTTCCTGGATTAAAACATCATTATGCTTTTTTCCAAGATATTATGGTCTAATTGAAAATTATTTATGAAAAACTTAATTTCACCCGCGTACCCGAGGATCTTACCATTTCCCGGGATAAAAAGTATCCTATGTATTCCAGAATAGGAACTATCTTTGGGCCAAGTTTCACATTTATAATATTAGTAGGATTAGTTTTCGATCGCGGGTTCGATTCCCATCCAAGACATTTGTGTGTATGAACATATCTGTTGCTGTGCTGAGTCTGACTATACACTGGTTACACCCTAAAATTGAAAATTTTAAAGTAAATTGAAAATATCCGCAACATAAAAAATAAACTATTTCAATCTCAAAAAGCAGAGTTGAAAAGAAACGTCGAGTGAAAATTTAAAAAGAATACAGGGCACGGTATAAAGGCGTGGCGGTGTAGGCGGCCATATTCTAGTGTAGCGTGCTAATCTCTCGATCGATGTGACATTGCTTCAATTCAATTGATATATCGCTCCCAAATTGTTCCCAACATTCATCATACTTTTACTGCTCGCAAATGGTCTCGGGGGCTAATTTTGTGTGAGGATTTAAGCTGCTTTAGTTATATTTCGACATTTCTCGGCAATTTGTTCTGATACATTTCTAGGTAAAATATAAGTACCTAAATATTATTTTTAAAAGTTTAGATTTTCATTCAACATCAAGAAAAACAATGAAATTACTCGACAACGTAAAGTGCAAAATAAATATCTGATACAAAAGATAAATCTTCGGATAAATTTAACATAATGAAGCCCCACTTAAGGGTGCTCCACCTCAATGTATCTCCGTGAATTAAATAATTGCCGGTGTCACTCTCATCCCGGACATATTTCACGGGACTCGGTGTCCGGGACCGCGGTACTACTCTCCAAACCCTATATATTACTTGGAGGGTGCATATTTTATTTTTTGTATGACAAGAGATTTTTTTGTAACGTCTTTTTTGGTCATATTTTTTCAAATGTCATATGTACACGCCCATGGGATTTTTGTCACCGAAATATATTCTTTTAAGAGCCATGTTCTGAAAATTTCCTTTGGTAAAATTATTTTTGTACTGTTTTTGTTTATTGTACAGTTGAAAAATTATGAAATTACCTATGAAAATTAAATATATACTAATATTATAAAGAAGAAAGATTTGTTTGTTTGTTTGTTTGCATTGAATAGGCTCCGAAACTACTGGACCGATTTCAAAAATTTTTTCACCGTTGGAAAGCTACACTATCCCTGATGAACATAGGCTATATTTTATTCCGAGATAAGATAAGATCCCACGGGAAAGCGGGTGAAACCGCGCGGAACAGCTAGTGTTTTATAATTATGTAAATGGCATTCGCGAATATTGTAGTAATTAGTCATTGTTTTCTATTATTTTTACAGTAATAGAAGATTACTATAAAATACATCAAGCTATGTACAAAATACTAGTACACATAGTTGTTTACTATTGACAGAATATTCTGGAAAAAACCAATATGAGTCAGTTCCCGACACAAATCGCGTCTCACACAATATAAGCTAACGAACATGACCGAAGAATTTCCGCTTCGCCAAAATTGTAGTAATATTTCGATTAGGTGTTATCCCGGGATGGTCCATTGGCCCGGGATTGGAGTCCCGTGACCGGGGCGCGTCGCTCTGCGGTGAATGGGCCTTCACCTTTAAATTCTGAGGTAATACCTGCGGTCAGGTATTTCTTATTGATTGCAACCTTTACCATTGAAAACAGGTTACATATTTTACTATTTCAATTGTAATTTATTGATATTTTATAATATTTGATAGTTAAATGGAAAGTTAAGGGCGCCCATGATGACACTGTCAATGTTTTTGCTATTATCTGTATAAACGTGAAATACCACTTACTGATTAATCACGAAAGTTCAGCTTTAAATTTTTTGGTAGAAAGATTCCTAATATGGAGTAGGTGTCTGCTAAAAATAATTGCATTACTTTATTTTATAACACCATCAAAGTTGACAAATTCAAAAGCAATAACAGCATAATAATGATTTCGCACTTCAAAGCCAAATTGTAGTATAAATACAGAATACAAACAAATAAGTCCAAGTACGCTTCACGCATCTCATAACTTCAATAAAAGGGAAACAAGCCCAGGAATAAACTGTATAAATATACCACAAAGGGACATGTCAGTCAACGCAGTCACTTCATACGTTCGTTCGTTCGGTGATACATCAGATACGATTAGTGAAACTAATGAGGGACCGGATCAAAGGCGACTTACTCCATTCTAAGTAATTTTAGAACAAATGGCCCGACTCTTGGAGCGACTAATCGACGGATTTGTCACGTGACATCTACATATTTCTGATTCATAATTAGAACACATTCCTTTCGATGATCCCTTTTCTGAAAATGTTTGAACCAATGTTTGTGATCGATACGTTTGTTTGTTCTTTATTTAATCGGATAAACAATTTTATTTACGTTTTTCTCCATTCTCCTTTTTTTTATTATTTGTGTTCTCTAATATATATTTTTTATTTTTTTATTTTATTAAGTAAACTCATTATAAGTATTTTTAATCGTCGCATGTTTGATATATTACAAAATATTTTTTACTCTAATGCACGGTTCTTAAGGTTGCTTTTATTTATTTTTTATTTATTTATTTATATAGGCATATACAACGGGTAACAATCATTATATAAAACAAGTATTAAAAAAATATAAAAATGTTCTAGATCGAAACCCTAGGGCGTATACGCACAGCATGACAATCTTAACGTACTTACATACACATTATAACACATTAAACATCTATTCTGTATGAATGCAGTATTCTTAACAGTAACTTACACAAAATAAAAATACATATTTTATAAAAGGCAAAATACAAATGAAAAAATTAAATACAATCAAAACAAGTGATATCAAGCGAGGATAGTTAGGACCGATTTTTTAAATTTAAGATGACGACAATCAAAAATGTCTAAATCACCGGTTGCACCAGACAATTCATTATACAATCGGCACATTCTTATTATGGGATTGTAGTATGACGTGTTATTATTGTACACTTGAAGTGCAAATGTCTTGGGACAACCACTGATATGTCTTGTGTTGATGTTGAGCAGGGATAGTAAGGCAGGTGAATCAAACACTGAATGGAGGATTTTATGGAGAGTGATAAGGTCTTGCTGCTTACGACGTGTTTGCAAGGAAGAGCCGGCAAAAACTCAGCAATTAAAAATAATAAATTCTTGTCATCTACAAAATCTGAAACTTTATAGTAGGTACTCTTTCTGTTTAACTATAATAATCCTACACAATTATTTGATCAATTATCTCAATGCAATGTTCCAATGTTGGTGCGTGTAACAAAGCAGTGTTGGTTTAAAAGTGAGCCGTCTCATTTCACAGAATGCTTCATTCAAACGGGCAAAGTTTCCGAATAATTTCATTATTGTAAAAGTTCCGCGGGAAGGTCAACTTAAGTAAAAAATTTAGCTTATTTGTCACAATGGGGTGGAATTTCAATGGTTTAGAATACAAATGAATTTGTAAGGTAATCGCTGGTTCAGTCGATTGTCATAGGCCTCGTTTACACCGACCTGTATTAGATAAGTTGTCTTTATAAATATATTGTTTTACTTGTTTACTCGTGCGTTATCGTCAAAGACTCCTCACGATGTTTTCCTTCACTGCAAGCTCAAGCAGCGGTGTCACATTGTAGGATTCGTACCCCCGACCTTCTCTGCGGTATCCGACGTCACTACCACCGAGATATCATCGCCTAAAGTGTGTCATGACTAATAAGAATGTAGTAGTTGTCCTTCATCGTCCATTATTTATACTTATGAATGTATTAGAACTCAAGTGAAGTGAAATGAAATGAAATATTTATTCATCGGAATAGGCCTTTACAGGCACTTATGAATAGTCAGACTATAAATGCTCGGTTTGGAAGGTTGCTTTTGCTGAGAAGAGCTGGCAATAAACTCAGCAATTACTCTTTTCAATCATACATTACGCCACGGTGTCACATTCAACTTATGATATCAATAAAAATATAGTGCGGCGGAGTCACGCAAACGCTCAATCAGTGCTGTGACCTTTTAATTCTAACTCCACTTTGTTCATACTCGTCATAAGTTTACTGATTTCAGAGACAAATTATTATTCTATTGAACCACGGTGTCATTGAGGATAATGTGAGTTGGATTATAGGTAATTGCTATAAATTTTTTTTTAAATTAAATATAAACTAATTATTATAAACGATTAGATTTTTGTTTGATAACTACTGCAACGATTTAAAAAATTCTTTCATCATTAAAAAGCTACATTATCCCTGAGTAACATAGAATACTTTTTATCTCGGGAACGCGGGTAAAACCGCGGAAGACAGCTAGTATCATTAAATAATCTTAAAAAATAAATACAAAAAATAACAGCGTTTCAGCAAACACACGAAGAGGAAAAAACATCTTCTACGTGACGTAAGTAATATGGCTTATGAATTCTAAGCTTCTGACTTCTATTGATAATACCTTTGTTACCCTCATCCTCCAAAAGCATTAAATCACCATCATCCGACCACGTCATAAAATTATTCTCCTTAATTAATGAAGTTTTCATACGCGTTGTTACAAATTAGTTATGTGCATAACATTAGGTTAGTTGAAGCCGAGTGAAGTACGACTACAGACGAGCTGAGTCGCTCATCTTGTACTCATTTGAATAATCGACGCGCCCGCTATGCGATGCAACTTATTATTTCCATAACAATGAATATTATGATTGTACTTAATTGTTTCAGGTTTATTTAATCTAATTCAGATAAGTTCTTGTCTAGTCTTTGTTGGATGAGTAGACAATACGAGTGCGTCCTACCTGTCATGACATAAGGAGCCGAGACGTGGACAATCACAGTTCGACTAGTGGACTAGTAGACCAGTTTAAGGTCGCTCAGCGAGCTATGGAGAGGGCTATACTCGGAGTCTCTGTTAAGGATCGCATCCGAAATTATGTGATCCGACGAAGAACTAAAGTCATCGACATAGCCTAACTAAACCGAGTTTATTGCTGGCTCTTCTCAGAAAAAGCAACCTTTCAAACCGTGCATTAGAGTCATTAGAACCTGACAATTCATAAGCACCTGTGAAGGCCAATTTGGATGAATAAACATTTAATTTCATTTCTAAAAGGATTAGTAAGCTGAAGTGGCATTGGGCTGGTCATATCTGTCGTAGAACCGATAACCGTTGGGGTAGACATGTTCTTGAGTGGAGACCACGACTCGGTAAACGTAATCTAGGATGTGCTCCAGCTAGGTGGAGCGACGACATACGCAAGTTGGCTGGTGGTGGTTGGAAAAGATTAGCCGAAGACTGGGCTCAGTAGGAGAGGCCTATGTCCTGCAGTGGACTAGCACGAGCTGATGATAATGTAATTTAAAAAACAAGGTCCTTTCTCCTGCTCTCCTGCTTCAGTTTAGGCCATAGAAGGGAACTTATGAAGGTCGAAATACAGAAGTTACCACCGGTTCGGAAGTCAGCTTTCAACTGAGAAGAACCGGCAAGTAACTCGGCAAGTTAACATTTTTTTTAAATATTTTTGGACCATCTGACTATATTGGCTTTTTTTTCCATTTTAAATAGTTGCAATATTCACTCCAAAGTACCTCACAGGATCACTCAAAGGGAAGATAAAGAGCCTTGTGCAATATAGACAGACATCTCTTTGATCACCGTACTCTGCAAGTGTTCTCGGAACAATGTTTATTTCCGAACAAAGATCGTATTTTGACGAGCGCTCACGAATGATTTCTTTGAACCTATCTCGTAAACTATTGAACATGATAAACGATTTAGTTTGTTTACATGTTACTTAATAATGCTCTGTTTTGGAGCAGGGAGTGTGACGTAGACAAAAGAATTACAGGTCGTTGGTTCGATTCTCACCAAGACATTTATGAGCTTGGATGTGTGTGGATATAATTAGCTATAGAAGTATGTATTCAAAAAGTATCGAGCTGCATATAATTACCGTATTAGTAGCTCGGGGCACGATATTTTTACACATTGTTACTTTAGATTTCGATTACCTAGACACCCTAATTAATAAATCATTTCCAAAAGTACCGTCGTTTTCTTTTAATATTTTATTCATTGTAAACAAAATATAAGTCTCCGAATGATCGAGTCCACATAATCCAAACGTAAAATTGCACCGGCCAGCAGTTTTGGTAACATTTCCTCAGAAACGTACATTAACCCGACCCAGAGTAGACCCGAAGCTAAAAATTAATAGTATGACGTCACGCTTCCCGTAGTTTCCTATTTAGTTAAGGTGGGCAGATTCCGTCCTAAACAAACTCCAAAGTATATACTACAAATAAAGCGTTTTATAATACTGGCGTATGGATTTTCTCTACTAATGAATTTGCTTTAGTTCAGTTTTACTCGCGTTTTTGGAATAATAATATCCTAAGGCTTACTGTCCCCGGCGGCGTCATTTGACAAATGTACAAATGACGGCAAGCGTATTTTGTCCACGTTATCATTATGAACTCATCATCTGAGCTAGAAAACGGTTCAGTTCTTTGACGTTTGACATTGATGCTCCACTTCAGGCCACGTCGAGTATTGAGATCCTTGGCGTCGACATACCGAGCGAGGTTCAGTTTCGTTGTCATCTGGAAGGTAAGGCAAAGTTAGCCTCCAAAAAGCTTGGTGTGTTTAACAGGGCGAGATAGTATTTCAGCCCGGCTCATCGCCTTCAATTGTATAAGGCACAAGTTAAGCCACACATGGAATACTGTTCTCACCTCTGGGCTGGATCATCACAATATCAGCTCTTTCTATTTGACACAATCCAACGAAGAGCAGCTCAAATCCTCGACGACCGAGAAATTTCCGATCGGCTCTTTCGCTCTGCAGTGAGATGTAGCATCTCTCTGCATCGGGTATGCATGTGCAGTGGGGATTACTTAATATCAGGTGACGCGCATGCTTTCTTGGCCCCTCTCTTGTCTTATTAAAAAAATAATAAGAAAGACCGCCTTATTGCGTCTTACGCAAATGCGACGTTGCCGTACCATGAATCGTGGACACAGTGTCGTTCATTTCGTAGCACGTAGTGGACAGTAGGCTTTAGTTTCCGGCCCATTAACTGTCTATATGCAAAAATCCACGCCAATCTATCGCCCCATCGCTGCAAGACAGAGGGCCATAACAATATTTTTCGCATTTATAATATTAGTACGACGTAAATGGTGTTTAACTACAGGTACTGTTATTTTATTATTTATTAGCCTATATTCCGTATCAAAGAGTAATTAATGATTCGCAGAAGGCGAGAATGTATTTGATTTTCTTTGAAGTGTTAACAATTTTATCGCCTTCAAAGTTGAGCTCATAAAATTTTCGTGTGAATGTTAATTAAAATAAAGTGTTTTCTCAAATTGACCTTATTCAACAAAATGTAGAGATTTTGTGGATAGACTGGTCTTTAAAAATAAAGTTTTAAAATGTAAAATCTTGAATTTTTGAGAGTCGGTAACACAAAAGTATCAAAAAAATATTTGGAACATGTTTAATATTGTAAATGTCAAAGGCTGCCGGTCTGTGCTACTTTTACTGCTAAACAGTTGAACCGATTTTGACAAAATATGGCTATGTATGTGTGACATTCAACAGCGGGATTGCGGATCAAACCGAGAAGAATACTTACGTTTATTAAATATTGAAACCTGAGCCTTTAAAAGTTTCTAAAAATATTTTTCCAAAACTGTATTAATTGTAGAAATTAAAATGTTCTCAGCTCTATCATTAAGACTTGGCTATAAAAACGAAGCCAGATACATAAAGGAACAAATGAACGTAGCAACCAGTAGAAAAACTATACGGTAACGAGGATTAGACGCCATGTTTTGTTTCAGGTCCATTAGTAAGCTTCGTTTTGTGGTCAGCGGTATAAAAGTTTTTACAAATGAATTGTGATGAACTAACGATGAAATTCTATTCGAATGTCAACCTTATTGTTCTCAGTATAAGAACCATCAAGTAGTTGTTCTCGTTTATTTATTTTATACTTTACTTGCCAGCAATTATTTCCTAAATTTAGTTTTAATTGAAAATAAATCAAAACATCTTTGAGTGTCAGTGCTAAAATTACCCGAACAATTTTTTTTTTTTCAAAGTCAACCATAGGTACTTAGACAAAATAGAGGATCACATCGCAGTAGTGTAGTAATGTGATCGTTTCTATGCGTCGCCGGTTTGACTCCCGACCGACTTGCTTATCACTCCAGGTTTTTAACATTATCCAGCTGAAATGGGGTTTATATTGTAATGATGTTGGGGTAATGCTAGTTGTACAATTTTCAGAAGTCCATTTAAGTTTTATTAGCCTATAAGGATTATGAAGGGTAAGTGCCTCTTGGGAAAACTGTTGAGAGGACAAATGGGATAGGCTTTATTCTATTGACCTTCATAACTTTACTAATGATTCTAGCATTAGTAGCTCATTATATTGATGACTAGTTTTCCGCCTCGCGGTTTCACCCGCGTTCCCGAAGGATCTTATCTTTTCCCGGTATAAAAAGTCTCCTTTGTTTTTTTCCAGGATATGATCTACCTTTGTGCCAAGTTTCATCAAAATCCGTTTAGCCGTATTTGCGTGATTGACGAAAAAACATCCAAACTACAAACATTCAAACATACAAACTTTCACATTTATAATATTAGTAGGAAGTAGGATAAAGAAAGCTGATACCTATATCAAATTAGTATTTACCTACATTTAAAAAAAATAATATAATGACTGTCCAAAAAAATGTAGTTCGACCCTTACGCTCTCTAGCCCTAAACTAAATAAAATAATTTTGACTTTGACTTTTCCAAGCTTCGCTCATTTGGGATTAGTTGACCGTGTGGGAATAATGTCCCCGGATATTTATGTAGTACAAAAATGTTTCTAAATAATCGTACCTGTTTATTTTTAGTTGCGCGTCCCCATTTCTCCACATTCGCCGAGTGTAATCCGGGTGGCTTGGATCGAACTAATAAATCACTGTTTAAGACGCCCCTCTACTCTCCCCCCCATACCGCACCCCGCACCCCGCACCCCGCACCCCACAGCGCACCCGCGGCGCTCCGTGTGAACTTTCCGTAGAAAAATAAAAATTGTTTAATTTATCACTCACCTCGGAGACTTTAGATAAACGCTGAGTTTTATTATTTTTAAAATGGTTTGTTGACCCCATCTTAAGTACCTACCTACTGGAATATTAATAAAATTACACTACATTTAAATATTTTCATAGCGGATACCGTTTAATAGCACAAACAGCGGTTAATCTTTTAGCATTTATACTTTCTCAGATTTCGTGATTAAAGTGATATTTTGGTTTTATATTCCTACATTACATAGAAACTTACATTTTCTCATCTGTTTGTAAACCAATATTCTTTTTTGATATTAGTTGTTATTGGCGATCTTTAGAGTTATCAATAAAAAATGGAACAGTATTTTTTCCTAAAAATTATAGACAAGATCAAATTTTGATCAGTGTAGGTACCACTAGTAATTTAACTTTACCGGTATTTTTCACTAAAATAGTCTGTAAATCACCAAAAACTTTTCACATGAAAAAACATTAATAAACTAAAAAGGTATCAAATAGCATTAACCAAACGCAAAACAAAGTACGTTACATGATATTCTGAATATATTAAAGTAAAGCAACGCCAGATCAATACCATTACCACAAACTATTAAAATGGTATCCCTCGCAGCCAAACAAAACGAAGGCAAAAACACCAAACTGCCGGATAGTTAAAACAATAGTGTCACGTCACCATGGAAATATAAAACGTGTAGAAGTGTTCTCCATTTGACCACACAAAGCTGACGGACACTAGGAATATTTCGGATTGATTTTAATGTTAAATGGGGTGTTTCGGGGAAGTAAATAAGTTTTCTACCGATTCTTCACTTGAAGGTTGACAAACCGATGGCAGCTTAAACTGAATTAAATGGCTTTAACTGTGTGTGACACACGAACATGCAATTATTGAGTACAAGTGATAACCCTGGTATTGCAAGCGTCTATAAGTTACGGTAACTGCTGACCATTAGGTGCCATGCTTGTTTGCTATCTCAACCCCTTGGCTCACAGTTTGAGCATTTTTGTATGTGGGTAGTTGGAAAATAGTTATTTTGGTACTCATTGGAATGGCACTTCTGATATTTTATAACATTTCTATAGTAGTGAGTAAATTTCGCTGGAATAAAGTTGTAGGTGCGGTCAGAGTCGGGAGTCGTCGGGACAAACAGACATTAGCGCAGTCGGGCTCGTATCTCCAAAAGCAGACAGTTTGTCTTTGGACCTGGACTGGCTGGGTGACGGCAACTTGGGACGGGTATACACTTGGAGGATTGTCATTATAAAGTTTCTGCAATCAAACAGTGGTGAAGCTATAGTAGATATAACCGTAGCGCTCTTACATTTTTCTGTCGTGTACCTCTACCCTGAGTTTACTCTGGTAACATAATCGATAATCACTAGTGACTACGGTAAACATTTACGGTCTTATTCATAATGAAACACTTATCGAAGGTATAAACCTATATTAGTTAAAACGTCTTTTAAGCTTATCAAACGTTCGATAAAAATCTTTATTCATAATAGTTTGATAAACCTCCGATAACTAAAATGTCCTTATTGAACACAATGTTGCAATTTCGTAGAAAAATAGTGAAATGTGAATGGTAGGAAAATGGTTTCATGAGTATTTATTTAAAAATCGGTACAAATTAAAAAAAAATGCATCTTGACTCTTGTGTCAAACATTTTGATCGCGTCAAAAAGCTATTTAATAATAATAATAAATCGTTCTTGTACAATTATAATGAAATATTGTGTTACTGTACTAATGAATATGAATCCAAAAAAGACAGAGATGTGAAAATGGGCTAGAGGACCACCACCAGTTATAGAAGCAATACCTATAGTAAGTTTATTTCAAATATTTTAAGTATGGATGTAGTAGTGTAATACTGGAATCAAATGATCTTTGTTTTTAGGATGATTTTGAAAAAGAAAACCAAAGTAACAATGTTCAAGAAGTATGTTATTGTAAAAGTCTTTGGTTCTTTATCTAAACATTTATATATATATTCAGTTAATATTAATGTGGACACTGTAGAGGCACCACCACCTCCAATGTCTTCAGGTTTGCAATTGCTGGGTTCAAAACCTAGAAAAATAAAGAATAAGGTGTATAAAAATATTCCAATAACCAGAAAAAACATGTTGTAATATTAGAATGTTTATATAATATTGTATTGTTTCAGATCCACATGTCAAACATTAAAGTTATTTCACCTGCAGAACAAGTTGCTGCTCGTGAAATTGAATGCAGGACAGAACTGCATATGATGCAAGTAGAAAATGAAAATTTGAAGTTGGAGGAGGATTATTAATGAATGAATAAAATACTATATTATGAAAAAAAAAGAATAAATTATATTATTGATTATCTTATTTTGTATTATTTAATCATTTACCTGCAAGTAGGGAGAACTTTATTCACTAGAGTGCCTTGCAATAAAAACTTGCAAGATTGCAGCATTTCTACCTCGCCTATGGTTAGAGTCCATGTTAATGGTCTGTTCCAGTAGCTCTCCTGTAGTGGGCTCATTGTCCTCCATCACATATGTCTCGCTATGTGCAATTGCAATATTGTCCAAAACTGCAAGAGCTACGACAGTAGTTTTAACATTGCCAAATTTTTTAAGGGTGGCATATACGGCTAGTAACATAACATGATTTTCAATCACCACAATACTTTCCAGGGTTTGTCAAGCTTGCATATTTAAGAAAAATTACGTACTTATTTTACAATAAAAACGTTTGATGTATTAGATGTCATTGCAAACTTCAATAATCAGCTGACCGAAATCAGCCATTTTTTTGCTAATATAGGTTTATCGAAGGTTTATAGTAGGGTCCTAGGTAGTTTATATCAATGTCACTTTATCGGAGACTTAAGGAACGTTTTAGCGCTATTGAACCATTATGAATAACACTTTTTGACAATCTATTTTTAGCGAGCTTTTAAACCTCCGATAAGTCATTATGAATAAGACCGTTAGTATGAAGATTTGTGCAGCGCCTCTAACGGACAGTTGTGACAACACAGTTTTACATACAAAGTTTGTTACAATATTCGCTAGCGAGTATCGATTACGAAACCCATGGTAGAGGTACTGATAGGCGTTTGTCAAAATCAAGCAAATCTTGTACTATGGAAACCAGATAACCAATTACAGGGCCTAAACTGAATAAATGAGTTTTGAGTTTGACTCGTTATACTTTTTTAAATAGATATACTTAAATTGCATAATTACACCCAGACTCAGGACAAACAGACGTGTTCGTTCATGCACATAAATTAGTGTCTTGGATGGGAATCGAACCCACGACTTGTGGTGTGATAGGTTAGCCAACCACGCCAACTGGCCCAACGTAAGGTATCGTTATATTATCATAGAATTAGGTATGATACGCCATAATTATTTATTTATTTCGGAACATTATTCAATCATTTATTTACAAGTTCAGTGTATCCCAAACTTACACCAGAAAACAATGGCGACAAAATGTCATCTAAACACACTACACTACCTATAGAGCAGATATTCGTAGGCAAACCTAAGTCCAACGTGACACTTTCTGTGATTAACGACCACATACGTACATACATACTCATCAAGTCCTTTATAAAATATATTTAGTTAACTTATGGAAGGTTAACCATTACGATAGAATTGACAGCTCAAAAAAAATTATACTAATTCGTTCCCACTTGTAAAAAGGTGCTACTTGAGTTTGTTATTTCGCTCATAATTATTTTCTATTAATATTTTAAATGATATAAAAAAGCCGCCATTACACGCAAATATTGTCAACAAGACTAGATAAATAAATAATATATTTTAATTTAATAGGTTTAATTTTCCTTTGAAAAAGGAAAATGAGTAAAAATTAGAGTTTATTTTCTGCTCTTCTCAAAAGCAAGTTTTCAAAGAGTCAGGCTATTCATAAGTGATTAGAGGCCTATTTGACTAAGATATTATCATTTCATTTCACCGTCCAAATACTTAAAACTCGACAAGAAAATTAAAATGTATACTAAAATAGCTATTACACGGCTAAAAAACTGAACAAATTTAAGAAAAATATGGAAGGTATAGATATAACATACAAAATTTAAAAAAAGCTAAAAGTATGAAAGTAATTGACGATGAACTCTGAATATGATGGTAATCATTGCTTGAGTTACGGTGGTAACTTCTGTAATTCAACCTTCATAAGTGCCCTTCTAGGGCCTAAACGGAAGATGGAAAATGGAACGGAAAATGGCTCCAACGGAAGATCAGCGCTGGCGACCAGCTGGCATTATGCTGAGTTGGAGCCAATTTGTGACAATTGCATGTTTTGTCCTAGTTTTGATTTGTTAATTTTTTTCTTATAAAATACATACATTGTAATGTCGCAAATAAAATATATTCTATTCTATTCTATTCTATAAACTGAATAAATGGTTTAGACTTAGACTTTTGACTTTGACTTCTTTAATGATATCATTACAAGTTACATGACAAAATCACGAAACGATAAAACGACCTCAAAAAGTAATCGCGGATAATCATTACCGTCCATTATTAAAAACCGCAATTACCCGAAATAAAAGCTAATTCGGTCCCAAAAGTTAGCAGCAATAACTGTTACGGCGAACCAATGTCGCATTTCAACCGGACCCGCGTCTTTATCCGTATTCCGTAGTTACTGCGGGAAACTTGCAAAATTACCGTGGAACTTTACGACGGTAAAATTACGGAATTGTCCTTCTGATTAGGTAAATTGTGTAACCACTGCGGTAAGCTGGCAAACATAGGTTGGAGCTAGATTTACCCACTCGAAGCCACTCAGAGTGGAGTGGTTAAATCGGGACTCGTGATTACTTACCGTTGAATTGAATTGCGCAGTTTACTTTCAACTACATGTAGGCCACGTATTTTCCCGCATAATTCTCCGCTTAAAGTAGACTTATTGCTACAATAACAAACTAAATTGAGTCTTGTTGTACTTTTACCAACTTTCTTGGTGTATTTTGTGTTTTGGTCATATTAAAAACATATATAGATACGCGGCGAAGGTCGAGGGTTCGAATCCTACAATGAGCTTGAGCTTTCGGCGAAGGAAAACATCGTGAGGGAACCATAGCACGGTGGTAGGGTATTTTGTAGTAATCAACTGGCTGGCTACCACCCTCAAGTTGAAAATCTGTCGCCAAGCACCTATCGGTGTGTTCCGACAGCTGCACTTGAGAGCCAGTTCCCATCTAAGCTTTGTGTGCTTACCACCTTCGGCCACATCATCACTTACCATGGTGAGATTGCAGCCAAACACAAGCTTATCCAAAATATAAAAAAAAACATGGCAACATCATTTAAAGAGTCACAAAATATTCGTTAAAAATACCCCATTTAAATACTCATTGTGCGGGAATTGTACCGCACTGACGATGACTAACAATAGAAAAAGATGAAGATCTATCAATCAATCCGAGATATATAGTTGATGTAGAGATGAAGATCTATCAATCAATCCGAGATATATAGTTGATGTCTCTGAGCGTTGCTGTTAGCGGCTCCGGCCTTAGTTACCTTGACTAAATTACACGACTGTATGCAAAACTTCCCTAAGTTTATTGTAGAACTTATTTTATAATGTGTTTCACAGCACATGTTGCAAGTCTGTGGAACACAACATTCGCGAGTGCAAAATATTTAGTGTACAGACTGTGGGTGCAACTTTCTAGCGGCAAGCTTGACTGTGTGATAGGGTAAATGATCATGTTTTTGGCCAAGAAGGAGTATTTTTGTTCATATCTGACTTATTCTCGAAGAAAGATAACGACATTTAATTTTAAAAACAAAATTATATACTAGCGGTTTCACCCGCGTTCCCGTGGGATCTTATCTTATCCTGGGATAAAATATAGCCTGTGTTAATCTGGAATAATGTAGCATTAAAATGGTGAAAGAATTTTTAAAATCGTTCCAGTACTTTTTGAGCCAATTCGTTACAAACATACTTACATACAAATCTTTCCTCTTTATAATATTAGTATAGAAGTATAGATTTAAAATAATCTCCTGAAAAGCAATTTTAAATTAGAAACACACTCCAATAAATAAGCAGAATGTTATTTTAATTTGCTACTCCAAACAAAATATTTCGGTAAATCCAAAAACAAATATTGCCTTGATACGTGATGGCGGCGGCGGCGGCGGCGCGCCCTCAAAGTATAAATAACGAATCTAAAATCCAAATACCTACATATTGTATTTCATTGCTCACATCACTCATCAGCTTTTTGATTTGCGTGTGTAACAATCAAAGAATATTTTATATTTGTTTCATTGAAAAACTCTTTGTATCAAAAATCACATTAATTTCAAAAATAAAAGAAACATTTCAATCGTATACCTATCAAAACAAACTCGTTTTTTTTCATTATTTATCATACGTAATAAAAAACTTGAGAGGTGTCAAGGGACACCCGGATGGAACGAAGTTATATAAGTCGAGAGAGTATATATATATATAAATATATATATAAATAAATAGAAATGAAAATATCTGGCTTGCTTTCTATAAGAGAGAGAGAGAGAGAGAGAGAGAGACAGAGAAACATGCGCACGACGCACAGCTTACAATAGCTTAGTATAGCAAAAAAGTGTCGTGACAAGTTTTGTAAGATTTTTTTCCGTCTAGCCCACAACGCGCGATAAGGAACTTCGTTCCAAAAATATATACCTACATATTTGTCTTTTAAGCCAGGCCCATTATAATCTACTTTACCCTTATTACTTGGCTCCCACAAGCTAACTACCCTACTCTAATGAAGTAAGAACACGTGCACTTCCAGACAAGCGCTAGTCTCTAGCTATTAATCGCAGTCGCAGTCGCAGGTGGCAGGTGGTCCCGTCTACATTTTACATAGAAACTTGTCAATGCAACATAAGCTGTGTAATGTGTATAGTTTCTGAATTTGAATTGCATTTGAATGTTTGTTCTAGCATCGAATTGCATTGAAACTGTGGTTTTATTGTAGTTTATGTAGAATTCAATGAGTTTATTTTATATACATATATTCTCAGCATTAGGTTTTTTTATTATTATTTTGTGGTACAACAATAACATGTGGACAGTCTGCCTGTTTGTCAACATATTGATGTAAAAAATATGTAGGTACAATAATTAACTTAAAATTTTATAAGTAAGAACACTTGTATAAGAATTAGAAATCAAAATATTGAATACTAAGTAAATAATATATTTTCAGCACTGTATTAAATTATATTGATTGGTACCATTAAAAAAAATATAAAAAATTCCAACGCTGAATATCCAACGCCAAAATTAAAACTAAATTAATATCAATTTAAATAGTTAATACCATATTTCCGTGAAGTTATCTAGCCGAGAAGTCCCCGACATGCCAAAAAAGAAGTAAAAAGTATGAAAAAAGTTTTAATTAAAAAAGTGGGACCATTCAAGGCAGCGGAGTCGAGTCCGCTGTACGCATACATTAACATGGATAAACGGATCATTCAAATAGATTCAGCTATAACTTCCTACTCTATATTTAATAACGAGTAAGGATTAAAAATTCTCCTTGATTTATTATGGCTAGTTCATTATATCTCAAATGGAAGAGAGAAAGATAATTAGGTTACTTTTAAGGCAGTGGTAGTGAAGTCGGATACTGCGGCGAAGCATTCGGTGACGGAAGACATCGTGAGGAAACCACAGCATGGTGGTAGGGTACTTTGTAGTACTCGACTGGCTGGCTACCCTCAAGTTGAAAATCTGTCACCAAGCACCTATTTTTGTATGTTCCGGCAGTTGCACTTGAGAGCCAGCATTGTAATAAGGTGTACAACATATTGGCAATCCCCCTGGTATTGGTAATGTCTATAGGCGACGGTAGTCACTTACCATCAGGTGACTCGCCTGCCTGGTTGTCACTTGTGGTATATGAAAAAAGACATTATAAATTGTTAACTAACTAATTAGTTATATGAATTACCAGTGTAAGGTTTTTAATGTATTTTATTTACTTTTATCGAAGAAGTTTACACCAGTTTTATTTACTTTTAAAGTATAATCAAAGCTACCGCAGTTTTAATTCAAGATGTAAGTAAAGAGTACCTAATAAAAAATAACGCAAGTAAAAAATTCTTTGCTAATATTTTTTCATAAGATGGGTATTAAAAAAAGTATTAGAATACGAATGAAAGAATTTATTTATGTACACAAAAGCCTAGCTAAATAAGAGAGTTTCATTAAGGTAAGGGTTTTCAAGGTTTTATTCTTGAATTGTGACTTAAAATAAATCGTATTATACAAACCTAGTGTTTACTAAGGGCTCGAGTATTAATTGAGTAGGTGGTGTTTACAAACACTAAATAAATTTGTGCATTTAAAACCCTCAATTGGTCTTAAACTTTAAAAATACGCTCTATACGGGTTGCGTATTGTTTTTTAAACAGATTTCAAAAAGGATTAGTTTCTGTGTTCGACTACAGGTCTGTTTTTTTATACTAGTTTTCCGCCCCGTTCCCGAGGGATCTTATCGTTTCCTGGGATAAAAAGTATCATATGTCCTTTTCCAAGGTTGAGATAGATGGAACCAAAATTTCATCTAAATCGGAAGAGGTAACAGACAGCTAGACAGACAGACACACTTTCGCACAATATTAGTATGATCTTAGTATGAATTATGGATTTTGAAAAGTCTGTTCCAGACAATTGGTTGTTCAACATCTACGGTGTTTAGGTTCCCTGTACCACCAAGCTTACCTGAATGAAGACTTAAATGTTATCTAGCGAAGTAAAATGTAGGTAAAACTCAGAGTTATGGTTCATCAACAGTATCGTGTATCTCCGCCGAGGCAGCCGAGCGATGCCGAGGTATTAGCACAATCTCATATCAGAACCACCTGATTTATCTAAGAACATCAACTTGCCTTGATGAGCCGCTTTTAGGACGTAATTACTGGAGAACATAAATTTTAGTAGTATTTTCGTTGGACTTATCTTTACATAATATTATATGGAGTCAATACGGCGATTTTTGGCAATTTTAGGGCGATGATAGCTCAGTGGTAGTGACGTCAAATACTGCGGCGAAGGTCGTGGGTTCGAATCCTACAATGAGCTTGAGCTTTCGGTGACGGAAGACATCGTGAGGAAACCATAGCACGGTGGTAGGGTACTTTGTAGTACCCGACAGGCTGGCTACCATCCTCAAGTTAAAAATCTGTCCCCAATACACCATATTCCGACTGCACTTGGGAGCCAGTTCCCATCTAGGCTTTTTGTGCTTATCACCTTCGGCCACATCATCACTTACCATAGTGAGATTGTGGTTAAACATAAGCTTATTCAGAATTTAAAAATGATCCAGCATAGCTTGTGTTATTTTATGGTATTTTTGTTAGAGTAATTATTATTTGAGTACCTTTTTATAGTCTGTGTACGTATGAATTACGGCAACCCTATGAACAGACATAGAAATGGCGGTTCATAGAAATTTTATTCTTAAACTTGGTTATTATTTGCAAAATACGAAGCTCATCCAACATATACAGACGGGCCGGTTGGCGTGGTTGGTTAACACACTGCCTATCACGCCGCAGGTCGTGGGTTCGATTCCCATCCAGGACAGACATTTGTGTGCATGAACATGTCTGTTTGTCCTGAGTCTGGGTGTAATTATCTATTTAAGTATGTATTTACAACAAAAAAGTAGTATATCAGTGATCTGGTTTCCATATTACAAGCTCTGCTTAGTTTGGGATCAGATAGCCGTGTGTGAACAAATGTCCCAAGATATTTATTATTATTTATTATATAAGTGAAAGAGTTCACATCGCATGTTGATCAGAGTAGTTAAGGTTCACTAGCCCTTCACCACAGTATGAAGATATCTTTATACTGTGCCTTCACCTAGTAAAACACGTTATCGATTCCTTTAAGTAGGTACGATAATTCAGTAGTATACCTATTATTAAAATGTAGGACAAAATGGCCTGTCCTTGGCTGCAGTGTAATTTGTTTGTCTGATATGAATTTGACGTGAAACTTTAAGTTTATTTTTAATGTTTTTCTCAGTACATTTATGCCACCTTGGGAACATACAACTCTAATATTTACAACAAATGTACAAAATATACATGCAAATGTACAATTACAATACATAAAAAACATCTTCGAGGCTGCCGCTGCTGCCGATCGGCAAGGTTCCCAGAAGGCTGGCAGCGTTTCCTCTTTGGATGGCCAAGCTGATGCGTTGGCGGAAAAAGCTCCCCGCCCGCCGGTCACCCGAGGCCTCGATTAATTTTTTACATAAAATAAGTGAAGTGTTTTTTCAACTCTAATAATATTTCAAATATTTTTTTGACCTGCGGAATTAAAAAGCCATGAACTTGTTCATAATGTAGCTTTCTATAATTAAAATACTTTTTTAAAATCAGTTTAATATTTTTTGAGTTTATCCATTAGTTGGCTCGCATGATTTTTGATTCAATTGTTATTGTTTAGGTGCATGGGACGGCCGTACCACTTAAGAACCAACTCAAACTCAAAACTCATTTATTTAGTTTAGGCCCTGATAAGGCACTTATGAACGTTACAATTGACTCTACCACCGGTTCGAAATACACTTAAACTGAGAAGACTCCGGCAAGAAAATCAGCAAGGCATTTTTTTTTAACATAACATACACACACAATCTTTTCCCTTTATAATATTAGTTAGACTAATTACAAAGTCAAAGCCATATATGAATTTTAGGGGGGCACTTACAAAGTTCTTTACTGAACTCACCACGGTTTTGGAAGTCAGTCTTCAACTGAAAAGAACGACCTAAGGGTTACATCTTTTATATACCCACTTTTATGATTCTACTATATTGGCAATATATTTTCGGATACACGAGTAAAACCGCGTGGGACTAGACAGTTCCACCTCTCAAAGTAATTCAGAAATATAAATCTGAGTGTATAAATAAATAAATATCCTCGGACATTTCTCACACACGGCTATCTGATCCCAAACTAAGCAGAGCTTGTAATATGGAAACCAGATGACTGATATACTACATATACTACTTTTTTTTTTGTAAATACATACTTAAATAGATAATTACAGTATGATAATTATATCGCGGGTAATGAAGTGTTTTTTCAATTCGTCTCGTGTTGATTTAGGATTTAGGCCCCTCCTCAGGCTTCCATATAAAAAAATAAACTAATAATTAATAGGTTATGATTAATTTTGTTTAGCTTAATCAAAAGCTTAGCTCCAGAGAGGAAATTAGTATCTTTGAGTAATGTTATAAATTTTCAAATGAAATGAAATGAATATTAATTACCTACGTTGAAGCTCAGCCTTATTAAAATTACTTTATTATTTATAATTAATTTCGTTGATTATAAACTATATTATGTATGTTACTATATTGCTTCGGCACCAAAATATTCTGCGACATCGCTTTTACATTACCTATGGAACCCTACAAAGCTGTATCTTCTATGCGATAAAAGGCTTTCACTGCCCTACAATATGTGCGAGGAGGGCTGTGGCTGCCACACGCGTCATACTTGTGAACAGGTGCTGCTTGTGGTGGCTAGTCTGTATATAAGATTTTTTTACCTATATCAAGAATTTTGTTTAAACATAATGTATCAAAATTGCTCTGAAGAAAACTCCCTCAAGATTATAAATTCTTTTCTCAATTATTAATTTCACTATTTTTCATGCTGAGTAATACGTAAATGGTCAATGTTCCAGGAATCATGGTTTCCCTAAATTTATTTTTATGTCAGATATCTGACAAGTAGCAGGCGGGTCACCTGATGGTAAGTGACTATCGTCGCCCATCATAGATAGACATTAGCAATGCCAGGGGGATTGCCAATATGTTGTCGATTTTTTTTAATGCCTTAAAGGCCCTCAAGGGCGGAACACACAGTTAGGCGCTTGGGGACAGATTAACAAATCAAATTTCATCAAAATCTTTTTAGCACTTTTCCAATTTAGGGCTTGTTTACTACCTTGGTAAAAAAATTGATAAAGTGTTCTTTAACTTGACAATGGTGTGATAAAGTTATAGTACATAAGTACTCGACCCCGAACAAATATCATTTTGTAGCAATATTACGATCGTATTTTAATTTTGAAGTTCATAAACAAATTAATTTACCATCGGAATAAGTGAGTGGTTCATCAAGGCAGGTAATTATATTTAATTGCAAGTATTCACCGGCGCCTTTAACGTATATTTTACCAGTAAGCCGATTATTTAGGAAATACGGAATTTTCCTCGTAAATAAACTTTCCAATACATTTATGATTATGGGCTCTTCGCGCGTCCTTATCAACATTTACTTTAATTATTTATGTTTCAAGCTGTTTCATATAAGAGAGATTCATATTGTAATATACGACAAACTTAAGGGAGAGATGAGAGGGCGAGTCACCTACACCTATCAAAAATTATACAAAAAATACCTCAGTAATTTTCGAGATAAGTTTGTACCGGACACTATATATTCAAAGGAGTGAAAAAGCATATACTCCCAAAGGTGTTCACAAAATGATCTTAGACATTTACATGTACTTTATTTCTTTGACAGCATTGTAGTCTATACATCCAAATCGGATTTGGTGTCTGCCGTCATTCCCAATCGTACATGAATAAATTCAAATTTCGATCACAGATCGGTTAGACGAGAGAGGGACTATTGTAAAAAAAAAACCGGGGAGTTTGTTTCGCCGTTTCTTCTCCTGACAGGTCTTTATTTGGAAATGGTGGTAACAGTTACAATAGCTTTAAAAATAGCAATAAGACTTTCAATAAGTGTTCCTTAAGTGTCCCAAAATTGAATAAAACATTTTGAGTTTGAGTTTTGAGTTTGAGACGGTTAGACGATGTACCAACATTCCGCTCGTTTGTCGCTCAGTGTAGCTCGTGAGATATCGTGCGATTGTCGAGCGCCGCGCCGAGCGTTTCCATTAATCACAGCATCACGTCAACGTGACGGCGAAGTCCCGTGAATATTGATCACTGGACACGACTACAACACCGCTTTATAATAGGATCGGCTCAATTTAAAGTTATATGAGATTGACTGACGCATTAATAATATACTGATGCTACTTTGCAATTTTCTGCAATGTTGAAAAAAAAACTAATGATTTTTCAATCTAATAAAGGAAGTATATATATTTATTGTGTTTGTTTTCTACAAAGTTCCATATGTCGTGAGACATAGATGCCGACCAGAAGTGAAGATCTTGGCTTTGTTAATAAATTATATTTTCCAATACATTTCTTTATTTCTTTCACACTTATAATTTAATAAAAATTATAATATGGATCTTTGTTTCGGTTAACTCTGAAATATAAAATGGAAACTTCCATTTGAAATGAACAAAGCATTATTGTTCTATTTTAACTACGTAAACAGTTAATAATGCAAAAATATAATGAAACACCGAGTCTCAAATCGATAAATATAACGTACAGTGATAGATCAGTAAAGTGTCAGTTGTCAGTTGTCAGCTGTCCGACATGAATACAAGACTGTGACGTCACACTGTCAAGTCAGCGTCTCGAGCGAGTCACTGGAGCGAGTAATATCAGCAGCGCCACGACGCGGCGGGCGTTCAACGCGCCTCGGTGGACTGATTACATGTGATTGTTCTATAATTGCAACTGATTCATGTAATTACTGTATTTAATCAGAAATATGGATAGAGGAGCTTTTACTCAGCTGTAAATCTAGACAAGAATTACTTATGAAGCTTAAATAAATTGTAAGAGAGCTTAATTAACTCAATCAGTTTATTCTCGTAAGAGCTATTGTTCAGTTATTTATAATTGTGTTAAATTAAGTATTAATTGAATGTTAATAGGTAGTTATCCAAATTAAAAAAAAAATACATGAGAAAACGTAATAGGCCTAAAAAAGTAACAATTTATTTTAAATACAAGTTGTCCTCGTTGTTTTCCAGGGTCCCGAGAGATCTTATCTTTTTCCGAGATACGAAGTATCCTATGTTTTTTCCAAGATATGGTAGGTAATATAATCGATAGATCATTACGGATTTGAATGAAAATTGTCACAAAGGTGTACCTTTCTGCCGAGTACTGTTCTGCCGTTTTTGCGTGATTCAGGAACAAACATCCAAGTATACAAATATTAAATTAGTAGGATTATTAAAAGTAAACAAATGAAGCGGACAACTTACATACAAACATTTCAAGCTAAATAAAAGCTTGAACCGCTTTTTGATTACTTAAAATTCTAGCTTTTATATTTATACGATTTCTTCTGACATTCTATTCATAGCTTTATCCCACTTCAAGCCCATTCAAGTCAAAGATGTTAACCGCTGACCTTTTACCTATACTACATCTCAACCCCAAAATAAATATCAACCTGTATAACCAAATCTTACAATCTAAAACATTTCTCCGTTCAAAACCTTCCATTAAATATGCATTGAACGCTTAACGTCGACTGCCTGGGAGGCATCTCAATCAATCTCCTTTGAAAATATCTTAAAATAGAATGTTCATTGAGATCATCTATTAAAGTCTAGGCTAAGTCTGTGCTAAGCCGTGGCGCGGTGAATAAATAAAAAATCACTTATCGTCAGATGGGCGGGACGGTGTGACGGGGTGGCGCCGTCAGCTGCGCCTGTCAATTACCATAAACATCGATGAGTGCACCTCTAGTTGACGTCGAGTTCAGAAACAATGGATACGCGCTTATATAATAAACTAGCTGTTCCGCGCGGTTTCACCCGCGTTCCCGAGGGATCTTATCTTTTCCCGGGATAAAAAGTAGCCTATGTGCTATTCCAAACTGTAATCTATCTTCATTCTAAATTTCATCCAGATCCATTCAGCCGTTCTGGCGTAAATGAGTAATAAACATAAAAGCGATGATAGCTCAGTGGTATGTGACGTCGGATACCGCGGCGAAGGTCGTGGATTCGAATCCTACAATGAATTGGAGCTTTCGGTGAAGGAAAACATCGTGAGGAAACCATAGCACGGTGGTAGGGTACTTTGTAGTACCCGACTGGTTGGCTACCACCCTCAAGTTGAAAATCTGTCGCCAAGCACCTGTTGGTGTGTTCCGGCAATTGCACTTGAGAGCCAGTTCGCCTTTGAGGCATTGTAATAAGGTGTACAACACATTAGCAATCCCCTGGCAATTGCCAATGTCTATAGGCGACGGTGTCACTTACCATCAGGTGACCCGCCTGCCTCGTTGTCACTTGTGACATAAAAAAAAAAAACATCCATCCAAACTTTCACATTTATAATATTAGTGAGAACATTTATTAAATTAACTAATATCTACATTATAAAGGAACACTATATAAAATCAATAAAATATTTGCTATATTAAAACTAATCTAATCTAAAAACTACCTAAAATAAACTATAAAAGTGCGTCGAAGAATTCCTTCGCATCGCCGTCGACTGGTAACGTTCCCAAAAGTCTGGCAGCATTGCCACGTTGAATGGCAATGCTTTAATCTTTGGCCAAAGTAAAAACCAGCCTTTTGGTAATATTAGTAGGATTTCTTTAAATAGATACATTAACCCAAATTCCATTAGCAAAATTTGAACATCTCTCTTACTTTTTCTTGCCAAAATTCTAAATATGACTGTTCAATACTAATTAATAGAAGTTACCTTACGAGTGAATCCACTCACACTTAACATTATCATGTAATCTAACCGTGAGGATCTGTTAATGGCTTTCTGTTTTTTATGTAAAATTCTAGATTATTAAATTAGCTGTAGATCTTCATTTCATTAATAAATAATAAAGTAAATAAAAAACACTTATGCTATCCACATTTTTAGGGTTTTGCAGCAATATTGGACCCTTATAATTTTTCGGCCTAAGTTAAAAACATTTTATTTGCTGACAATAGGCACAGCTTAGAGGTCATTTTGAAGGCAAATGTAGAGTATGGACAGTAAAAGAATAATGTAGAGAAGTTAATAAATAAATAAATATCCTCGGACATTTTTCACACTCGGCTATCTGATCCCAAACTAAGCAGAGCTTGTAATATGGAAACCAAATGACTGATATACTACATATACTACATTTTTTTGTAAATACATACTTAAATAGATAATTACACCCAGACTCTGGACAAACAGACATGTTCATGCACACAAATGTGTGTTCTGAATGGGAATCGAACCCACGACCTGCGGCGTGATAGGCAGTGTATTAACCAACCACACCAACCGGCCTTTGCTTAAATAACTCCATAATATATCCAGGCACAAAACATAATCAAGTGCTCACAAGCGTGTGGGGTGAGTTTACATAGATCTTCTAAACTTATACGGAGGTTTCTAAATGGTTTTTCTATGTAAGCTAATAGTTTCTGAGAAATGCATCTAAAATCGTAAAAGACTTTTTTTTGGAAAATTCTGGAAGAATTAAAAACATTGTCTTTTTCAGTGTTTGCGATATGTAATATTTTTGGGTACAATAGAATGCTATTGAGAGTTAAGTTATCGCAAGAATCTTTATTTTTCATAGTGTCTGAGAAATACAACAAAATACACAATCTTCTCAACTTTTCATTCACGCCTTAGTAACGCTCTTCTTATTACTTAACCTATTTTTTTAAGGAAAAGACGTATTTTTGCTTTAAGGTATTAATAAATTTTCTCCGTATTTTTTTAAATAATAATCATACCTTCAATTAGTCCTCGTATCAAAATTATTATCCTTGGACATAAATGTTCCTTCAAAAAAAAACAACACTTCCTTTAAAACCAGTAACAAATTTATCAAAAAGAATAAAATAAACTATTAGATTTTTTTTCAAAATACTTCTCCAAAATACACTGTCCTTCTTACTTACATGGATCGCTCGAGTGTATGTATCATAAATATTCATGCAACAGCCGGTTGTCATGTACAGACAGGACTGTCTCACCTTCAGTTCATCCATAATCTATCACTTAATGAATAGATGATCCCAGTCCGTCATCAAGTCAACACTCAACCAAATAAAAACTTTTTTGCAATCTCCATTAAAATTTTACAAAAACACAACCCTGCTTGTACCTCCCCCGGTATTTACGCTCGGGTTAAGATTGCGTACGTTGTGTTTGTTTGTGACACCCCTGACTGTGAGGGCAATGACGCAGCCCTCCCATGTGCCCGTGACATTGACAGGTATCAGCCCTATGTAATCAATTCCGTCTGTTTTCAAGATTTTCGCTTTTCTTCCGGCTTAATTTAAGGCTTTTTTATGGAACTTATTTGTTTTTTTTTACTCTACTTTTACTTATTTATATGATTTAGATGAATTGTGCTGCTTCAATAATTCATATTTTAAATTAGTCGATATATTTTATGCTTATAAAATCAGAAGTGTAGAAGATGCAGTGGCCTAGATCGGTGATGTCTGATCGGTCAAAGATATCGTCCAATACAAAATATATCCTTGCTTAGTTTCTTGTCGGTTCTTTTCCATAGAAGATCGAGCCGGTGTGGTAATTTCAGAATGTCCAAACGTCACACCGTTAACACCGGTTACCAAACTGGAGAAATGGCTTTGACATTAATTTTGTACAAGGAATCAAAAATCGGACCAGGTTGGATGTGGATATTAAGATAGCTAGAAGAATCTTAATCTCGTAAATTAAATTGCTTCTTTTTGGTTTACGATAATGCCTGCCTCTTTGCGGTGGTCTCCTGGCCTGGAATTCAATAAAATGTACCTCACATTTGTCAGACCTTCTTAACGTTATTTTGTATCGAATCAGTTGGAAGGCACTTTAGAGTACCTACGTCGATGGTCCCCTAAAAAATATCGTCCCTCGAGACATGTTGAGGTCCATAAAATATAATGTCCCTTCAACAGAATGTTTGTTCTGTGAAACAATATCGATGTCAGTGTTATTTTATATCATGAAACGAATGATTATGGTATCGAAAATATTTGAGCTCTACTGTCTCGTAGGTTCTTTTTGACTTATCATGTACTAACTTTCCGCCCCGTTTCACTCGCCTTCCAGAACAATTGAAATATACCTCATAATGTACCTTTCTACACATGAAAGAATTAAAAAAATTGGTTTATGAGTTTATCCGTTACAAATAAGCATACGAAAATTTAATTTTTTATCTTTATAATATTACTATTAGATTTATTTTTTTATGTCACTAGTGACAACGAAGCAGGCGGGTCACCTGATGGTAAGTGACTACCGTCGCCTATAGACATTAGCAATACCAGGGGGACTGCCAATGTGTTGTACACCTTATTACAATGCCCTTGCCCTTAGCAAGGGCATTTAGACAAAATCACAATAATTATAAATGTAGCAGTGAAGATCGTGGGTTCGAACCCGGCAACGAGTTTGAGCTTTCGGTGAAAGATCTGCATACTACAATACACTAAACACTTAAACTGAAATCATTGCATTGGATCTAAAATTACACACACAAAATAATTAATACCAACTACTTTTCAAAGGAGACTAACGGAATCCAAAAGGCTCTCGTCTCATGATTGCAACAAAACAATCCAGTATAATTAGATCTCCGATTTACAAATAAACTCCTCTTGGATTGAATTCACAAGGCGTGAAAAGGTGAGAGTGAGGGTCAAATTAAGATGGAGCTCTTGTACAAATTGCAACAGAAGTAATCTGGACCTGGACCGTCGACGAAATGCAATTAGGAAACGAATAGTGACGCCTGTGAAGGCTTAACCATGTCTTACACTACCTGATAAGGGGAAATGAACTTTATGCAACTGTGAAAGGGTTTAAATTTATTTTGATTTAAATTTTAATTTATATTCTAAATAAAACTCGAACGTAAATAAAAATTTTAATAGGTTGTAGTTTGTTTTATAGTTTACTTACAAATAATATTGCCCTTGCCCTTAAGGCATTGGAATATGGTGTACAACACGTTGGCAGTCCACCAGGTATTGCTAATGTCTATAGGCGACGGTAGTCACTTACCATCAGGTGACCCGCCTGCCTCGTTGTCACTAGTGGCATAAAAAAAATAAAAAAATATGTAACACTTTTCGGTGTGGATTCATTATAGGAAATAATTATCTTTAGACTTGTTTTTTGATATCAATTTCATACTTACACCTTTTATTTAATCAAATATTTCTGGAAGTCAAAACTCTAGCCAATTGATAATGTATTGTGTTACTCGAAAATAAGCCCTATGCTAGTAGGAAATATGAAGAATAATAACGAAGTAATAAAGAAGTAAACCGTTTGATTATATATTGTTATAAAGTAGGTAGTAGGGAAACATTTGATCTATCGGTAAATTTCAATTATGAATCAAAATGCACCTATCTTCCAAAACCATTTGTTCGGTTCCTAGGAGGGCACTCATGAAGGTCAAGTTACCACCGGTTTTAAGTGCCTAAGCTTTTTGACTGAGAAGAAACGGCAAGAAACACATTTTCGTACAATCTGTCTATATTGTATTTTAATTTTTGATCAATATATTTATGCATATAATCGGAACAATAATCCTGAATTACTTGCTTACATAAATGAAAAGACACTTCTGATTTTCTTGTAGGTAAAGACAAGGTGCACTAGTGCAGCGTGTAGCTACTTCCAGATTAATTTATCATTAATGTGCTACCTTGTAATAAGCACATTCCATCAAAACTTTCTTTAAATGTAAGATTTAAATCTAAAATCGGTGCTCTTGGTAACTTAGGTGGTAAATTATTATAAAAACAAACATTATTCTCAAGAAATACATATTACTCGAGCTAATCTAAAATACGGAACAATATTTCGATATTATCTTACCAATTTTCAAGAATGTACAAGGTATTCTACCACATTAAAACCTTAATATAAGTGGTAGTTACACTGTGGTAAACTTTGAGTAAAAATTAAGTGAATATAAGTCATTACTGTAGTAACATTAAAAATGCAAAATAGGAAGCGCACTCCTTAATAAAACTAGTGTTACCTTTCCAATTAATGGGTGACTCGCTTTACTTAAGCTTCGGTCTACAAGGTCCATTATGCGGAAGGTTGCGCTAATTTTATGCTTTTTAAGTTCCCTTACTACAATATAAAATAAGTTTAAAAAGCAGTTTACTTGCAATCAGGCGAGTTTTTTTTATCTCCACCTGTGTATTGAAAAAAAGTCGTGGTTAATAATTAATTCAAATTTCTAACTAAACGCATCCTGAAAAAATAAAAGCTAACTATGAATGGTAACTAGATTCAATTTCTTTATTCCTTTTTTTATGCCATAACATACATATATTATCAGTGAGACTATATAAGTAATTATTAAATGTAATAATAATGTAAAATCAGCAAAAGCAACCATCCGAACCGAGCGTTACAATTTTACATGAATCAAATTGATGATTAAAAATACTTGTAATGAGTTTATTTAATAAAGATATATTTGAGAGTTTGAAAATTATTTAATTATTTTGACCATGATTCCAAATAAAAAGAAAATACTGACTTTTACGGCACACTAGTTCAATCCAGCTCGACAGTCAAGACTAGTCTTAAAAACACCAAGCTAAATGAAAACGTTTCAAAATTTATATATCTAGTCTAGGTAGGACTAAAATATATTTACTAAATTCATAATTATTACAATAACAATTAAATATACAGCTAGTTAATATCATCTAAACGGAGCAAGTGGACAATTCTAAAAATTCACATAGTTTGACCGCAATAAGTTGCCGCGGATGAGCGGAATTGCTCTTCAACTCAAACTAAATTCGTTGGAAACTTCAAACAGCACTCGTGCTCTGTACGGTTCGAGGCTCGACAGGCACGAGACAGTGGCATAGATATTCACGCAGATGTGAACAATGAATTAAACGGTTGGAATCGTTTTAATTTTTACTATAGATTCTTCTTTGTAAACGGTGAATTTCATAAGAAATATAAAAGTAAAGTAATAGAACAAGCCGAGAGGAATAAACAGGAGCTAAAGGGAAAAGAAAACCCGCCCTAAACAAGCGATGATCATGACGTAGTCAAAAGATACGCTTCTCAAAAAATGCGTATTCATTCTAATCTTGAAGATGCAGCATTGTAATTTTTGGACCGTTTTACTTAAGAATCTATTGCGCATACAGAAAATGTACTTAAAAGACTTTGTAGCGAAAGTCGTATTTAAACCATTATGTATTTTTCAAGAGGTACGACAACGAATAGAGAAGTGTCTATAGTAAAAGCTTTATATTTCTCGCAAGTTGTAAAACTAAAACAACATGATGTAGCACATTTCAAGGTACATCGCATTTATCGGTGAAGTCTAAAGTTTTATCTACAAAATCATAAAAAATAATTTTTTAAATAGTGTCAGCTCTGCAAGTTAGTCTCTGTCACAAAACTTAATCCACATTAAAAGAGGAGGGGGACAAAATTATTTCATTAGCGGCATGTGCGTCAAATTATAATCCCGAAAGAGATTTAACTTGGCGCTCATTGGCACAACTCGGAAACTTGCGACTTACATGCCGATTACAATTTCGACGTCGGCTTACACATCGCATGCATATTCAACGGGTGGGTAATTGAGGACTTCTGGAGGTGCTTCTAAGGATTAATATCGTGATTAGTTAGGACTTCTATCGATACTAGTTTGTAATCATGTCATGGTAGAAGCGCGATTAACGTTATTTTGAGGTCGATATCTTACTTTGCAAATACTTACGGATTCATACGAGAAGCTATTAATGAGTTTGCGTGGACTACATCCATAATTTTCATTGTAAATGAATCCTAAATCAGAGGGTACCTTATTATTATTAACTTTGGGATATTCATAGCTAAATAAAATAGCTTATTCTTTAGATGCAATTAGCAGCATGTCGTTGGTCCAGGTGGAGTAAGTAGGTTCCGATAACACTTTCATTTGGCAACATTACTGGCTCTTTTAAGGCGATGATAGCACAGTGGTAAGTGACGTCGGATACCGCGGCGAAGGTCGTGGGTTCGAATCCTTACAATGAACTTGAGCTTTCGGTGAAGGAAAACATCGTGAGGAAACCACAGCACGGTGGTAGGGTACTTTGTAGTACTCGACTGGCTGGCTACCACCCTCAAGTTGAAAATCTGTCGCCAAGCACCTGTTGGTGTGTTCCGGCAATTGCACTTGAGAGCCAGTTTGCCTTTAAGGCATTGTAATAAGGTGTACAACACATTAGCAATCCCCTGGTATTGCCAATGTCTATAGGCGACGGTTGTCACTTACCATCAGGTGACCCGCCTGCCTCGTTGTCACTTGTGTAGAACCGAAAGAAACACCTTATAATTGTACACTATTTGCTTTATTATAATCGACTCTTCGATTAACACTTCAGAATATGTTCCACCTTTAATATCTTAACAAGACTGGCTCAATGAATAATTGTAGTTAAAAATGAGAACTCAATATGGCGCTAAAAAGAAAGTGATAGTTACAGTATGGTGCCTCGTTTAGGGGCACCAGCTTACCAACATAATAATACTAATATTTCCGGTATTGTTTTAAATGTTCAATTTAGATTGTTTCTGAATGACAAATAGTATCACAATTAAATAATATAATACAATAATTATTCACATTTAAATCAACAATATTATTATTATAACACAGATTATAAAGAAAGCTAACATTCGGCCATCCGACCCAATACACGTCCACGTGTATTTTATATAATTTAGTAATACAATATATTAATCAACATTTAAGTCATCACACCTTTATAATAAAACACACTGTTTTATCATTTATTTGACATTAATATAACAACTTTTATATAAAAATAATATATAAGTATATATCTATTATAATCATAACATTATTTAAATTGCCATCTCTGCAATATTTGCAATGTATCTCCTCAATTTCAATCATTAACATAGGTATTTACAACAAAAAATACATTATACGAGCCGCTACTGCTCTGAAAATCACATAGCAACAAAACAACCTCTAACTTGACAACAGGCCGCTACTGCTCTGAATATCACACCATATCATGACTACAAGCCGCTACTGCCTTGAAAGTCATTACTAGAGTAATTTGGTAACAAGCCGCTACTGCATTGAATACCATCAATATTAATAAAACTCATTAGCAATCTGTAAGAAAATTAAATCGTTACCTACCTATCTCTCATATTATGTGGTTAAATCATTTTATCAACTTCACCATCAATACTCTCATCATCAATACTTTCATCAGAAGATACCTCATCGATATCAGTCCACTTATAGCTCAACCACGCTTTCATCTTATTTTACCTTGAAACTTTGGAACTAATTTCTTACTCTGTCCTGACAACTGAACCTCTCTTTCAGTAGGTACTAACTACATTGATTGAACACTATTGGTTTACCCGCTTTTTTTATCATAATTTAACTTTAGTTTATCTTGGTATGAAGAAACATGATCTACAAACAAGTATAAACAAACACCATTCATCGCGAATAGTATTTAATGCTTTTTCGTTAACAACCTGGCAAAAAATTAATTTTCACCCTACCTTATAAAACATTTTTTTTTTAAACTCCGTTGATTAATGCCTCCTTATAATATTTTCAAACGTCAGTATCCGCATTATTAATACACATAACCGGTTTCTGTATATTTTGACCGCTGCCGTAGTATCTATTACTACACTTATCAGTTGTATGTCCGAAACGCAAACATTTATCACACTTAAGCAAAGGTTTAGGGCATTGTGATTTATAATGACCGTCTTCCATACAATTGAAACATTTTATATTTCGATCTTCGTTGTCTTTTTGCGTTATATTATTATTAGCCTTTATATCAATATTTGTAAACCGTTTTCTATCAGTAACTTCGCTCTTAGAACTTTTTAAATAGGGTAGTAACTGATCAGGCGTTCCAAACCGTGCTGCTTCAGCTCCTAATCTAACGCTACGATCATCTATCCCAAATACTATACAATCTACTGCTTTTTTACCCTCAATATTACAGCGATTGAGCAACACTACCTTTTCATAAAAGTATTCTTCTAAAGAATCATTAAACCTAGCCCGTTTTGAAAGCATGCTTGTAAGTAATTGACCGTAATTCTCATCACTAGGGAAAGCTAACTTCAGTTTCTCTTGCCATTCTTGCCAAGAATACATCACAGAAGTAAGACCCTCATACCATTTCTGTGCTAAACCTTTTAATTTTGGAAGAGCAAAATGAATAGTCTGTTTGTCTGTCCAGTTATAAATAATAGCGCATTCATTAACTTTATGAAGCCACATCACAATTGTTTGTCCTTTATGACCCGGGTCAAAATCAGGAATAGCATTTCGGGTTGATAATTTTTCATTACAGTTATTACTGCCAGAAATGGCATGTAAAGCCTTCACCAACTGTGATACAGTTACATTATTTTCCGTTATTAATATATCCGTTGTACTTGGAGTGGAAATGCGTCTTGTACTGTAGCTTTTATGGTCACTCACCAAGTTGTGGTGCTGGCGACGATGCCCTCGACTACCGGAACGGTGATGTACACGCCTCCGCGAACGTTGACTCTGTGAGCGACTGCGATACCTCTGGCTGCGGCGTGTCCTGCTGCGCGAACGCCGACTAGCTCCGCTGCGCGAGTCACCACTGGTTTCGCTGCCAATACTGCATCGGGCCACGCAATTGACTTGATGTTCTGCATAGCCAGTTGAGCCATAAGTGGCCCTATTACGCGGCCGTGCGCCACACGGATGACGGCTGGACCGCTTGAGTGAGCGCCGACTGATCCTACTACGCGAACGATGACTCGTACGGCTGGTCGAACGCCGCTTCGTTTGACTGCGTGAGCGCCGGCTAGACCCTGAATCAATCCCGCTTCTGATTTGTAGAACCGAAAGAAACACCTTATAATTGTACACTATTTGCTTTATTATAATCGACTCTTCGATTAACACTTCAGAATATGTTCCACCTTTAATATCTTAACAAGACTGGCTCAATGAATAATTGTAGTTAAAAATGAGAACTCAATATGGCGCTAAAAAGAAAGTGATAGTTACAGTATGGTGCCTCGTTTAGGGGCACCAGCTTACCAACATAATAATACTAATATTTCCGGTATTGTTTTAAATGTTCAATTTAGATTGTTTCTGAATGACAAATAGTATCACAATTAAATAATATAATACAATAATTATTCACATTTAAATCAACAATATTATTATTATAACACAGATTATAAAGAAAGCTAACACTTGTGACATAAAAAAAAAAACTTTAATTGACATTGATATCTCCTGATGCCAGAACAGGTGTGCCAAGCAATAACTACATTGTCCATAGCGGGATACAATAATTTAGTTTTGCGATATCTATGTTCGAATACTCAGAAACTTTGTAAACGTTGCTACTCTAAACAGAAGCGGGGATTTTATGGAGCCATATTCTTTCACCTTTGTTCAGCTATAAACGAAGCTTGCACCTTTATAAGTATAGTTTACATTGAAATATATATTTTTTTTTTATACCACGAGTGACAACGAAGCTGACGGGTCACCTGGTGGTTAGTGACTACCGTCGCCTATAGAGATTAGCAATACCAGGGGGATTGCCAATGTGTTGTACACCTTATTACATGCCTTAAATGCAACTGGCTCTCAAGTGCAACTGTCGGAACACACCAACAGGTGCTTGGCGACAGATTTTCAACTTGAGGGTGGTAGCCAGCCAGTCGAGTACTACAAAGTACCCTACCACCGTGCTGTGGTTTCCTCACGATGTTTTCCTTCACCGAAAGCTCAAGCTCATTGTAAGGATTCGAACCCACGACCTTCGCCGCGGTATCCGACTTCACTTACCACTGAGCTATCATCGCCTTATATAAATTATAAATAATTTTTACGGTATTATTCAAATCTTGATCCGTCTTTGTTCTGTTTGCTATCACAATGATGGGAGATATCGCGAAGAATTTGCACGTTGGTAGGAACCAACAGACTAGATATGCAGGGCAGATATGATAGCCCATTGAACTTATACTGTAATGGTAATATTCTTTGGTATTATCAATGTCTAACAATAGCTACTAACCATAAAGTGGATTTCCTGCCTATTCGTCAACCTTCAGATATAAAAAGACATCACAATACTGTAACGAGGTATCTTCTTTTGATTAGATTTCAGAAGCCATTGAATTTTACTAGCAATAATTCTTTCCGACCGAGTATTGTTAGTAAACGTTTTATTCATCCCAAAGTAATAGATAAAATACATCAAATTTGAAAGGGGATATTGACGTGAAAGCAAAAATGTAGATAGGCTTCGAAAAACCTATCAGCGTGTAAGGTCACACTCGACACATACAATAGGACATAATTAACTTAATGAAGACCGACAATCGCCGAAGTACTCAGCCTAAGGGCCCGAACAAAGGGCCCGCACAAAGATGATTCCAGAACAATTTATGCGGATAATAGCAAGAGCTTGTACGTCATTTGTGAACGGAGGATGTACAGGGCTATTGTATTCGGTTGGTTTTTTTGTTGAGTCGGATTAATTGTTCAGAAAGCCTTGAGGCTTTCATTAAATAGGATATGGGTTATGGCATATTGTATTGAAAGTGCGTTGCTGAACTTTTTGTGGCATGAGGAAGTTTGGTAGAGTTTTTAGTACGTGCGTACGCCTATTTAGGGATATTGTTAGTTTCATATGGATACTTTTCGGTGTTTTCAATAAAGGGAAAATGACTACAGAACTTCAAATTAAATTAGCAGCAATAAGTTGTATATCTCATAGGATAATCGGATTTTGCGATAAGTCTAGGACGATTGCAAAAAACCGTACGTATAATTTGGATAATCCAGCATAATAGGTAAAGGTAATGCTTTTAGACTCCAAATTTACAGTGAATTAAAAAAAATCTTTAACACAATCAAGCCATGTCATAGCCAAGTTCGAACTGTCGCTAAAATATATATAAATCAACTAAAATTAGCCAAACAGCGTTAAAGTTTCCAAGATTACTAGACGGGGAGCAACAAACTCTTGTGCATTTTGTATTGCGTCTCGGGTAATGATTTTTTTTCCTTCTCAAGAAGTTGTACAAATTCCGGAAAAAGTTAAAGCGTGGGCGCAAGGTCTTGTGAGTACTGTGGATGACGGAGAATTTCTAAGCGTAGCCCTTGTAGTATGGTGTTATAATTCATAATTGGAAGTGGGTGTAGAAAAGTCTTTGCTATTTAAATAAGAGCACGTTATAAAACATTTATTATATAATAAACAAAACTCTTCTAAAGTAAAACAAGTCGAGTTCAAGACAAGTCAACTAAACCTGTTTGCTAACAAGCTACACAAATTCAGCAAAAGAAAACATTACTTGATAATTAAAGGTGTTCCGAAACAGCCCTTTATTACGGAAAATACTTGTAATTTGAAGATAGGGTGTAATTGAATACTAAAGTATGAAGTCGAGCTATTTCGGAATATATTTCCTTTTAATTAGCGTATAATTGGGACGGTGGGAGTACTGACTGTTTGTATGATAAATGTTTTAGTAAATATTTAAACTGTGTTTACTTTTTTTACTTCACGTTAAAAAACTACTCATAAAAGGTAAATTACAAATAGGGAGTAGATATCCGCTAAGGATTTTTGAATACCTAACCCCTAAAGGGCTCCCTTGGGAACGCGGGTGAAGCTGTGGGGGACAACTAGTTAACAATATGAGGTTGCTTACTATTGTAAAGATTAGAAGCCAATGTGAAGATGTTTCGCTACAGATTTTCAACAAGGGTAGGTCACTTTGTGGGCTAGGCGGGTCGTACAAAATACTCCACCATGCATTATCATTAAATTACGAATATAGCTAATTGTTTAGATATAGATGTATAAATAAGATTCATTCAAAGTTATAACGTTATATTTCGAAAAATAATTACGTACTGGGTTAACAGTTTTAAATACATTTTCAGAGAAATCAACTGCTATCATTTATGCTAGCGTAAATTTCCACGCGGTGTTGTTTTTTGATTTATTTTATAAATTCTTTAAACTAAAACGTTTAAAAACTTGCTTTTGCAAAATAATTTCGCAGAATCAATCAGAATTATAAACCTTAAGAGTAATATTAAAGATTACATTTTGAAAGAATAATCTTATGATTGTAGGTCACCAGAAACACTCACAAGGCCTAACGCAAAAAAATATTTCAAAAACCGTGAACCATCACGGACTTAGCACAAAATAACTCCTCTCAAAGAATTAGCGAGCTCTTTTCTCTCCGCAGTTAAGACCCACTTAAACGCCGCAAAACAAAATACCTAAACATTTAATGGGGGCATTAAAAGCATTCGCTTATACATTAAATGTAAAATGTATTTATTTTTTCAAAGAATCAAAATTAAGGGCTATTTTCGTCAATAGATTTATCTTATTTCTCGGAGTTCATCTTTAAGTTGTATACTTTAGCTTGTACTATATTGCTTCTCAAACATTTGCAATTATTTTCGTTCCTTATACACTACCCACTCTTTAATGTTTATCGTAACAAATCTCCATACTTTACCAGCAACGAATACATTACAATCAATAAGACACTGATGGATTTTTCTATCTAGTACCATCGGTGTACAGGAGAGGTTCTTAAAGGCAGCGCAGATAAACATCTGAGAAAAGAAAAGGTCGCTTTCGTGAAATTTCGTTTCCCATTCGACCTTTTTTTGTGAATAGACCAGATTCTTTCATTTTCCTGACGTTCCACTGTAGATGATATTGATAAAGGCGATCTAGTCCAGGGTCAGCGCTGTGTCGTCGCTTACGTAACGTTCCACAAAATGACGTGTATTAAGAAAAGGCTGAAATTTTATATAAATAGGAAATTAATGGATAGTCACGTTTCCGATGATAAATTTTGATCAGATTCATTTAGGCCAATGGAATGGAATCTTTGCGCGAGTTCTGCTGCGTCACGGTGGTCGATGTAGGGTTTCGTGGTATCGTGAATGTTGGTTCTACTGTCTGCGCATTATTTGGGGTACGTATCATTATTTCCTTTGTGGTTATATCTTATTTTAAAAATAACTATTGGAAATGCTTCTGAAATAAAAGTCAAACTAATGCACTCGTATTATGAGCTCTTATTAAAACCGAACTTACTACCAATTTGAAAAACGGCCTTTACCTGAAAAGAATCGGCAAGAAACTCAGTAAGATAAAAAAAAATTCGAAACAAAAGTAACACAAACAAATCCATAATAATTAAAGCGAATACACTTATGATAAAAACTAAAAAAAAAACACAAGCACTCTACATCTGTGCCGAGTATTTTTGATAAACATTATGAATGACTAATCTTATCCCTTTGATCATCTATTGTGACCCAACTTTCATATTTTTCTACCTCAAAGACTATACTTATACTGACCTTTCTAAAATGGCTCGTCTACAAAACCGGCGCCCGTCTGCGCAGCCAGCAATATAAAGTTAGGTAGATGGCTCGGTGAGCATAGACAATCCAGTGGCATTATTTAAACGCGCCCGGTGCGCCTAACGATGTCTTCCGAACGCCCGCGCCGCCCGCGCCATCTTGCCTCTCCTATTATACACGAGATATAATACTTGCTATTATTATAAATATATGTTGTGTTTTTTCTTTGTTTTTTTTTAATAGTGTCAGTCTTATTTTTTGGATATTTAATATTCTGTTTTTTTTAGATATGAAATGAAAATATACCTCCTGAAGCACATATCTGGTTCGGAAGGTTGTTTTTGCTGAGAAGAACTAGTAATAAACTCATCAATTACTGTTTTCAAAAGTAATTTAACTAGTTTTATCTACTAGATTATGATCATGATTGGTAAAATAGTTGAGATCTCGTATATATTCAAAGGGCCGAGAGAATTTCAATAGCGCGATGTAGGTTCTGAAATATACCTACCTAATGTTGCATTTCATTAATTGTTATGATGACGCTTCGTATTGCTTTTCGCTAACTCCACTCACTAGTGCTGTTGTTGAAGAATCGTCATATGCTTGATAACTTAAATCCACGGCTGTACCCATGTTCCTAAGAAATAATGTTTACCGACAAAAATATTCTACAATTTATTCAAAATGGCAATCAATATTCAGCAATTACGGCGCGATTAAGTCAATATTTAAAGCAGAATTTAAAAAAAATGAACAAAAACATAATAATATTTAGGTGAAAATTTTTAATAATGAACTTCCACAAATCCTCGAAAGCAAACTTTGTACCAATAAATCAAGATTCAAAATATTATCCAATTAAAGGTATCCCAGAGCCGGGTATCCGGGTATTAATAACTTTAAATATCGAGGATTTACCGTGCGTGCGTAAATAGCTGTAAATTAATTAGAATAAGTAATCCGGCGGACGTGGGTTCGGATCAGAATTGATAATAATTAGTTTGTAGAATAGATACGCCCTTGACCCGGGTAAACCGGGTAGACCGGGTAGACCGGGTAGACCGGGTAGACTGGGTAAACCTTCTGTAGTTTTGCAGTCACCATTTATTGTATGCTATCGGTAACAGAATCTTTTCACTGAATATTCTACATTATCAACCCCATTAAATTATAATGATGAAGGTTCAATTTCCAGTGACTTCTTTGAGTAGATCGTACCTCTATGGTTTTACTATCTACGGTCATAAAAATTCATTGTGTTATTAGAAAATTCAAGGTCACCTGTTTGGAGCCTTGTTACTGAATAAACAAATACAGGGATTTGTACTTAACCCCTTGGTTTTCTTATGAGACGGTTGTACCAAAAAAGGCATTAAAAAGCCAATCTCGTATATTTCCTGAAAACTCAAATGCGTCAAGAACCTTTTTTTTTAAATCGTATGCAAAAAAGAAATGCTAGATGAATATACGTGCAAACTATGACAGTCGTCAAAATGTGGGGAGGTTGAACAAAGCATGGAAAAAAAAAGAAAAGGAGGTAGTTGGGAAGTCGAGTGATATTTCAGAAGCAGATGGGGTTGCGTCAGACGTTTTACAAGTTCTGACTGCGGGCCGCGGGGGCAAAGTTTATTTTAAACTTCGTCCGCTCCTTGTATGGGGGTAATGTCTACGTGATTTCTAGGAACAACTTGAGCTGCTGAAAGTGTTGAGCTTACTATTTTTTGTAGTCTAGCTCTAGTTTTTTAATGTCTCGCCGCAAATAATTTAAGGCTTTGTTTTTTTAGGGTTGTATTTAGAAGCGCTTTAAATATATCTACTTACATCCCATTCCATTTACGTGTATTGTTATTGTCAGAGTTTTATCCTGTTGGATAATGTCAATGTGTTTGGGACATAGAAAGGTAAGTTTTCATTAAATTTGGTGAAAAACAAAATTGTTTTTCATCTCCCCATCTCGTAAAGAGTATTTTTGCTCTTCGATATCTGAGTGTAAAAGCCGTTATTATCCTCTAGAGGATAAAGTAAATAGAACATCGTGTGCACTAAGTTTATGAATTCAAATCATAATTAAATCTATTTACTTCTCCCTCCATGGTGCCGAATTTATCATACATCAAAGTCAAAGCCAAAGTTAAAACCATTTATTCAGTTTAGGCCCTAGAAGGGCACTTAGAAGGTCGAATTACAGAAGTTACCACCGGTTCGGAAGTCAGCCTTCAACTGAGAAGAACCGGCAAGAAACGCAGCAAGGTTACATTTTTACTATTTTATTTTGGTTACAGTTACTGACTATATTGGCTTCTTTTTTCAAGTGTTTAACAATTTTATTCTTAAACTAATACAAAAATATCCTCGGACATTTTTCACACACGGATATCTGATCCCAAACTAAGCAGAGCTTGTAATATGGAAACCAGATCACTGATATACTACATATACTACATTTTTTGTTGTAAATACATACTTAAATAGATAATTACACCCAGACTCAGGACAAACCACTATATTTTGTCTATACTTTATAATCAATGTTTTAATGTGTATACTGTTGGTATGCAAATAAATAAATAAACAGACATGTTCATGCACACAAATGTGTGTCCTGGATGGGAATCGAACCCACGACCTGCGGCGTGATAGGCAGTATGTTAACCATCCACGCCAACCGGCCAGTCAATTATTATAATTTTGACAAATTAAAAAATATTAATTAAAGAATCATTTTTTTGTTTGTCAAAATCTCAGATTCGGAACCTTCTTGGTGTACTTTTTTTTTAATAGCTTTGCGCGCGCCATTTTCTTTTTATTTGCATTTAGTCATTTCCTCGCTGAGGTGGGATGAAAAATTACGTGTTGCATTCGTGTGCAAAGATTTTTCACCTCGTGCTCTTTTGATAACTTTATACTCTTGTATAACAAATAACTATTGTAAAATATACAAATAAAAAATCAAAAACTTGGCTATTTGAATTTTTCACATAAATTTTGAGGTTTCTGGCCACGTTCTCAGACATAAATTAATAATTAACTCGCTTTTTTCACTTAGTAAATTCGTCAAACTCCCGACTCGTATCAACAAAACATAAAACTATAAAATTAAGTTGATAGCCAACGTAAGTATTTTGACGTCTTGGATAGAACTTTTGTATTTGTTATCATTATAAGAGGGCCAAAGAGGACCATTTGACATTTTGCTTGTGACACGTTCAAAAATAATAAAAACAAACAGCCATGTTTTGTTTCATTCCCACATTACGATATGCTAATTGACATAAATGAATAAACTGTATAGTACTCGGTTTTTATTTTAGCCCGGCTTCCATGCTAGTTATTGTTCCGAGACAATATATTCTAGTCGGTTGGGTTTTAAAAAATATGAGACACGAAGCAAAGTCAAAGTTTCCGCTCGGTTCAGTTTTAAAATCAAATTTTTATCGCCCGTGAAATAACCGACTCGTCCGATCGCCTCCATACATTGTTACAGCAAAATTAGGTATAGGAAGAAATGGGAACAGGAAGAAAATCATAAATATACACATTTTTATACTTTATCTAAAAATATAGGAAGTAATTTTAAAAACTTTTCACAAAAACTATTTTCATTCTGGTCTTGATTCTGCATTGGACCTCAATATCACTTGATTTTAGGTAATGATATTGTTTGCGATGTTGTATGCTTACGTAACCTATTCGCTCGCGACTTGAAGATTCCCAGGTTATAATAATCTGGAAACACAGACTAAGGCAAGGAGTTCCACTCCTTTGAATAAGGAAAGATGAAGCAAATCGCTTCGTACGTAAAGATGGAATGTCCACCATGTAACGTTGGCGCATCGCCGTACGTCTGGTTGTTCGATGATGAAACAGTAATTAGATTTGAAAGTAACTTATGCAACTTTATTTTAATCCGTTTCTATTTAAGACTAACATTATATAGGTACCTAAAACAATACAATGTTAGAAATAGATCGCCGCAACTAAGCACTGATTGCAATCACAGCGGCAGCGCTACGTTCAACACAATGTTTCAAATAGCAATCGATAGCAATCGATAGCAATCAGTGTTATGTAAAAACTGCGCGTCGTATTCTAAAACCTTACAGAATAATTGTTTCTCTATCCTCTTGTTGAACTCATCTACCCATTTGTTTATGATGTTACAGAAATTCCGTTTATAACCGGTTTTTGTTTTTATTTGTCCACCGCGAACGTAAAATAAAACACAAAATATGATTAATTGTTCGTTTAAATTTATTACACAAGATTATAGTCAGGTCACATAAACGCGGACTTTTTATATTGCCCACCGTTTCCGGGAAAATAAAAGGCGGGATTAAAATTAGGGTTGCGATAAATGTATGGATATAAAGGAATAATAAAAAGGTATTATTAAATTAGGAACAAAATACATAAAGATAGACACAAAAGAATAATTAAAACGGTTGTGATCCAACTCTTCCATGGAATCGGTTAGACTAATTGGAATTAAAAAATATTTATTAAAATTATAGAATTATATGAATTAAGAAAAGGTAATGGTTGGCTGGTAGATTGGCTTGGTATGGGCTTGTCATGAGGAGGGATGACAGGCATGTAACGAGAAGAGTATTGAGCATGTGTGTGGTGGATATAGAGGTAGAGGAAGGCCGAAGAATGTATAGATGGGCTGCGTGAAGAATGATATGCTTGTATGAAAGGTATGAGTATTGAGACGACTAGTGATAGAGCGGAGTGGAAGAGGAAAACATGTTGTGCCGACCACACCTAGCGTGGGATAAGGAAGGGAAGAAGAAGAAGAAAAGATAATGGTTGACCAAAAATATTTCACTTTGGGTTACCTAATATATTTTGAAAACCAGAACAAATTTTAATTACTATGGGACCAAGCTATGAAATCTCGAACACATCTAGCGCGATGTCTTTTCAGATAGTTCGGTTCAAGGTAGGTATTGGTAAAAAGGTAGACAACGCATTAAGAATTTCTCCTGGTAATGCTAACGTGACTTAGTACGTGAGTCAGTCTGTCTACATTCAGCCTATCAACATTTAAAAAAATACAGGTACTATTTTTAATTAATACGATTTTACTTTTTCAAAAAAAAAATGTAAAAAATAATAAATCAAAGCGTGGCAACTCAACCAACACAAAACAAAAAGAACGCCTAAAAATAAAATTTGAAAAATAAAACATGAAGACAATCCAAACTACAAGCATTAAGCTGTAACAAACGATCCCCGTAAACACTCCCGTTTCTGCATAAGTTTGGATTTGCAAACAATGCCGGGTAAACTTACCGAGTTAACTTTGCTGGTGACTTAATTCTTATCACAATGTGGTAGGGTTTAAAATTGCTTAAAATGGTAGGCATGTTTAAATTTGTTAAACAACTCGGTGCATTTACGAAGCTAGCTTCTGGCACTCGCTTACACTATTTGCATTGTTAATAGAGTCAACTGATTCAATATTATCGATGTGCTGGACCGTGGAGCGCTGCTCGCAATGTTTTATTATTAAATGTTTATCTGTTTGTATCTATAATCTTATATATATATTATCTTATAATTTATGTAATTTTATTTCTGCATGTTCAACTTTTTTTATTACTTTATGTCTTGGCGGTTATTGACTTATGATGCAGCAACTAAAATTGAAAATCTGTCGCCAAGCACCTATCGGTGTGCTCCGACAGCTCTGCACTTGAGAGCCAGTTCCCATCTAGGCTTTGTGTGCATACCACCGTCGGCCACATCATCACTTACCATGGTGAGATTGTGGTCAAACACACGCTTATCCAGAATTTAAAAAAAACGGGCCAAGTGCGAGTCGGACTCGCGCACGAAGGGTTCCGTAAAAAAGGCAAAAAAATCACGCTTGTTGTATGGGAGCCCCCCTTAAATATTTATTTTATTTAGTTTTTAGTATTTGTTGTTACAGCGGCAACAGAAATATATAATTTGTGAAAATTTCAACTGTCTAGCTATCGCGGTTCTTGGGATACAGCCTGGTAACAGACAGACGGACGGACAGACGGACAGACAGCGAAGTCTTAGTAATAGGGTCCCGTTTTTACCCTTTGGGTACGGAACCCTAAAAACGATGTGATAGGTAGCCTACTGCAAAATGAAACTGGAATCTCACAGATATATTTCATAAACATTACCTATTCTATAATCCCAACCAATTTAGCAACCTCAAAATATATTCGGCTTAGCTTTAATGAGCAGCTCGATTTATGAGCTAAATACACGAAGTGCTGAAAATATGGACAGAGCAGCAATTTGCATCCAGAACGCTGTGGTAGGTACCTAGGTACAGCTCTGCGGCCGATAATACTGCATTGTGCAATAACGTAACAGTACGCCGCATTTAATACCCTCCTACGTAAATATAGGCAGACCAACACTTCTATTGTTGATTGGAGAAATAATATAAATGGTATCGATCATTACCTGTACTCGTATTAATACGTATAGAAAATATTTGTAGCCTTTTTTTTATTAAATAATTTTAAAAAACTTAGTTTTTTTTTTTTTTCAAAAAAATTATTTGCATTTCGACCAGGCAAACAAACATTGTTGTAGCATAATTATGTAAAAATAGAAAGATAATACAATCCAAAACAGAAACTGAAAGCTAATAAAATAAATTAACAAGATTTATAATGTCAAATAATTTATATTGTTAATTTGTTTAGTAGAGAGATGACTTGGTTTAATAATTCAAGAAAAAATATCCCCGGAAATTAGTATGAAATATCTAAAGAATTAATCAGTGAATTTATAAACATGCTAAAGCCCTCTGGAGCTTTGAAAAAATGGAATCTAGGCTTAATTTTAGTTCAGTGAATTCACAAAGAAGATTAATGAACACAAAAACTGAAGAATTGAGTACGAAAATAAATTGTCGACTGTATTGGATTAGGCGCAAATAACAGGACGAAAAGAAAAAAAAACTGTTTTCTTAAAAAAATGCCGAGGCGTGATAGGGAAACGGTCAGATGTGAACCAAAATAAAATGGATTGCGTTACTGTTGCTATAGGTACTACTGTATGTTTGATGGTTTGAACGTGCTAATCTCAGGGACTTACCACTAACTCTTGAATATAATCGTCTTTGTGACAAAAAAAGTTGAGTAAAGTAGAGCCCTTGTAAATAAAAAAAAAACATTGGACACTGTTTATTGAAGTAGTTTATACACTAGGCAGGGATCGGCAATTTTTTTGGACAAAGAGCCAGTTTCCAGAAAAATATCGACTTCTCGGAAGCTCAAAGAGCCCCAGTTTTCTGTTTTAGGTTTTTCACTGTATTCTAAATTTGAATAGGACTGTAGTAAAATGTAGTAAACTGTGTTTGGGTTTGAAATAAAGACAATTATTTGGCTCGCGGTATTTACAAAATATTTAATCACATGCACCCAAAAAAAATGTTTTTGATGGGAACTTAAAGAGCCGCAACTGACCCTTCAAAGAGCCGCGGTTTGCCGACCGGTAAATAGGAACATTAAGTAATAATATAAAAACAAAACCCATATCACCTTAAAAAGTCTGGAATTATTCCTTCGAAACAAGACATGAAACTAAACAATATTTTGGGCTTACATTTCAATTACTTGTTAGTGTCAACTGTCAATTTTTCCTTGTCAAATAATAATATACTCTAGAAGCCTACCAGAAACCTAATCATGATAGTTACTGAGGATTCAAGACAGTGGTTAAGTTAGAAGATGAAGCGAGAATACTTTGAAGAGGGGTTTGGTCAGTATGTTGTATTTATTTTTAAACAGACACCTTTCAATCTTCCTCTGCTACAAAACATACTTTATCTTTATTGATAAAAGTGGCATCCAGGTAGATAGGTCTCCAGATGGTAAGTAAATACCGTCGCCTATAGATATTACCTTTTATTTTTTATAGATATTACCAAAACCAGGGGGATTACCAATGAGTTTTCTCATGAAAAAATCTCTCTTACTCTCCATCTAATCGTCTGTTATCTAAAATTGCTTTTCTCCATTAGTATTTTTTGATAGAGTGTCTTTCAAAGTAAAAAATAATACTGACTGATGGACTGATTAATAAATAAATTCATTACGAGTTTTTCAAAACAGATAATTTCTTATGACTTGGGTCGTAGAAAACGCAACCAGACCCGCGGAAGATGCTTTTTAAAAAGTCGCTCTCTAGATAGGTTTAAGTGCATTCCTTGGTTCAAATTGCTTCTTAAAAGATTTCTCTTTCAAAGTGCATTGGAGTGGAAAATAACCGGCATTTTATTGTTAAAAATGGAGTTGAACTAATCATTGAAGGTAACAATCGTGAATGGTAATATTTAACGATAGCTTATTACGTGTTCAAATATCAAATACAAATATATCTTTCTTATGTCAGAAGTATGACAAGCAGGCTGGCGGTTATCTGATGGTAAGTGACTACGTCGCCTATAGACATTAGCAATACTAGAGAAATTACCTGTGTGTCTAGAAGGCAACACCCGGACAGGTTGTAAACATGAGGGTGGTAGCCAGCCAGGCGAGTTTTCTTGTTTTAGTTTCCTCTCGATTGCTCATTGTAGGATTCAAACCAACAACCTCCTTACCACCACTCGACTGTTTTTAATTGTGTAAAATCAGTGTTTTTTCAGAAAAGACGCCAATAGATAAACATAAAAAGCAAAACCTTATTGAAATACAAAATTTTATCCAAATCGTTAGAGCCGTTTTCGAGATACACGAAATATATTTACTTAAATGTATACGAGAATTGCTTGGCTTATATTGAATATTGGAATAGGGCCTTTTAAGAGCTATTTTAGAACCTAATGGCTTGTTTCGTGACGATGGTAAGAGACCCGATGGAATGACACTTATACCCTGGAAGATGGGTCGGCCTTTGGCATGGGATGCCACGTGTGTTGATACCTTAGCACCGTCTCATCTTCCAGAGACAGTGGATAGGGCCGGTGGTGCAGCCATGTCAGCAAAGAGCCTCAAGCGGCGAAAATACAGTAACTTAGATACAACAGAACTTAGACAACGACTTTTTTATTTAGATTTATTTATCCTTTGATTGTCTGTTATTATTCATTCAATTAAGATTAATTCTATATAATTTTAATTAAATACATGTAGAGGGCCTTATTTATAAAATACTATTGACAAAAATACTGTTTGCTGTTACGTAATCCACATCCATTTGTTACATAAAACTGTCCTAAGGTATCTATGGTACGGGGTTATGGTGCTTAAAGGTGATTGCACACAGCGCACACTTGCCCGCACCCAAAGAATCGACTGCACCGAACAAAACGAAAACCTTACAAATTCTTCCGGCGATTCACCCGATTCAGAGCGGATAAGTGTGCGAAGTTTCATAGGATTTCATACTAGTAATTTTTAAATTCGATTCTCTCGGCTATTTCGACTCTGATAAGTGTGTGCTCACCTTTATTGTACCTGCCCTACCCACAAGCTGAAAATTTGAGCCAATTCCCTGAGGCTTTGTGTGGCTGCCGTCTCGGCCATACCATAGCTTGTAGAGAATTGTGGTCAAATACACAACGCGTGTCCTACTTGGCGAGGGATAAGTTTAATGCTAAAAAGTAAGTTGTAATTTAGTTAGCTTACATTTTATATTGATAATAATATAAAAATGAATCGCAAAATGTGTTGGTAAGCGCATAACTCAACAACGCCTGGACCAATTTGGCCAATTCTTTTTTTTAAATGTTCGTTGAAGTCCAAGGATGGTTTTTACGGCGAGAAAAATTCGAATAATTGCCGGGAAAACCCTAAAAACAGCCCTTTTTTTTCCCATACAAACACCCAGCTGTCAAACATTTGACATCAATCGAAACAAAACAAAGACGCGTTTTAGAGAAATAGGGCAGAACAAGGTCTGCCGGGACAGCTAGTTGATAATAATAATTCAGTCTCGTACTCTCGTCTCTTCTACGAGAGTCGCTTCACCAAGTCGGTCATCTATCGACCCTCAGTTTAAGTGCTAAAAATGCGAACGCTATTGTCGCTCCCGTATCGGACTCTATAGTCATTTTAAAGCCACGCGGATGATGTTAAGAGATATGTAAAAGCTTTACGTAATAATTCAAACTATAAATCCTACTAATATTAAGTATGTTTGGATGTGTGTGAAGATGTGTAGATGTTTGTTACTCTTTCACGCAAAAACTACTGTATGGATTTTAATGAAACTTTGCACACAGGTAGATCATATACTGGAATAACATATAGGATACTTTTTATCCCGGGAAAACATAAGATCCCTCGGGAACGCGGGTAAAACCAAGGGGCGCAGGACTAGTCAATATATTATAGAAAGTTACGTCCTGAGTAACTTTTTTTTTTTTTTTTTATGCCACTAGTGACAACGAGGCAGGCGGGTCACCTGATGGTAAGTGACAACCGTCGCCTATAGATATTGGCAATACCAGGGGATTGCTAATGTGTTGTACACCTTATTAAGGCGAACTGCCTCTCAAGTGCAATTGCCGGAACACACCAACAGGTGCTTGGCGACAGATTTTCAACTTGAGGGTGGTAGCCAGCCAGTCGAGTACTACAAAGTACCCTACCACCGTGCTGTGGTTTCCTCACGATGTTTTCCTTCACCGAAAGCTCAAGCTCATTGTAAGGATTCGAACCCACGACCTTCGCCGCGGTATCCGACGTCACTTACCACTGAGCTATCATCGCCTTATCAATGACTGACATATCAATGCACAGCCTAAACTAAACCGATGCGGTTAGAAATTTGTACACACAAATTCCTTTTACAACGTTGGCATCCTCTAATAAAGTTTTATAATTCAACCCCTGAGGGGGTCAAATAGGTAACCGCAGAGCAGAAAGCTAGCCTAAATACGATTTGTTACCTACGACGTTAATCTCAAAAACACAGGGGACTTTTTGGCGGGAACTTGCGAAGTGACGTTGCGTTTTTGTTTTATTTTCATAAAATTCGAATATTTTGAATAATATTGGTGGTGTCTTGTCAAATAAAGATCAATCTAAGTTCACAAGTGAAATGAAATGAAAGCGTGTATCGTGACTTTTCAGGTTGTCCCATAAGTCCGTGAAAAGTTTAAGTGGAACAGCCGCCAATTTCATTAAAACCTAATCAGACTTGTATGGCCGAAAACTAGAATTTACAGTAAATTTGACAATATAACGTGGCTTTAACATAAAAGAAGAATATTGACAAATGGTTTAGGCTTGATAGTCTTGTAACTAAAGCCTAAAAATAATAATAATGATCAAAAGCACAGATATAATTTAATTAAAAAAATTGTGTACTGTGTTCATGTAAACTAGGCAAGTACCAATTTTTGTAATGATTACTTACATTGAACACAAAAAACACTCAATATACGCGAGATAAACTACCTAGTTTTAAATATAAGCGTTTAATTGCGAGCCGGGTCGGGCCGAGGCGCATTTAATTAAAGTGCGCAATGGCCGACAGCTGTAAAATACTTGTCTGTAGCCACTGCCGGAGATTGGAACCTGGTAACTGACATTTGGGGGTAAACTGCATAATATTTGGGTATGTTTGTATAACTGTGATCACGGACTCTTTTTTCATTTTTTTTTTTTTATATTCGATAGGCTTGTGTTTGACCACAATCTCACCATGGTAAGTGATGATGTGGCCGAAGATGGTAAGCACACAAAGCCTAGATGGGAACTGGCTCTCAAGTGCAGCTGTCGGAACACACCGATAGGTGTTTGGCGACAGATTTTCAACTTGAGGGTGGTAGCCAGCCAGTCGGGTACTACAAAGTACCCTACCACCGTGCTATGGTTTCCTCACGATGTTTTCCTTCACCGAAAGCTCAAGCTCATTGTAGGATTCGAACCCACGACCTTCGCCGCGGTATTCGACGTCACTTACCACTGAGCTATCATCGCCATCATTATACGTTATAATCAAACTCATTTTATACACTTCAAGTGGCATTTTATCATAGACTGTAGCTATTCTGAATCTAAGTTTATCAATTTGATGTTTTTGTTTCATATTTTTGCAGTCATATCTTTCAAACGAAACAAATCAATATTGAGTTAAAGATGGTCTTTAAAAATACCTGAAAAAAAGAAATAAAATTAAAAAATGTAACATACCAAGTTTTACACGAACTTAGCAATTAAGACTGTAACGTCTCTATGAAGCAAGTCTGTGCATTTTTATTGTTTTGTCTTAAATGAAGGAATGCCAAGACTCCATTTATTAAGTCTAACTTGAGGAATTTATTTAAACGGCCTTTGTCCAATTTCTTGAAACCTAATTTTCTATTTCATGCATCACAGATTATGGTATACAATGCCACTCGAACTTGATTCAAAAAATCAATATACTTTAATTATTAAAATCCAATCAAAAACACATTGTTAAAGACGTAAATAAATAATTATAGCGTAGATAAATAATTTTGAAAGCAACTAGGCTATTGAAATCAGTAATTTCTGAGTTTATTGCCGGCTTTTCTCAGCAAAAGCAACCTTCTGAACTAAGCGTATAGACTAACAAGGCCTGTTTTGTTATCATTTTGCTGGAAAAAGATTTACATTTAACTTTAGCTTGTGTACTTTGACTCCTCAAGTTTAATTGAATTGGGATACCAATCACTTATTATGTTTAAAGCGATGATAGCTCAGTGGTAAGTGACGTCGGATACCGCGGCGAAGTTCGTGGGTTCGAATCCTTACAATGAGCTTGAGCTTTCGGTGAAGGAAAACATCGTGAGGAAACCACAGCACGGTGGTAGGGTACTTTGTAGTACTCGACTGGCTGGCTACCACCCTCAAGTTGAAAATCTGTCGCCAAGCACCTGTTGGTGTGTTCCGGCAATTGCACTTGAGAGCCAGTTCGCCTTTAAGGCATTGTAATAAGGTGTACAACACATTAGCAATCCTCTGGTATTGCCAATGTCTATAGGCGACGGTTGTCACTTACCATCAGGTGACCCGCCTGCCTCGTTGTCGCTTGTGACATAAAAAAAAATGTCTATTCGTTGATCTTAGAAACCAGTTCCCATTGAGGCTATATGTACTTACCATGGATGAGACACTTGACAAATACAATCCATCCATAGATAAATCTCTAAAAGTTAGTAATGATGTAGACTAAGTTAAAACAAACATAAAAGATAATCCTGATATGAGGTTACGATACACCAAAAATAAAATCAAATGCAGTCAAACTCTTTAACTAAATCTTTTGAACTTGCTTATCAATCATCTATATTACAAAAGGTAGACCCCAAAAAACTTTATGTATCAGTTGTGAAAGATCTCTGATCCTGGGATAATGTCTCGGGTAATTAGCGCTGACCCAAATGAAACTTCCTCAACCCGTGAAACAAGGGGGGGAAGGGAGGGGCCATAAATTAAACAAAAATGGGACATCCAAACAATCTGCGTCGTGAACAAGTAACAAATTTCCCGTGCGCGTTGTTTTTGGCTGTACATTTGTTTATTTTAGGTTATACTTTGGAATAGCCGGCTGATGTATGGTCGGAAGTGTGATTCGTTGCTTTTAATTGCTTCATTTTGTTTTTGCTTTTGTTTTCGTTTTATTGTTTGTATTTTAGAATAAAGATTATGAGGGTATGTCCAAAAACAACATACATAAAAATGAAAGTGTGACTTACTTGACTTAATGTCCTATGTCCCCTGGATGGGGCAGAGGGCGTCCACAGTAGTCCTCCATCGCGATCGGTCTTGAGCTTCTTGCTTCACCTCACTCCACGTCATTCTGATGCTCGTCGCTTCTGCCAACACGGTGCGTCGCCAGGGACGGGGACGGCCACGCCTTGTGGATTCCAATCCAACGCTTGCTTGGGTATGTGATCAGAATCCCTTCGGAGCGTGTGGCCAATCCAACTCCACTTGCGACGCTTGACCTGGTGGTCGATGGGGCTCAAGTGGCATTTCTCTAGCAGATTCACGTTAGAGATGGTCATTCCGAGTATGCGACGAAGACAGCGGTTGACGAAGACTTGGATCCAAAAATGAAAATGTGTTTGTTTGTTTATGCTTCATTCACAGATCAACGTGGTTTTTGTATTACTAGTTTATGGAATCGGATAGCCGCGTTAAAAAATTTCGATGACCTTCTTGAAGAAGTAAGCTGGGACACAAACTCTTCAAAGGCATTTTGTACTGCCTCTTGGGTACTGAATTTTTTTCCTGCTAAGAAGTTGAGTAAGGTGGATAACGGAGAACTTAGAACCCTACTCGTTTGTTTGTTTCTTTGAACGCGCTAATCTCTGAAACTACTAATTCGAATTCAAAAAGTATTTTTGTGCTGAATAGCCCATTTATCGAGGAAGGCTATATATTATCACGCTATGATCAATTGGAGCGGGGTATCAATGAAAAATGATGCAAAACAGGAACGCGAGTGAAACCGCTGGGGACAACTAGTTTATTAAAATAACATTTAATCTTATTTTTTAACATAAATATAGTGGGTAATAAATGTTATGTATTTAAAAAAAACTGAAATCTTTGAACAAATCCGTCATTTCATAGAAAGGTTTACTTTGCTATATGAAAATCTTTGAACACTAACATCAGAAAGAAAGAAAGAGAATAAATGTATTTATTGCAAAAACAATACAAGTATCATCACAAATGAAAATGTATGAAAATCATTTTTCTTTCACAATTTCATGGTCTGCCTAGCAAAAGCTGTAGAGAAAACTCAACGAACAATTATAAAATCCCATCTCAAAATATCTACGCGGTGTATAACTGAAGAAACATGTATAAGTTACAAGTTAAATTGTATATTGTCTATTAAATGTCTTGTAAAGTGATTATAATTTATTAAGTAATCAAAAGTATGTTGTTTCCATTACATGTATTTGGTGAAATTGCCTGAGGCGGTGAAACTACCAGCTTCAAAAGTTTTAATGAAAATGTTAGAGCATACCGCTACAATATTATAATAAAACTTTTTAAAATAAATACTTTACCATACAATATGTATGATAAGAGTATATAAAATAAAAAGAGTATATAAAGTATGCACTTTTGTTAGGAAATACCCACATTTATTTGTAAAGCAAGCTGACCAATCGCGACGGTACGCAACAAGATTCAGGCACAAATTGATTCTGCCAGCGTCAAAATTAAAAATGCACAGTTCCAGTCCAAATGTCATGTCGACGAAAATATATAATAAATTACCCGACGAATTAAAAGATGAAAAAAAGGACAACATATTTATGAACCGCCTAAAATGCTTCTTAGTAAAAAAATGTTATTATTGCCTTGATGATTTTTTTAATGACCATTTTATTAACCCTAATAATTAATAGAATAAATGTAGTAATATTATAATTTATAAAATGATTCGGTCCGTCTGCCTTTCTCGACTATTGTTCAATTGCTATACCCTATTAGGGTCATGTATGTGATAAATTTTTATGTACCTATGCAATAAAATTGAGTATTGAGTAGTATTGAGTATAAATAAATCTATACAATTATTATAAATAAAAAACTAATATCTACATTTTTTTTTATTATGATAGAAATCTAACAAGCAGGCAGGCGGCGGCTCACCTGATGGTAAGTGACTGCCGTCGCCTATAGACATTAGCAATACCAGGGGGATTGTCAATGTGATGACTTCAACTGGTGGAACATATTTTTCACTCCTCTTGCTCAAAAAGACCTTCATTGTAGCGTACCAGAGCGGTGAAAAAATAGCAATTCATCCTCTAGGGGAAAAAGTATTTATTATTTTATTTTTGTGTGTCAAATGACAATGAGCCTACAAAAACGAAAAAGTCTTTAGTCATAAGTAGAATAATCATGAATAAAGACTCGACTTATTACTGTTTCATAAAAAAAGAACTTCATTTTAATTTTGAAAATCTCTGGTAGAATGCATGCAATGTGTTGCGGCTACAGAAGAAACAAAAAAAAAAGAAATTATAAACTACATATTTCATATTGTATTGGATTGTTTTATTTTTTCGCAATCGGAGTGAAAAGTTTAGTGTAACACACGGCGCTAAAACCCATTAAAACTCGGTTTCTATTTAGTCCCTCGCTAAAGCTCGGGAGTAAAACTACCTCGTATATAATGGGTCATTTTAGCCCCTTGTATAACAATCTACTATTATATTCGTGACAGATTTTCAACTTGAGGGTGATAGCCAGTCAGACGAGCATACCACCGTACAAAATATGAGGATAAATAAACCTCGAAATCTCCAAGCGCATGATCATTTTTATAACGGTCAACTAACAAACAAACTTACGGCTCGTCTGATGGTAAGCGGTGACCGTAGTCTTATAGACGTTTGCAACACTAGGGGGTATCCGACGTGCAAAATTCTCTTCACAACTTTTTCCATACTCCATACGCAAATGCTATCATCCTTAAAAGTGCCACTTGACTAGATTCGAACAGAATAGGATGATCGTCACAAAAATAAATTTAAAAAAACAAAATCACGATCAAAGTATAAAATATCGAGTGAATAAATGTCCCGCAGCCGGTCACTGAACGATTAAAACTTTGTATCGCTAATTGAAACATGACAGTGACATTTTATTTGACGTTTTAATCAATTTAAAATGAGAACATGAACGACATGTAGAGACATGTAAATAACGACTTTCGGCTTTTATTGACGGTTCAATTTGTATTAAACGATTTTTATTGATAATATTTTAATAATGCAATTTATTTACCATTTAGTTTTTTAGGGCTCCGTAAATCAAAAGGAAAAAACGGAATTCTTATAGGAACAAAACCTAGTTCTACTTACTATATGAAAACCTGCATAAGTAAAAAAAAACTTTTTAAATATACCGAACAATTAAAAACAGAATATTAATCATACTAACTTGTAGTATGATTAAATTCGAAGAGTGTAGGATTAAAGCGTTAAATTAAAGTAAGTTTTACTTTAAAAATATTTTATACAAAAAATACATTTAAATGTAATAGAATTAGTTGCGGTTGCACTTTTAATTCTAAGTTCCACAGTGCATTATGCAGTACAATGCAAATCTGTTGGAATTGGTACAAGTAACAATGAATTGGTTTTTTTAAAGCCGATACTGTTTCAGTAATAGTTTTTGAAGATTTCTCATGAAGAGAAGGTAATCTACAACAGTTAGATGCTTGACTGAAATGGTATACCTAGCTAGGTAACCGTAATAAGGTATCTATCATCAAAAGCTTAAATGACTTGAAATCACCGATCATCGCCAATACTTTGTTTTAAAATTAAAATTGATATTTTATTTTTATTGAAACGAAAATTAATCAAAAAAAGAAAATTAAGTAAAATATAACATAAACCTGCTTTCCAATAACAATTGTACTCAAATTAGACTATTAGCATATTTCACAGCTACTCAAGTACATACTTATAGACATAATATAGTAAAACCAGAAGTGCGTGTCGGACTCGCGCATGAAGGGTTCCATAAAAGTGGCAAAAAATCACGTTTGTTGTATGGGAGCCCCCTTAAATTTTTTTTTTATTCTGTATTTAGTATTTGTTGTTATAGCGGCAACAGAAATACAGCATCTGTGAAAATTTCAACTGTCTAGCTATCGCGGTTCCTGAGATACAGCCTGGTGACAGACAGATGGACGGACGGACAGACAGCGTAGTCTTAGTAATAGGGTCCCGTTTTTACCCTTCGGGTACGGAACCCTAAAAAAAGACTATCTATACTAATATTATAGAGCTAATAAGTTTAGAGAGGTAAACCACCTGAAACTAAGGAATATTATTTAATAGCTATCCGCCCCGCGGTTGGGGTTAACCCTTTTAGGGTTGGGGTTAACCCTTAAGGGTTGAATTTCGAAAAATCCATTCTTATTCCTTGGTCACGTCTTAAAAACAACACCTGTGAAAAAAGTCAGCTTTCTAGGTCTAAAGGTTTAGGCTGGGCGTTGATGAGTCAGTCAGGACTTTTCCTTTTATACCTAAATTAGTAAAAACTCTTTGATAAGTTTTAAATTTGAATTTAGAATATCGTATTAGCAACTGAAATTATTTCCAGTCTTCAAAATTTCGAACCTAAAAGATTCAAAGTGGGAACGCTGCCAGCCGCGAGAAACTTGTCGTTCCGTAGCAGCGACATCCTCGAGGAAATTTTACTAATTTTGCTAATATTTCTTGCTATAAATAAACATTCTTAGAATCAAGATATTCTTTAAGCTAATGCTTTTATCATGTCTGAAGTGAGACGAGCAAGCTGGCGGGTACTTGAAGGTAATTGAGTACAGTCGCTAGACATTGGGTTACGTAATTTTGTTGCAGTTACTTTCAATAAAGATCTCTAAATCAATTAAAACAATTCCATTCGCAATGAAAACCTTTTATTATATACCACAAGTGATAACCAAGCAGTCGGGTTACCTGATGGTAAGTGAATACCATCGGCTATATCTATACACTAGGTGTCCTCCGCGGTTTCACCCGCGTTCCCGTGGGATCTTATCTTCCCGGGATAAACATATAGCCTATAATACCCAGGGATAAAATTTTAAAGTAGTTTTTGATTTTATAATATTAGTTTAGATTAGCAATATCAGCGAGATATCCAATATTTTTTACACCTTATTACAATACCTTAAAGGTAACTGTTTCTCAAGAGCAATTGCTGGAATACACCAACAGGTGCTTGACATAGATTTTCAATTTGATGTTGGTAGCCAGTCGGGTACATACCCTACCACCGTGCTATGGTTTCCTCACGACGTTTTCCTTCACCAAAAACTCAAGCTCTTTGTAGTACTGTACCACTGAGCTATCATCATTAATTATAGATATGGATGCAGTTACTAGAAAGTAAAAAAAACTGGCCAAGTGTGAGTCGGACTTGCGCACGAAAGGTTCCGTAAAAACGGCAAAAAAATCACGTTTGTGGTATGGGAGACCGCTTTAAAAAATATTTTATTTTAGTTTTATTATTTATTATTAAAGTAAAAATACAACCGAGTATTTTGTGAATAATTAAAGTGCCTACCTGTCGCCATTATTGATATCGAGCAAAAAAGGACGGACGGACAGACAGCGAAGTCTTAGTAATAGGGTCCCGTTTTTTCCCTTTGGGTACGGAAACCTAAAAACAGAGAAGGAAACTGTTCTCTGTTTTTAGGGTAAAGATACGTAATTGACCCGCTAGGAGATCTCCAAAGTATTGTCAACCTTATTACAATACGTAGAAGGCTTTATTTGTGTTGTGGTTTGCATATAATTGAAGTGCCACTTGCAGTTATCTTATGACTTGTACCTCACATGCTACTCGTATAGCCGTCGGTCACGGCTCTGAAAGAACAAAGCCCGCGGCTTCGCTAAATTATATTACCGACCTTGCGTTTACATTTGCTTGACTCACTGTACATTTTTTACACTGTACATTTGTACACTGTACTTTTATACACTGTAAGTGTACACTGAGCTAGTTTTAGTATGGAATTATGTTGTAAAATTTAACATTGCATAACTCGGTAGCATTTTTTAAATCTATTTTTTTAGCAAGAATAGAAATAAGTACAATCTCGTGCATTTACCTCAGCAAAGCTATCTTTCAAGGGGAAACCCTTTTATAACAGTGTCAATGGAAATTCAAGAAGTATATTTTTAGGGTTCCGTACCCAAAGGGTAAAAACGGGACCCTATTACTAAGACTTCGCTGTCTGTCCGTCTGTCCGCGATAGCTAGACAGTTGAAATTTTCACAATGTATGTTTATATATTTCTGTTGCCGCTATAACAACAAATACTAGAAACAGAATAAAATAAATATTTAAGCGGGCTCCCATACAACAAACGTGATTTTTTTGCCGTTTTTACGGAACCCTTCGTGCGCGAGTCCGACTCGCACTTGGCCGGTTTCTTTAAACTAGCTTAATTTAATCATAAAACATCACAATTCTGCGATGGTGTTTTTGTCCCAAATACTTTACGACCTTCGAGTGCACACTGGCTGATACAATATTTATTTTATTCCATTCAAGTGATACAAATCGAGTTTTTATTATTGCAGCAATATTAAATTTTCAAATGATTTTACACGAACAAAGGGCTATAAAGAACGGCTTTATATCGATGTTATAATATTTGGACGACAAAATAAAAATACAAATTCACACGAAGGAGGAAACCAAATTTGAAAGTTGTCTTTGTATTTTTAAACGACTTCAAAAAAGGAGGAGGTTATATGTTCGACTGTATGTATTTTTTTTTTTTTATGTATGTTCATCGATTTTTTCGCCAATTGTCAAGCGATTTTCAATTTTTTTTTTGTTTGAAAGAGTATACTTCGGCGGTGGTCCCATTATCACCAAGTCAGGATCTGATGATGGGATCCTGGGGGAAACGAGGGCAACCCTCAAATTTTATAAGAATTGTCAACCGATTTTCAAAATTATTTTTTCATTTGAAAGAGTATACTTCGGCGGTAGACCCATTGTCACCAAGTCAGGATCTGATGATGGGATCCTGGGGAAAATGAGGGCAACCCTCAAATTTTATAAGAATTTACAGTATTTTTCATTCATATACGTACTTATCAAAGCTATTTCTATCTGGTAGTCATCATCTTATGTTGCAGAGCTGATGATGGAAGGTACAACTCCTTAAAGGTTAGGATTTAGGGATAAATCTGTAAATATTATGGGCTAATATTTATAATTCATATAACTTCTAAAGCTATTCAGATATTTGCATCTGGTAGTCATCATCTCATGTTGCTGAGCTGATGATGGTAGGTCAAACTCCTTAACGGCTAGGAGTTAGGGGATATTTCTTTAAATATTATAGTCACGTTTAGACTCGTATCGTCGTCTCTGTATATTCAAATGAGCTGATGATAGAAGGTAAACTCTTTATCGGTTAGGAGTTAGAATATACGTTGTCCTAGATATGAAATGAAACGCTACTTGATAAGTAGCTGCTGAGAAAGAAGCCTTAATCATTTAGGATAAATATTCTTTAAAAGTTAATCTATTTATGTATTCCCTCATCTAATAGCGTGATGTTATTTAACTTATAGGCTTTCTCGATAAATGGGCTATCCAACACTAATATATTTTATGTAGTTACTGAGATTAGTGCGTTCAAACAAATAAACTCTTCAGCTTTCTCATATTAGTATATATAATGTAAATTAATAATAGGCTTAATTTGCTCGAAAACAATTAAATATTTCTTGAAAACATTGAAATATAAAAAATGGAAAAATAAAACTTTTTATAAAAAAATAAAAACGACTTCAAAGACAAATGTTGCACTAAAAACCGAAAAATAAATTGAATAGCATTAAATAAAATGGACAAAAAAATATTTCAATAACTAAATAGACCAAATCTTTACTTATGTAAACTACCTACGCACCTATTCAAATTATTATTCTATAAATACCTTTTGATCTGTTTGAAGTCGGTGCCAAGCCCAAAAATACAATGAAAGAATTAATAAATGCCTTCACAAGCACTTGTGAATAGTAAGATTACCTACTTTCGCCAGATGGCAGTTCAGCTTCCCAGGGTGGAAATTAATTAATCCCTGGGTTCGGGAACTCATGCTATCTGCGGGCGGCCAGCGGTCAACCGTTTCACCGGGTCTCCCTAACCGCACGCCAACATGCTGCACCTGCACTACTTAATAGCGACTCCACAATACCGCCGGTCCCTCCGCCGTCAGCACAGTGCCTCCTCTAAGGAACTCTGGCAACCTTACTCACCGCAGGAACACGACACCACTTGAGGTCAGTGTTATTTGGCTGCGATATTCTGTAAGGTTAAGGTACTAGCCCAGTCAGACGGCCCCAATTATGAGCAGATGTTATGCTACGTCCTACCTCCTCAAACCGTACGAAGCCTATTAAACCTATTAGGCTTGGCACCGACTTCAAACAGATCAAAAGGTATTTATAGAATAATAATTTGAATAGGTGCGTAGGTAGTTTACATAAGTAAAGATTTGGTCTATTTAGTTATTGAAATATTTTTTTGTCTATTTTGTTATTTTATTCTTATAGTACGAGTCCTTTGCTTACTTTTGCTGAAGAGGGAGGGAGGGAGGGAGGAGATTGAAAAACTGAAATTCAACTTACGTCATACTTGAACTCCCCTTCCGATGGATATGCATGTACTTAATTTTGTAGTTTGAATTATTTATGACTTAAATTCTATTTTGACATATTAGCAAATATTCATTACTAGCTGTCCTCCGCGGTTTCACCCGCGTTGCAGAGGGGTCTTATCTATTCCTGTGATAAAAAATATTTTATGTTTTATTCCAGAGTATGATCTACCTGTGTCTCAAGTTTCATCAAAATCCATTAAGCCGTTTTTGCATGATTGAGGAACAAACATCCAAAGTTAACACATCTCATTTGCAATCCTAAGATTTGTTGAATAAAGTATTTAATATGACTTTCTATTAGTGAAAGAATTTTCTAAATGGCATCAGTAGTTTCGGAGATTACCGCCTACATACAAACATTACCTTTATAGTATATTTACGACTATTATTCATTATCTATGGATAACTATAAAACGCCCGCTATGACTGCCATCAGCTAATTCCTACCATAAACAACTCAGCCTCTTTCCATAGTATTATCGGCCAATATTTGCATGAAACATGTGATATTTTGACGTTGTTATTTACATATTGTATTATTTATAATATTTGATGTACAAACAAGCGCCATGTTTGAATATTCAAAACGCATTTGCTTGTTGTGTTTTATGATTGAAACGAGAATTTATGGTCATGGTTAAAGCTTCGTTATTTGGCTTTTAGAGACTTCATTTAAGACTTGCACTGGCAACATAGATATCCTGATGGTAATTGAATATCGCCTATCTTACTTCAACCTACTTCCACCCAATGTTGAGTGTAGGTCTCTTTTAGTGCACTCTTCCTCATCCAATCCTTCCACCTTGACCAGATTATCGTTCCATCTTGATGGTCGTCTGTCTTCAGGGTCTCCACTCTAGCACTTTCTATCCCACCTAGAGTCGTACCTGCGGCAAATGTGGTCCGCCCTCTTCCAATATCAAAGGGATTGCGAAACTGACTCTCAAGTGCAACTGCCGGAATACACCAACAAGTGCTTGGCGACAGATTTTCAACGTGAGGGTAGTAGCCAGCCAGTCGAAGAATTTTAGGAGTAGAAAACATTTCGCATCATTAAAACGTAGTAGTTTTGCCAGCGGGTGAAGCATCCAAAGTCTAAGAAGCTTAACTTGGTTAAAGTCCCACACACACGTATGCAACCTAGTATGCTGGTTGCTTATCATTCCCCATCGAGACGTCAACAGTTATTGTAGTCACTTACCATCAGTGACCTGCCTTCGTGATTTTGTTCACAGTTCGACCAGATCGTTTTATACATTCCTGACTCTTTCGTATTTTTTTTAATTTTCATGTCGTAATTGTAGTAAGTAAAATCATAAACAATAAAATCGAGTGGCAACCCTAACGTAAAATATATACAGGGAGGTAATGTAACCTAATGACAAACTTATCTATCTTGAACTTCGACATTAATGTAGCGGCAGAGACACAGTATCCTACTAAACAGTAAAACAATATTTTTATAGAAAAAACTAGGAACGAAGTTATATAAGTTATATAAGTCGAGAGAGTATATATATATATAAATAGAAATGAAAATATCTGGCTTGCTTTTTATAAGAGAGAGAGAGAGACAGACAGAGAAACATGCGCACGCCGCACAGCGGTCGGTGACTTTTGTCACCGACACAAAAAATCACCGACACTTTAGTGTAGTAATTTTTTTTCCGTCTAGCCCCCTTTCATATTTCATAACGCACGATAAGGAACTTCGTTCCAATAATATGATAGAAAATGTGAGTAAATACCTCTATATATTTTAATTTAATTTTGATTGTTTGACAAATCTTTGTTCTAGCTGTAAGTAGCTGTTTGTATTAAGTAAGCTTTTTTGAGTAATTAAGATTGTATAATTAAATAAAGTAATATCCTGCGACATTTGTTCACACTCGGCTATCTGATCCCAAACTAAGCAGAGCTTGTAATATGGACAACCAGATCACTGATATACTACATATACTACTTTTTTTTGTAAATACATACTTAAATGGATAATTACAGCCAGACTCAGGACAAATAGACATGTTCATGCACACAAATGTCTGTCCTGGATGGGAATCGAACCCAAGACCTGCGGCGTGATAGGTAGTGTGTTAACCAACCACGCCAACCGGCCCGTCATTGTCAGTAATATAAAATTAATTATGACTAAAATAAATAATAATAATAATTTTAAAACATTATATAAAATGTAATCTTTTTTTTATTGGGTTAGGTTTTTTATAATAGTTTAAATTTTTAGGATAATGTTATAAAAGATATTTTCTAAGATTTGTGAAAAATAAAGAGCATAATAATAATAATAATTGCAGCTTATTCTACTGTTTTCAACTTGACTGTGGTATATTAAAGTAGAGTTAATAATTTTCATATCATAACTACATTCCGCGGCGCGCAAAGTTCATGTATATTAAAGTTACTAGAGCCAAACTGTAGCTAAACTCTATAAGGATAAGCTCTATTTTGACTAATTTTATCTCTAAAAGCCTTTGAAGAATTAAGACATATTTAGTTTAACGATTTATTAGCACTTATTCAAATAAGTCAGTCAGTAAACGCAAGTCAAGGTATATTGCTAAAGAGTAATAATCTTTTGAATTCCAATTCATTCCAATATTTTCTAGTCAAATACATAGTAATTTTGCTAGACATCTTGGGGTCTAAAAAGCTATTCTATGAAGACTGCTCATATATTTTAGTGAAATAGTGAGTCGTTTTAATATATTTATATTTAATATCAAATTTACATTTGATTTATTGTTAAAAATCTGCTGTGAATTCGGGATGTAATTTTCATGCAACCATATTATTTAAGTGATCTTTTTACTCAAAGAGATGGTTTTATTTAGTTTTTTTTTGTTTTCGTTGCCAAATTTTAAAATACGGAACCCTTATAATGTCGTCCTAGCTATCCATCTGTCCTAGATAATAATGTTGAGAAATTGCAGTGCACATAACCGTGTGTGTGTGTCTTTAGATAGGACTTCAAAATGTATGTATAGATAGGTTACTTATATTTGCTGCCGATTAAATGAACTTGCATCTTTGTTTATGGTATGGAAGAGTACATTACACATACATTTTGTGTAAAATACACACTGTCGTATATTACTGTATTACACTTGGCTGGTTTGATTTTTTATCGAAGCTTAATATGTAAAAGTGAAACTAACTTAATAAATGGAAAGTTTGTTTCATAAATATTATTTCGTTAGAGTTTAACTGTTAAACATTTTTGTTGTATTTTAGTTGTATTCGTTTAAGAATAAAACTGTTAAACATCCAAAAATATTTAAAAAATGTAACCTTGTTTCTTGCCGGTTCTTCTCAGTTGAAAGCTGACTTCCGAACCGGTGGTAACTTCTGTAATTCGACCTTCATAAGTGCCCTTCTAGGGCCTAAACTGAATAAATGGTTGATTTTGACTTGAAAAGTAGTAAAACTTAGAGAGGTAACTGTTGCAAAAATAAATTTCAATGCCGTAGATGTTCTGAACGTCGAATTTTGAGAGTAACTACCTAAATTCACGCAAAACTGAGTCTCAAACACATTTATTTAGATTATAGTTTGACTAAACACAAAATCAACACAAAATACGAGGAACAGGCAAGATACAGCGTTAATATTAATAGCATAACTTAGAGCTAAACATTCAAAGGAGCCGAGTGGATATAATTTATGTTGTGTGTAATAATATGAACCCAGAGAACCTAGAACTAAGATGTAGGAGCGTTCTATCTACTTGAGAATGTTGGGGTAATTTTGCATTGGCCGGGTTACTATGTGGAAGAATCTTGACTATTCTTCGCCCGTCCACAAAATGGCGAGCGTGCGTTATACTTGTGAGCAGGTGTTGGTTTGAGAGTTTATTTACTATGCCATTCATAAGTTATTGTTTATTTATTAAAAGATTAAATTAATATTTATCGTATGTAGGTCTGTGTTCGTTAATTTTGTACAGAGTAAGAGTATTGACGTTTTTTCTCAGCAAAAGCAATCTTTTGAACCGCGTTAGAGTATTCAGGCGTTCCATAGCTGCTATGTGATTGAAATAACTGGGATTCTAAATAAAAAAAACCGGTCAAGTGCGAGTCGGACTCGCGCACCGATTCCGTACAACAACAACTTGTAAATAGTTCGTTCATATTTTTTTTTCGATTACCTTATTTGAGGATTGTGCCAATTAAGCTAGACCTCTAAATTGTATGAGCGTCGATACAACTCAGAGGCCTATCTTAATTGGTGGTACTATGTATGTATGGGGACATTACGCCTTTATCTGTGCTATAAGACGTTGCTTCGTACAGTTCACGGGAAGTACCCTGTAGGTTTTGATTCCCTTGCTAGTTTCGAAAATTTGCGGCACAAACGGCTGTATCTTTTGATTGCTTTGGCAACAGTAGACTTGAATATTTTTTTACCTTTTGAGGTACGGGACCCTAAAAACACCGAAATGTACCTTATTCTTCCCCTTGTTCACCCATATCAAAGTTTAGAAACCTTGCCAATTAGAAAATATTTTGTTCAAAACACTATAATAATATCAATCAAAATTCAATGGAAATCTTACAATAGTAACATGAAACTACTAAATAGTTATTAATTTCTTGTGCTTGCAACACTTGTCATTTGGTGCCAACTTCAAACCAATTGAGTAATAACAGGAAGCATTCAGACGAGTAATTGAACATGTCAACGTTTCGAAATACGATCTTTAACAATGATCGCAAAGGCTGAGAACATTCCAGTTGATTCGAGTTTGAATTATGCACGGTATTGTTTCTTTTGACAATAGATATTGATTACAATATAAGAGCAATCTCCTTTCTTTGCCGGGCGGCTACAATTTGTGGGTTCGATTCCCATTCAGGACAGGTAATTTAGTGCATGATAATGTTCTGAGTTTGGGTGTAATTATCTAATTTGAGTGTGCATTTAATTATTATTTTTGTATATGAGTTATCTGGTTTCCACAGCAAACTCTGCTTAGTTTGGGATCAGATGGTGAAAAATCGCCCTGGATATTTATAATACTTTGAATCACGATTCTTGTGATAAAAATGTTTTGTAGTTTATTTTGAGACGACCGTCCCTTTTGCGAACCAAATGGTAATAGAGTTCAAATTCAACTCAACGATTTACAGCCTTCATCACTACCCACAGATCCTTAAATATCAAAGCATAATAAAAGATGCAAGAACATAAAACCTCTCGACGTTATTTAAACAGAGTCCGAAATAAATCTGTGAACGCGAGCATGTTAAAACCTCGTCAAAACTCCAGCGGGCAGCGGCCGGCATTAAGTTCCATTTGAAATATGGAAACCTACTGAAACTGTATCAAAGGGGCATCGCACTCACATGAATAATGAAATGTTGCCACTGAAAGAACTTTATTTATTCATTCCGGTGGACTGATCAAAAGGAACAACAATAAATACCATCATTCGTGGCGCAGTTTTAAATGTGCTTGGAATATATTGTTCTTCGTTTGTGTGCGTCGGATTTGTAAATGTAAAAAACTGATCGAATTGGATACAAATCCAAAGCTGCGTTTGCTGAGAAGAGCCGGCAATAAATTAATCAATTACTCTCATCAAAACAAGCCTAAAATTATAACATATGATATGTCGTGCAAAAGCAAGCGCTACCAAGCATTGTCGTCAATTAAGTTTTTTTTTTAACTCTGGATAGGCTTGTGTTTGACTACAATCTCACTATGGTAGGCACACAAAGCCTAGATGGGAACTGGCTCTCAAGTGCAGCTGTCGGAACACACCGATAGGTGCTTGGCGACAGATTTTCAACTTGAGGGTGGTAGCCAGCCAGTCGAGTACTACAAAATACCACCGTGCTATGGTTTCCTTACGAAAGCTCAAGCTCATTCTAGGATTCGAACCCATGACCTTCGCCGCGGTATCCGACGTCACTTACCACTGAGCTATCATCGCCTTGTGTTCGTTAATATGGTACAATTTTTCTTTAAACGCTTTCTTTTTTATGTACAGGCAAATTCAAAAGTGTAAGGGGCTTATTAACAAAAATAAACAATAGCGAATGAAAAATTTGCTTATACAGTCATATTCATTAAGTAGTGTAGTCACGAGCATTATTAATGTAAATATAACAGGTACAGGCGCACAGTAAATTTGTTAATTAATCAAATTATATGCGGAATATGGCGGGCAGCCATTAGATATTTGCTTATTTAATAATGTTCATAAACACGTTATTGTTTTATTATACATATGATATTTATAGTCAGTTTTATTCGGTTTATATCTTTATTAAATTTTCCCGCGTTCTTAATATAAATAGACGCCTATATCACTTGCTGATCCATAAACTCTTAATGAAAAAAACTACAATTTTTATTTTACATTCAATTTAAAATAAACTAACCAACCAACAATGAATTTAATTTATTTAGTATTAATTATTATAATTTAGTTTCATTTATAGTTAAGTTATGTTTCTAAATTAGTACCTACCTATAATTTAAGCCTAATATTATAAATTGTGTAACTAAAATCTAGAAATAAAGAAATGAAAAACCAACCAACTAATCTTAGTCCATAATATAAGAAATGAGCTAAAAAACATCTTACTGTACATAATTTTTAGAGCAAAAATTTATCTACCAATTTGAAGGTCCGTTTCTCAAGTCCCACTGAAATGCATGTAAATAGAGCATCATATTTATAAAAAATACAACCTCTCCGAATGCACCATTTATTCGCTTTCATCCGGCTTAGTCCGGCTCAAAATCAACTCTACTGAAAATTCGTATGATACAGTTTTAGATAAGAAACCAAAATGTTGTGAAATGAATGCTGCACATATTGTTTTTACATTTAAAATTCAATGGATTATGTATTTAATGGAGACTACTCATTCTTGTAACATGATATATTATTTAAACTATTTAATCTGAAACAAATATTGTTTTGTCCCCAAAATATGCGAGTATAATAGATTTTAGTCTGTTTCCTTTTCAATTTCAGGTTTTAGGAATATTCCAATAGATTCACCACAGGCAAAGACCCCAAATGAACTCAGCAACAAAATATCTACAACCGCAGGCACAAAGCTGCCTCAACAGCGCGAGCGCCATAGGGAAGCGTAAAATGGCATTCTCTTTTATTTTGACGCGAGCAAAAAGTGGGAACGTTGTACACCGCAAAAATTCACTCCGCCAGAATTAAACGGACGCCTGCCGAGCGACCGCCGGAAAAACGCATAAAACCGCCAAGTTTCTAGAAAAAAAACGGGCTGGTGCCACTTGTTAACTCTGCGATTATACGCACAAAATAAACCGAAAAAATCCAGTGTGAACCAGCCTTGAAGCGTAGAGATTGACGAAGCGATTGCCTATTTTGGCTCTGAATTGATGACCAAAAAGTCTGGTTTTTAATTAAAATTTCCGTCCATAGAAACAACACAACGCAGCAGTGTATTGTAATAACTGAAATACTCGAGTGGGCGAGTTATATTCCCTTTAGTTGAACGTATGGGAATTACATTTGAATTTTGCTGCGACTCGATTTTTTTTTTGTTTGAACATAAACTAGGTTAGTGTAACATCAACAATGTAAAATGAAAATTATTTTGATTGCATTAAGGCTCATAATGAACTGGCTGGTCAATTATAAATACTATTGCAAAATTTGTGTACGCACCTACTTATATCAAAATAAGTTAAATGAATTACTATTTTATTAGCATTAAATTAATAGTCAAATAAATAAATGATAATGCCAATAATTTAATAGTTCAAAACACAACCACATTTCCTACAAAAACCTATTCAATTAAATGAAAAATTCATTTCCATTTAGAATTACTCAGAGCGGTTAATTAACCGGTTACTTAGTGCGGTGTAGTACATACCTACATACGTAATATGTACTGTACTTAGGTACACGTACTTGTACATACACACGTAGTCCAAACACTCGTTGTTATTAACTGGCTAGCTGCTAGTAAAACAAAGCGGAGAACTAATGGGCTCTTGTAATGAAAAACGAGGTATCTGCATTTTTAGGATAAACTATCTTGATGGTTGGATAATTCCGTTGTCCTTTCGTAAACAGTATTTTTGTTCTACATACAAATAGGAAGCTAAAACGTAATATACAATAATGAGATAAATAATGTTTACAGAAATAAAAATAGGTATAATTATTTCAAATGCATTTCTGCAAACAAGAACTCAAATAGTATCATACAAAATTATACTTTTTTTTCTAAATCACACATCGCTTAGCGCATTTAATCGCGCATTTAATCTTATGATAGAGTATTCCATGTAAATATTATAACTCGCAAAAGTGGTATAAACATATAACTTATACTATTTCAGTAACATAAAAATAAGTACATATTGTTACTTACATAGTTCTGCATGTTGGCAAGACTGTCCGTGCGGATACCATACGTGTATGTCAAACAATAATCTTGCGAGCCATGCTTCTGCTACTCTTCGATTTTTAAACTGTCCGTAAAAAGCCTTCCATACTTTTTTATTTTTATTTAGGACGTGTTACAAAAATGGCCTGCTTATTTCCATCCGGAAGAAGGAAGCGAAAAATATTGTTGATATTAAAGAACGTTATTAATAACCATTTTTATAAACAACAAAAACAAATAAAAAATATAAATAAGAAAACAACAAAGTGAGCGGGGATTTAAAATTCATAGAGTCATTTTTCTCAGTCGTTTTATCTAAAGGCGGCTGGGCAATCAATTACTTTGGATTATCGGACGACGGGCGATAAAATCTCAACGTATATTTTTCCTATTCAATTTTAACACGTTGTCAGGATGTTATGAACGGTCGGTTATAAATAATGGGGGTTTAGCGACCTGCCAAGGTAACCGCATGATAGCTTTGTTGTTTGTAAACAAAATGGTTTCACAATAAACGCTTTAAAATGCGACGTTCTCATGTGAAGTTCAAAATCTGACGCCAAGCACCTGTTGGTCTGTTGTAGACAACATATTAGCAATCCCCCTTGTATTGACAATATGTAGCTAATGTCTTTAGGCGACGAAAGTCACTTACCAGGTGATCCACGTGATTGCTGCTCACTTGTGGTATAAAATAAATAAATGAGGAATTCACAGGCGAAATAAATCACACACACAATTAATACTACAAATATTATATACAGCAAAAATTTCCGAAACTAGTGTTACCATTTTGAAAATTAGTTCTTAGTACTTACTGAAAAAGTGAATAAAACCGCGCGGCGGGAGCTAGAGAAATATGAAAGGTAACATTCCCAATATACCTGGTTCAATTCGGATTAAAATAAAACTATCAATCAGACAAAACTATCGTCACTAATTGAAAAGGTACCGAGTGTAATTTGTAAACAATGTCAGTAGGGCTGCGCTAGATTGGATAGAATTCGTTGGAAATTGGGCATCATTGTGTACCTATAGTCACAGAACAAATAAATTCAATGAACGAAGTGTCTCTAATGAAGTGAAGCAACGTGTGTGAAGTTGTGTGCGTGACCTGCACGTACGTTATCCCGCGTCACTAGCTACGCGATCGGCTTCCTCTTTCAAATTCAGCTTCCTTTACTGTGCTTCACTTTATGGCTCTATCTAACTTTGTTAATTGGTCTGATCCTATACTATAGACAAAGTTTATATGCCTTTGTGGTGTGGATTATTTGTATTTATGTTTAAAATTAACAGATTAAAAATGAATATTGGAACGTGGGTAAATAGACTTAACTGAAATATTATTTTAGTTAAGTCTATTTACCGTAATTAAGTCGTTGAGCTGAGTTCTAAAAAAAATATTCGTTACAAAACGTATGTTTCAATCATATTATGTTTCCATTTAATCTTTGTGCTTGTCGGCAGCGAGTAGCGAGTGAGCCTGACACAACACCGGCTTGATTGAAGCAAAATAAATACTACAGTACATTGTGCTGTGTGGGGCTAGTGCGTTGCCAATGAATAAATCCATCGATTGTTTATATAAAGCTACAACAGTCAAACAAATATTTTTAAGTGGAGCCGGCACCGATGGAACAATGGGGAATATGCACGTGACTTCAAAATGGACGATTTTTTTTAATGTAATTCATATTGTTACAAAAATATACCTATAAAAAATCAGTGTCTTTTGTGAATGTAACTTGTGTCCTTTTTATGTGTAAACAATAAATAATATTTGTATTTGTAATTATCCGGCTGATAGTGCCATAAGTGGACACCGAACGAGTTCGAGTTTGAGTTAGGGCGTCGTGGCCCATTAGGCCTTCTAGTCCTTTAAAAAAAAATCATACAAAATTTCCAAAAAATAAATAAGCAAGCTATTTTTCTGAAGATGAAGTCAATATTGACTGCATTTGTTTAGCCTTTAGATGAATAAAAGCAAATTGCTCGATAATAGCCCTACGATGAGTATTGATTAAAGCGCGGTAATTGGCAGTGATTGTGTAACCGCAGACACGACAGCTGATTAATGTCACGCACTAAACACACCACTTAGCTGATGTTAAACATTTGATTATGGGTTGTATGTCTTATGATAAACGTCTTTAGGATCGATATTTAATTGCGTGTGTTTGTTTTAACAATGGTAAGTGACTCAAGCTACTTGGATGACGAAGTTCTAAAAGAACATGATGGCGATGGGACTTACGGAAGATGATGCTCAAAACGAGATAAATAGCATCACACGATTGGGAAATGAAAATCAAAAATTTTACTCATTTATTCAGTTTCGGCCAGGGCCGAAGGCACTTATGTACGTTAGAATTGACTCTACCACCGGTTCGGAATATACTAAAAAGACTCTGGTAAGACACTCAGTAAGGTTTTTTTTTATGGTTTGCGGCCATAATGGGAAACAGCGAGGCCAAAAAAAGAAGAAGAAGAACCATACGTACCATAGACATAAGTGAATAAAATATTATACAGAGATAAGCGTTACTGAGCATATTATATCAAATTTCATCCTCTAAAAACCTAACCTCATACTAGTTTCAACTTAGATGCCTTGTGTTTATAAAACGCTCGCATGATTGACATTTCTAGTATTTATTTTACTGTCTATGTGTGTTTATGGTCTGAAGTATAGCGTGTAAATTGTTAAAAGCGGGAATAAAGGCTAATATTTATGTATTTCTTCAACCCTGTTTGACTGAAGATTAAGTCCTCGGTGACAGATTTCCGACTTCGAACAGGTACGAAATTAATCAAAAATAAATAAAAAGTCTTATGGTATTTTTGTCTTTCGGATTTAATCATTATTCAGTTATTTTTCGCTTTTTTGTGCCTAGTTTTTTTACAAGCTTTATATTAGCTTGCAATGTATGTAATGTTTTTCCGGGGTGAATCTTGCATCTCAATTTTGAAGAAGATATCTTTAACCGATTGAGCTGAAATTTTGGATACACGTTTAGTTTGGATGACAATGCATGGTCAGCTGCGTGACGTCATTCTAAATCCAACATGGCGGAACACCTAAGTTAGCGGACTATTATTTTTTAATCCTACAATATGGGTATCAAATGAAAGGGCTTGCTGAGAATAAGTCAAAAAATAAAGTGACGTCACTATGAATCCAAAGCTTGTTTTTGAAAAAAAATTTTTAACTTATATTTATTTTTAACTTGATTTTCAGCCAAGCGAGTACTACACCGAGTTATCATAATCTTAAATAAGCACATTATTTTAATCTGCGTCTAAAATCTAGTTTCAACTTTTATAAAGAGGAGACTAATAATGAATCCCTTGAGTTAGCAAAGTTATGGAAATTTATGAGATATTATCCTATATTCAGAAAAAAATACTTGTACGACTAGAAAATGTTATTGGACCCGAGAGAGGTAGTTGTAGATAGTACATCACTTTGTATAATTAGGCATATTAAGGCATGAAAATGTTTCTACTTATCATTAACATGCAAGTTTGAATAAATCCTATTAAATTTAGTTTCAAAGCAACAAATCCAATTTCAAATAGTTTTGATTGCAATGTAAAATTGAGAATGAAAATAAATAGAATAAAACAAACAAAATGGTATTCCATAAAAGAGATCTGGGGTGAATAAAATGATAAGGTTCCACGTCGAAGCCGAAGCAGATGACAAAGGTAGTCCCCAGAGAGGACACCGGCCTGTATCCATTAAAAGTTGAATTAATGCGGCCGCGACTTCTGCGCTTCGATGCTATCTAGTCTCGAGGGGTGCTGATTTGACGAAGGTAAAGTTTTTATTTTCATTGGATTTTAGACCTTGCTTATTTTAGCTTTGTATTGAACACGCGTCTATTGGGAGTCAATGCTTAAAAGGATTTTAGGTGTACTATGACTTCTCGATCAACAAATGGAGGGTAGATAAATTGATTGATACTCATTTGAATACAGGCGACTCAGTATCGATCATTTTGGGAATCTTTTAGAGGAAGGTTTTTATTTGGTAGAAGATTTTTTTATACCACTAGTGACCAGGCAGGCGGGTCACCAGATGGTAAGTGAACACCGTCGCCTACAGATACAAGCAATACCAGCCGGATTGCCAATATGTTGTACACCTTATTACAATGTCTTAATGGCAACAGGCTCTCAAGTGCTCTGCTGGAACACACCAACAGTTGCTTAGCGACAGATTTTCAACCTGAAGGTGGTAGCCAGCCATTATACTACAAAGTAAAGCTTACCGACGCTCAAGCTCAAGATTGTTTAATTTTTGTGGCTAGCGCCCATCCCTTAGCGATATGACAATGAAACAAACATAGCTAGATGAAAATTCAATTATTCTGTAATATAATCTGGTCTTCACCAACAAATCTATTACATAACATCAGCAAATCAATCTATAACGTACGTTGCGTACTTACCAAACTCATTTACAGATCCTAAAGATTGTCAAGAGCGAACAAAATACATAATACATTCTCTGGGGAGGTACCGAATCCATTTACACAGAAAACTGCTTTCCGTTTAGCCCAAATAATCGCTTGCCACATTATTTTCACTTATCGAATGTCACAGTCAAAGCGTTAGCGCGCTTTTTTTCGCTTATTTCACTTCGCCTCGCGAACTCTTTATCATGGAAAACACCTTTGTCTACACTCTATTAACTGACAAGTGTGTCTTGTCTCTTAAAAGGGTTCGCTTTTAGAATTTTTGCCTTTTTCTCCTTTAGCACCATCGATGCCACCTTTGTAATGGAAAGTAAGTTTTTTCCTTGTTTAAGAGATAAGTGTATGTTTCATATTAATGAAGCTCTAAAGAGACTTTGTGTTGAAGAAGGAATGTTTTTGTTTAAAAGTATTTCAGATGTTTGATTTACTTAAATCATTTTCATGTCTTGTACGGTCTTTATCTTATATTTTTTTTATTAGCTATCTGTTCAATTGCCTCCAAGAATCTGAAGAAGATAAGAGCTAAAGTAGTGACGTTAAAGACCATGATAAAGATCCTGGATTAAAATGACCTTTCGCTTCTGATAAAGTATAACATCCTGAGGAAACAATAACACGATACTTTCCTGGCTTGCTACCACCCTCAATGTGAAAAAGTGAACCAAATACCTCTTGATGTGAAGACTTCGAAGCTTGGTGTGCTACCACTTTTGGCCCATCATCACTTAGTATGGTAGGGTTGTGATACAAGCCTATTCAAAGAAAAATACATCCCCGACCTTCAAACCCATTTTCATCATTCAATCATAAACAAAGCGTCCCTCTAGTCCACCCTGCCCTCTCTTCCCCTCTCCCACCCTCTCCTACCCTGGACGAGCGAGCTAGGCTACTATTTAATAAAACCGACACTCCTGTAACCTTGACAAGGTATTCTGCAATTATGTACAAAGCGCGTAGTCTCTCTGTGTCCAGCAATTCAACCCTTTTATTCGTAGAAATCTAAATGACTAACAGAAGTGGCTTTACTGACTTGAATTTTGACATATGTCCATACTAGTATCTATTAAAATACTAATGTTATAAATGCGTATAACTCTGTCTGTTTGATTGATTGGGTTTTTACTACTGACTGGATTTTGATGATATTCGAATGAAACTTTAAGACCTTAGCTTGCAGCGGCGGCGTCGTGTAGCGGGTCACTCACTTCACTTCCCTGCAACAGGGCAAGGAGGGCGGTGGCTGCCACACTGTTATACTGTTAACAAGTGCTGCTTATGGGGGCTGGTTTGTTTAAGATTGTTATTTAAATATAAAGAAGAAGAAAGAACTCCCTTTGATAGCCAAGGAAGGGGACAGAAATAATAGTAGCAGATAGTTTACAAATTTTCTTACCATTGTAGCGACATCTATCTACACATAGATATAGTTCGCACGACTCCTAGATAGATGGCGCTTCAATAACCTACATCGCGCTTACGAAGTTTTCCATGCGATTTGCATATATACATGATTCCAACATCAACAGTTGGACCGCGGTCCCCAGCCACGATGACCTAGCCTGGCGGAAGATCTTCCTTTTTCAATGGAGGAGTCTAATACCTCGCTCCTCCATACCATGAACTAGGATGGAGTATTTTAGAATTAAATACCATTGCTAGCGTAACTAGAATTGGCATTCCAATATCCGTGTCAATTATTTTATACAGCCATACATAAATTACATTTCAAAGGGCCAGTATTGTAGAACGGCGACTTCGTAGACTTCATATGTAAAGATCTCTTATATACCTACCACCTAAACTTGCTAATCTGAGAAAACTGGGAAATAATCTAAGATTAATATGAAGTTACATAATCATGTTATTCTTCCCAAGCCTCGTTGAGTTTTGATTCGCATTCGTTCTCCAAAATATGGCAGTTCTAGCAAACTAATTAAGATTTCCACGCATCCACTGGCAGGAATCTCGTCTAAATCATCTCCCTGACAGTGGAATTAATTATTCCGTCCAGTCGTCGGCGGAGGGTTAACAAGGAACGTTGTGTGGTCGAAGCCCTGCAAAGGTAAGGACATAAATTATGTTAAGTCAGGTTAACGTCAGCTGCTCTGAGCTATGTAAAGGTCCTTTTTAGGGTACCTACATCCTTTATTTTATTGTAAAATGATGATCTTTAAAATAATTATATTTAGTAAAAGTTAAATGCACTTTTGTTTATTTATTAGGTTTGCCAACGTATATTACGCAGTATCTTAGAAACTAAACTTAAATGAAGTAAAACCTATGTGTTATACATGTATCTGGTCTATCATTAAACGGTTTGAAACACTGATCAACAAATTAACTAATGTTCAGCACAACGAAGAAAAGTTAACACTCAGGGAAGAATTAACAAAATTCAGTTTTTGCAATTCTGAAAAATTGTTGCATTACGTTATTAAAAAACGGTGGCAGCCCCACAAATTTTTGTTAGCTTTTTTTAAGAAAATACCTCTTTACAAAGATATCACGTATCAGCCGGAAGAAGTCCATTGCTGGACAAAAGCCTCCCCCAAGTATCTCCACGATGGCCGGTCTTACGCTATTTGCATCCAGTGGCTTCCCACCAGTTCCCGTGACCCTCACAAGATCGTCGCTCCACCTTGTGGGAGGCCTGCCCACGCTGCGTCTCCCGGTCCGTGGTCATCACTCGAGAACCTTACCAACCCATCGGCTGTCTGTTCTACGAGCTATATGCCCCACTGTCACTTCAGTTTAGCAATTCTTAAGGCTATGTCGCGAATGCGATGTTATAGGTACGTATTTACATATATGTATAGCTTAAGGCCAGGTAGACCGAGCAAAGTAGGTATTTAACGCTACCATCCCTTACGCGAGGCGAGCCGAGCGCAGACGTTGCCGGCGTGAACTCGCATGAACCCAAATCTGTCACAGTATAGGTAAGCGTGTCGTGTAGGCAGAAGGTCAACTTATTTTATTAAATTGTCTGCTTGTTTTATTATAGTAGGTAGTCATCGGGAAAACCTAACATTTATATTATATTATTTTGAATAGATGTTGTGAATGAAAAATGTTGTGAGTCATAATTAATTTATTTGAGATTTAAGTTACTTACATTGTTTTGGAAAGAAGTTCCTAATAGTATTAACAGACGTTCGAACTTGGTTCGGGCCGGACAGCGGACTTGTACGTCGTACCAAATCCGCTAGTCACAACAGACGGCCGGATCTCGCAGTAGCCGCGTGGCGTGTGCACTGTTCAGACGTCATGCCTCCGACGTTATCCAAGCGCGCTAATATTGCGATTGGTGTTGCGGCAACAGTAATGCCGCTACAAACCTCACAAAAAAAAAGGAGTGGGCAAAAACGTATTTAAAATACGTGTGGTGTCGTGGGACACCGGATAGGAACGAAGTTTTATAATAAAATATTTTTCAAGTTAACTATATTCGATAAAGAAAATGTGCGTGTCAGCTCCTTTTTTTTTGGAAATACATACTTAAATAGATAATTACCTACACCCAGTCACAGGACAAACAGACATCTTCATAGACACATGTCTGTCCTGGATGGGAATCGAACCCACGACCTTTTTTTTTAAATACATACTTGAATAGATTATTACCTACAACCCAGTCACAGGACAAACAGATATCTTCATACACACCTGTCCTGGATGGGAATCGAATCCACGACTTTTTTTTTGTAAATACATAAGTACTTAAATAGATTATTACCTACAACCTACGAATAAGTAATCAGGACAAACAGACATCTTTATACACACATATCTGTCCTCGATGGGAATCGAACCCATGACCTTTTTTTCCGCCATACTGCATTAATAGTATAATAGTATTAACAGACGTTCGAACTTGGTACGGTACGGTCCAGACAGCGGATTCAGTACGCTCCGTACCATATCCGTTCGTCTGGAGAGTTGTCTGTCGAACATAATTATTATTATTTCGTGTTCGGTCCGGTCCGATGGTTTGCGCGTCGGATTTGGTCCGCTCCGTACCAAATCCGCGCGTATGTACGCTCGGACCGGACAAACGCACGGCAGTCACGATCGAAACGTTCTGGAGGTAGGTAGCACGTGCGTCAATGCACTATGGCGGAAAAAAAGGTCGTGGGTACGATTCTCATCGAGGACAGATATTATTATGTGTGTATGAAGATGTCTGTTTGTCCTGATAACTTAGTCGTAGGTTGTAGGTAATAATCTATTTAAGTATGTATTTACAAAAAAATGTCGTGGGTTCGATTCCCATCCAGGACAGGTGTGTATGAAGATACCTGTTTGTCCTGTGACTGGGTTGTAGGTAATAATCTTTTTTTATATTTTTATTCTGGATAGGCTTGTGTTTGACCACAATCTCACCATGGTAAGTGATGATGTGGCCGAAGATGGTAAGCACACAAAGCCTAGATGGGAACTGGCTCTCAAATGCAGCTGTCGGAACACACCGATAGGTGTTTTAGCGACAGATTTTCAACTTGAGGGTGGTAGCCAGCCAGTCGGGTACTACAAAGTATCCTACCACCGTGCTATGGTTTCCTTACGATGTTTTCCTTCACCGAAAGCTCAAGCTCATTGTAGGATTCGAACCCACGACCTTCGCCGCGGAATTCGACGTCACTTACCACTGAGCTATCATCGCCTTGAAGAGTATATATATATATATATATATTCAAGTATGTATTTAAAACAAAAGGTCGTGGGTTCGATTCCCATACAGGACCGACATGTGTCTATGAAGATGTCTGTTTGTCCTGTGACTGGGTGTAGGTAATTATCTATTTAAGTATGTATTTCTAAAAAGAATATAACTTGAAAAATATATTTTTTAAAACTTCGTTCCTATCTGGTGTCCCACGACACCACACGTATTTTAAATACGTTTTTGCCCACTCCTTTTTTTTAGTGAGGTTTGTAGCGGTATTACTGTTGCCGCAAGATAAATCGCAATTTTAGCGCGCTTGGATAACGTCGGATGCATGAAGTCTGAACTGTGCACACGACACGCGGCTACTGCGAGATCCGGCCGTCTGTTGTGACTAGCGGATTTGGTACGACGTACAAGTCCTCTGTCCGGCCCGAACCAAGTTCGAACGTCTGTTAATACTATTAGGAACTTCGTTCCAAAACAATGTAAGAAACTTAAATAGTGATTTTGAAATCGGAGATAAAACACTGTATAACACAATAATTTCACCACGACAAAAAACCCAAACTGTTTATCCAAACATAGATTATAATACCTCAACAATTCTACCAACAGTAAAAAAAGGAATAATGCGTCTAAATCAAATAGACGTTAAGACACCTGCTACCCAAAGGAATCAGTACTCGTTTTAATTTAGTAGGATTATTTTTATAATACAATGTTGGTACAAAGTACGTTCCTAATTTAGCTTGTAAGGCAGCGTCGATGGACTGGATCCGGCCGTCTGTTGTGACTAGCGGATTTGGTACGCCGTACAAGTCCGCTGTCCGGCCCGTACCAAGTTCGAACGTCTGTTAATACTATTATGGGGCGTTGCGGAGGGCTAACAAACACAAAAAGGGGTCGTGGATTCGATTCTTTTTACTTGCATCGAAGATGTAAATTAATTCGTCTAGTAATTTCGTAAATTATAAAGTTGATAATTTTGTGCAGCCGCCATTTTGGATTTAGATGCACTATCGGCTTCAACACCCTCGAAAACCATGAAAACGACATCCATGACGAAAAAGTTGATTATTTCTTGCAGCCGCCATCTTGGATTTAGATTTTGACAGTACTATCGGCTTCAGCACCCTTGAAAACCATGAAAACGACATCCATGACGAAAAAGTTGATAATTTCTTGCAGCCGCCATCTTGGATTTAGATTTTGACAGCACTATCGGCTTCAGCACCCTCGAAAACCATGAAAACGACATCCATGACGAAAAAGTTGATTATTTCTTGCAGCCGCCATCTTGGATTTAGATTTTGACAGCACTATCGGTTTCAGCACCCTCGAAAACCATAAAAACGACATCCATGACGAAAAAGTTGATAATTTCGCGCAGCCGCCACCTTGGATTTAGATTTTGACAGCACTATCGGCTTCAGCACCCTCGAAAACCATGAAAACGACATCCATGACGAAAAAGTTGATTATTTCTTGCAGCCGCCATCTTGGATTTAGATTTTGACAGCACTATCGGTTTCAGCACCCTCGAAAACCATAAAAACGACATCCATGACGAAAAAGTTGATAATTTCGCGCAGCCGCCACCTTGGATTTGAATTTTTTTTTTTTTTTTTTTTTTTTTTTTTTTTTTTTTTTTTTTTTTTTTTTTTTTTTTTTTTTTTTTTGGGGAGGACTTAAAGGTGGAGGTCTGAGGGACCATAGACACCCTTACGCGGACTTTTCGGTGAGCGCTTAGGGCTCTCAACCGAGTTTACAAATTTTAGACGACTGACCGCTGAGGGCGCCCCAGTTGGGGCACGAACCTCGGCTCAGGGCGTCGTCGGGGGGCACAAAGTAGTGGGACGGACTTCGCCTAAGCGATTTAGAGGAGTTTTAAGGGACGGTCGGATTTCTGGTACGGCTCGGGCCAACTACTGGGGACGAGACTGACTGAGTGGGACGTCGCGACGGGCCTCTCCGGCGAGGGCGAAAACGCGGGCGGTGTTGTATTTGTTTCTTCAGGGCTGCGCGAGCCTCCCTATCCTTAATCTGAGCTAGAGTTGTAGGGTCATCCGGCTCGCTGAGGGCGAGTTTAGGCCTACGGATTTTTGAAATCTCTGAAGGAGTATAGTTTGCAGTTTTTACAATTAATGGGTTCGCGTGGTTTAGGGCACGATCGTAATAGCGGCGTGAAGCGCGCTTAATGAATTGCTTAACCGTGGGCAGATTGAGGTCTATGTGGAGGTCTAAGTTGCGCATGTACCACGGGGCGCCCGTGGCTTTGCGCATGAAGCGGTTTTGAACCACTTGGAGTCTATGGATCAGCTTGGGAGATGCATGTGCGAACACAGTGCATGCATATAGCATAACGGGGCGGATGCACGCGGTGTAGAGTCTCACCTTGCTTTTTAGGGCAAGTTTAGACTTTTTATTTAACAAGAAATGAAGGCGACCGGACACAAAACAGGCGCGTGCACGTACCTGTTTTATGTGGTCGGCAAAGGACAAACGATCATCCAGGGTAACACCGAGATATTTGGCTCGCCTCTCCCAAGGGATCGGCTCGCCGAACATGGTGACTGGAGGGGGGGGAGTGGGGATGAGTTTCTTGGCGGGACTGAAGAACAGCACCGCCTGACTCTTGGTGGGGTTAATTTCGATTCTCCAATTCCGAAACCAGGGACCTAGGGTGTGAGTCGCGGCTTGGAGAACTTTGGCAATTGCCGTGGGGCTCCTGCCAGAATAATATATTGCGGTATCGTCCGCGAATAGAGCTAGCTGCGCTTTGCTAGTTTTTGGGATGTCACTCGTGTAGAGTGTAAACAATAAGGGGGACAGCACAGAGCCTTGAGGGACTCCGGCTAAAACGGGGTGGGCTGAGGATAGCGCTCCTGTAATTCGGTAGTTGAATTGGCGATTCGACAAGAAGTCTCGTAGGATGGTCACGAGTCTGACTGGCACTCCGAGTTTGTACAGCTTATAAATTAAGCCGTTGTGCCAGACTTTGTCGAATGCCTTTGCAACATCGAAGAACAGGACTCCGGTCATCTGACCTTTCTGATAGTTGGAGGCGATGTGTTCAACTATACGGTGAACTTGTTGGACGCACGAGTATCTAGTTCGAAAGCCGAACTGCTCGTCGGGAATGAGTTTATTAGCGTCGGCATACGCTTTGAGGCGGAGGTATATTAACCTTTCATACATCTTGCCCATGACGTTGAGCAAGCTGATGGGTCGGTAACTGGAGGGCTCGGATTTGGGTTTGCCGGGCTTATGGATCCCAATTACATGGGCTTTTTTCCACTGATGTGGAAAAATGTTATTGGATAAGGCAGCGTTAAAGATCGCTGTCAGGAGCATGATAAGGGTAGCCGGGAACAGCTTTACCACTTTGTTGGTGATTTTATCCGAGCCCGGGGCTTTTCTCGGGTGGAGATCCCGGATGATCTGCTTGACCTCGTCCGGGGTCACGGGAGGGACGGGGTCTTCCTCTTCGTTGAGAGGAGGTGGGGGTAACGGGAGAGAAGCTCGCCGTTCTACTTCCGAATTTACTTCCTCCATATGAACAGGGTCGATAGGGAGGGAACTGGGTGTACACTGAAGCTCCAGGCTTTCGGCCAGGCATTCGGCTTTTTCCTCGTCTTCGAAGGCGAGTGGAAGGTTGGGCCTTTTGAGAGGTGGAATATGGGCAACGGTGTCCTTGGTTAGGGCACGTGAGAGTTGCCAAAAGGCTCGATGGGAGGGCTTTATGTCGATCAGTTTCTGATCCCAGCTTTTTTCGCGGGCTTCGGCACCTCGCTCCTTGACGGCGAAGCCACGTCCGCAAGCCGCTGTATTATATAATAATTTATTATTAAAATAATTCAACTATTTTGCAAAATGTAACCGAGGATTATTGTTCTATATGTTATTAACTTTGCTTAGATATTTTTTTTGGAAGTTAAACTTTCATATGCTTCAAGTAAAATACGAAAAATAATCGAATTAGACCCCTCTTCGGAATTTTTTTTTATCGAGTGAAGTTTTCGATATCATGTTTTGAACCGAGAATTATCTAAGTACATATAGTGAACTATGATATGTATTTTTTTGGCTTTAAACAATAACTACTTGTTAGTTAAAAATTGAATCAAAGTGATGTAAAATGGGTCTACCTGGCCTTAAGTTGTACGGTGGCGTTCGACGGCGCGACCGCGCATTGAGAGACCGGCCGGCGCACGAGCAGCTTCATGTAAGTAGGCTTATTAATTATCTGTGCATGCACTAAGTACTTACCAGTATTATTTCCTTGTGTATGAGTAACCGATGTTGTCGGCCTGTTTGCGAACAGTGTGTGAATCAGATTCAGATACCAGATTGATCAGTACCAGAATCAGACCAGTTGAGAGAGGTTCGGGATGGCTGTAGGGGAGGTTGGAGGCCATAATGGGGGAAACCACCCCAATACTATCAGACCAGTTGAGAGAGGTTCAGGATGGCTGTAGGGGAGGTTGGAGGCCATAATGGGGGAAACCACCCCAATACTATCAGAACAGTTATTAGTACATCTACCAGAGTGTGTACAGTAAATAAGCATGATCTAATCAGATAATATAAAAGGTTGTTAAATTACATTCGTTGGTGACGTATAATCAGCTCAGATGTTCCTCTTGTGGCCTGATGTTCAGGTATTTGGCGACAGGCTATGTCGGTTACTTTAGTTCAATCTTGCACTTTGGATGTCCTTGAGCCTTCTTAAGAACCTTCTCAAGGAATGTTGTTAGTTTAAAGATAAAATAAAAACTCACCAGCATGTAATTACAACTGTTTGATATGCACAAAATTATTGCGCAAGTACCTACCACTAGTAGTAAAACAACAATTATAGCAAAAGTTTCCGCGGAACGAGTTGGCAATACTCCAATACTCTGCAACGAGGACCTAAGGCTAACGAATGTAAGTGAGACTTAAGACATAGTGTTCGGACGCGGCACCCGGCACCCGGCACCCGGCACCCGGCACTTGGGAGATAGCACGCTGGTGATAGGAGTTTCTTAAATGTTTCAACACAAATTAGGTGTTGTAAAATTCATAGAAATTAATTGAAATAGGACTTCTTTTACGGTTGTACATGTTGGATATGTCATATGTTCTGCGAAAAGGGTAGATCTTCCACCGGGCTAGGTATCAGTGCCCGGGGACTGCAGTCCAACGTTTCTTGATGAGAACTCGTATATATGCAAAGTGCAGAGAAAACTTTGCAGCACGATTTAGGAATTCCTTTGTAATATTTCATAACGTCCATTTGTTTTGATGACGCGCTTCTATTACTCTTCGCTGACTCTTTTATAGATAGTCGCAAGTTCTATTAACTCATAAATGCAAGTTTTAGGCTGCCCTTCTACCAGAGATATGCTATGCTACATTGATATGCGTTTGATATCCACCAATCATGTTTGATTTATCACTCAAACCACTTCAAATCGTTTAACCAACAAATTATTATCACTTAGTTGAAAATCTGTCGCCAAGCACCTATCGGTGTGTTCCAACAGTTGCACTTGCCAGAGCCCAGCTTTGGCCACATCATCACTTACCATAGTGAGATTGTAGTCAAACACAAGCCTATCCAGAATAATAAAAAAAACTCTACTACAAAAATAGCTACAGTAATTGTTACACCCCTGAATTTTATACCGCAATTAGTATCAAAGCGAAAAATAAATTCACACTCGAAAGAGAACCAACAATCGCCGCGTATATATGAAACCGTACTTATTAATCCGAAAATATTCCTCAACCCTGGGATTAGGTATTTCCACGCGAACGCACCGCAAAGGGACAAAGCGACCGTGGGACAAAAGACCGGCAAAATGGATCCTATGAATGTGTGCTTTAGGAAATATAACCGTTATGGGTTCGTATAATTGAGGCCCAAATGTGATTAACGTAAGAAAAGAACGGGGAATTGAATTGAGATAAGCCATCGATTTATGGTGGATGTGTTATGGTTATCTTGCTGTTAGGGGTCGCTGTCGTAGTTATAAATGATTCTGGTTAATCTAGTGGTAGGATGTACACTCGCAGATTTAATTGTAAAACTATTGCGGTCTTATTAAGTGATGTATTTTGGGAAGACTTGAGACCCCTGGAAAATATCCCTGATTCTTTTAGTTATAATTATGATTTTGCTATTATCCATCACATTACTATTGACGTGTTAATTATATTTAGACTTGGTTCTCGTGCGTTTGAAACCGGCCTTAGGGTGAGATAAGCAAAAATGGATCACTTGAACAAACAAACGCTTTATTGAAATGAAAATTGAACGTTATTATTATACCTATACAATGTATTTTTTTAAAACTTGATCAAACGAAAAGTGCGGATGTAAGACAAAAAATTATCGATAAAAATCGGAAAAAGAAGTTGATTGACAATGTTAGTAATCTCAAAAATTAAACTTTTTTAAATGAAAACCTCACTTTTTGGTTTTTTAATTGTATTTTTTAATTAAACTAAGTGTTTTCTTCAAAGTAGTGTAGTATGTAGCTTTTTGAGATTGCTAACATAATCAACTTCTTTTTGCGAACATTTCGTTTGATCAAGTTTGGAAAATACACATTTTATATGCAATAAAAACATTCACGAATTAAATTAATTTGTCAAAGTATTTGTATAAACAAGTTACGTCAAGTTCGACTTGGTAATACTTAGGGTAGAATTATTTATTACAAAACTAAGATTCTTATGTTTCTCTATTCTTATTAAGTTGAAGCTTAATAATGTTTAAAAAAAAACAAAAATATGGGTACGAGTATTACGAAAAAAGACGATTTTTTTAAAGCGGCGGTTTTATCTACGTTTTGGAGATTGTTAAGAATTTCACATCTCTTTCTATACTGGCTATCTAGTTACCAAATTTCATTGCGATCGATTTAGGGGTTTAATCGTGGAAAATTGACAAACAGAGTTATTTTCTCATCTACCATTTTATTATTAGTTGAATAGTGTAACAATAGACATATTCAAAAGAGATATTAGAATGGCTTCCTACTCCAAAAGAATACAATAAACTATATTTTTCTCTTCGGCAATTCCTCGATATAGTCATCATATCTTGATATATTTTGTAATACCCTTACAAAATAACATTTTCAATAAATTACTTTCAGTAATGTCCATGGGGAATGAAAGAATCATGGCCTATAACAGCGTAATGAGCTTCACGAGAATTGAATTAAAAGAAAATATATTACTTTCAAGGGCAGAATAAATAGGCTTTTTCTTAACAAGTCCCTTTATGGGCGGGTCAGGGGCCAAGCGCAACGCCGATAAAAAAGTTTTTTATATTTTTTTATTTATACTTATCTACGTTTTTTTTTATTATGTCACCAGTGACAACGAGGCAGACGGGTCACTTGATGGTAAGTGACTACCGTCGCCTATAGACATTAGCAATACCAGGTGGACTGCCAACGTGTTGTACACCTTATTATAACTGGCTCTCAAGTGCAATTGCCGGAACACACCAACTGGTGCTTAGCGCCAGATTTTCAACTTGAGGGTGGTAGCCAGCCAGTCGAGTACTACAAAGTACCCTACCACCGTGCTATGGTTTCCTCACGATGTTTTCCTTCACCGAAAGCTCAAGCTCATTGTAGGATTCGAACCCACGACCTTCGCCGCGGTATCCGACGTCACTTACCACTGAGCTATCATCGCCTTAGTTATAGTTACAGAACTTCTTTACATACTAATAAACTAATTAGAGCTTGTACTATTATGAAAACAGATTTGGCATAATATAACGATTTATGATTATAAAAGCTAGAATCAAGATTTTTATTTTGCGTTTTTATATATATATATATATTTTTATTTATTAAAATAAAGAACAAAGCAAAATATTAATATTAAAACATCACAAAAACCTCAATAGGTTTGTCCGGATGATATAGATAACATTATTTATTTATTTATTAAATATTATATAACTTGCTGACTTTCCCCATTCCACCACCAGTTGTTGAATTTTGGAAGTCCTTAGTGGACGCTTGCGTGAGGCTGCACTTACACTTGTAAGTTTTACTCACGTAAGTAACTTACGTACGTTTCTTAATACTTTTAAATGCAGCCGTAAGATACTTACATAAAACTTACGAAAGCAACTTACAAGTGGAAGTTGGGCATAATAAAAGGAACTGTGTTTTGATAAACCAGGTAAGAACATATTTCTTTTTAAAAATCACACAATAGCTACTAGGGTAACATAAAAAACAGAGAGGTTTATCCTTAAAGCTGGTTGGTAGTATGTTAGAGTTAATTTCAATTTGATTCAGTACCGCGGGTGTAGTCGAGGCGTGGCACTAGGCGGTGCGCCGGCGACTCTGTCAGCCCCATCAGATTACTGGGTGGAACATACACGGTTTGCAAGGATTTGCTCCACAGCTTGGATAGGGTGGCCATGCTTTAAGGATTTTTGTAAAACTATGTGATTTATAGGTATTACATAATATCAGGTAGTTTGGTGATTTATTGGTCTAAACTAATATTATCTTTATTTTTTGTTTGTTTCGTTGAAATATAAGATCGTAGGAGATCGGATCAGATTTTATCTTTTCCCGGGGTAAAAATATAGCCTATGTTACTCAGGGATAATGTGGCTTTCTAATGGCGGAGGATAGTTTCTAATATATTGAGCTTGAGACAGTTTAAAAAAAACGTAATACATAAATAATGTATTCAAACCAAAAAACTCGTTGCCTTTTTAAATTAAATAACAGTAACTTTGTCTAAAAAAAATCTAACTTCAGTGTCTCAAAATTAATTAGACATGGTCACCCTACTCATAGGGATTAGCCCTCCACTAGCACGCTTCTCCAGCTAAATTGTAGTGTGGTGTACACTATTTTACGGACGCGTCGGCTACAGGGATAACAACTGGATTTCTCACCATTTTCTCTTACACTACATAAAACATGTGCACTATAGTTGGGGTAATTGAATTGGGTTGAAAGCTGTCAGCAGGTTATGTAATCGAGTTTTAATGGTTACTCATTCAATAAATATTTATTAGGTTTTTTCAGCGAGCAAAGCATTTTCTGACCTAGTTCACCTATTTTCAAAGCTAATATGGATCTTATAGTATTTTGTGAAGTGAAAATTATGTAAACGTTCAAAGAAAACTATGTAATGATGACTGGCAGCGAAATAGTTCAAAATAAAATGTTCAAAAACACTCAAATAAAAACAAATATAGACTAAAGATTTGAAGCATGATGAGGATTTTCATGAAAAAATAAAAATATATGAAAAAAAAGTTGTTCACACTGAACGGGAAAATGTGTCAACTTTTTTCAACGTTTCTGTGTTTCTGTAGTTTAAATAGTATTGGCGAAGACGCGCCGCTCATTTATTTCTTAACTAGCTTTTTCCCGCAATTTCGTCCGCGTGAAATTAATGAATTGAGTAGCTTTTTTATCCAATCTGCTTTTCTATACTATAATAATCTATACTATAATAATATAATAAAGTTAAAAGATTTGATTGTTTGTTTGTTTGCATTGAATATACTCTGAAACTACTGGACTGATTTGAAAAATTATTTCACTATTAGAAAGTTTTATTATCCCTGATGACCATAGACTATATTTTGTCTCGGTAAAAGATAAGATCCTACGGGAACGCGGGTGGAACCACGGGGCGGAAAGCTAGTTTATTAAAAAAAAAATATTTGAGAGGAGAGATATTGGCTCTCTCTGTGTGTTCTACCGTCTGTATAATGGGGAGTGTTCTCAAGAACTTTTTGAATTAGTGCCATCGTCACCATTCTACCATCACCCTGCTCGCCGGCGATGTGGAGCTCATCCTCATATCCTCGAGCCGCCTCGATCGTCCACCGAACGATTCAGCCGGACGTTCCTTCTGCGGACCTTTAGGATGTGGAATGAGCTCCCCATTACGGTATTCCCTCCGCGCTATGATATGGGGTTCTTCAAAAAGGGCGTAAAGAGAGCTCTTCAAGGTCGGCAACACATCGGCAATCACCCTGGTATTGCAAATGTCCATAGGCGGCGGTGACCACTTACTATCAGGTGGACCGTCTGCCTGTTTGTCAACCTATTGACATAAAAAAAAAAAAAAAAATTGAATTGCTTTTTTTGCCGACTATAAATATTTTTCAAAAATGGAATCTAATTTTACTATTGCCAACACGAGACAGACCTGAGGTAGTTTGAAGCGACTCTAGTAAAGCGAATGTTTAGATATATCCGTCACTTTCTAAAGTCATATAAAATAAAGGACTACCAACCCTAAAAGTTGTCACTAGTCTCAGCGCTACTTAAGAGGTCGTTATTTTAGGCCATTTTAGACAAAATTGCTTAAGAGTCAGGCCAAAGAAGGTAATGATGGGACTGCGTGAAAGGTGTGAGTACAGAGACGACTAGTGATAGAGCGGAGTGGAAGAGGAAACCATGTTGTGCTGACCACACCTAGTGGAATAAGGAAAAAAGAAAGAAAGAAGAAGAATACATCTTATCAACTGAACTTGAACTAGGGTGATTATGTTCTCATACATCAAAAGTAACCATAAACTAAAATAACCATCTCTTCAATACAAGTTCAGTTGACAAAATGCATTAATTTAAGCAATTGTCTCTAAAGTGGTAACTTTATTTTAATCAGAGGCCTAACGACCTCTCAAGTAGCGCTGAGAAAGACTGCAGACAGTTTAGGGTAACTCCAACTCTTTTTATATGAGACCCGCCTGTTACTCGTACCAAGTCTCAAACTCAAAATCGAGTTCATTTTGTTGTATTTTGATGATTTGATGTATTTTGAACTCGTACTCTTAACACAGCTGTGTTTGTTTAAGGCGATGATAGCTCAGTGGTAGTGACGTCGGACACCGCGGCGAAGGTCGTGGGTTCGAATCCTACAATGAGTTTTCGGTGAAGGAAAACATCGTGAGGAAACCATAGCACGGTGGTAGGGTACTTTGTAGTACCCGACTGGCTGGCTACCAAGTTGAAAATCTGTCGCCAAGCACCTATCGGTGTGTTCGAACAGATGCACTTGAGAGCCAGTTCCCATTTAGGATTTGTGTGCTTACCAACTTCGGCATCACTTAGCATGGTGAGATTGTGGTCAATCACAAGCTTATCCAGAATAAAAAAAAAGAAGAATTATCCCAAAGATTAGAAAGTTTTTCTAGTTATTCAGCTCATACAAAAAGCCACAATACCGCAGACATTGTAAACTGATGCCATTCTGTTCACCACGTCCGTTTCAAAACCCGCATACTTCATAATCCACTAACTAAAGAAAAACCACAGTTTCATCTTTTCTAAAACTACCCTCATTTAAGTCGTAACAAATATTTTGCGAAAATATTTACTTTCCGCAAAGTCTTGTGAATGAATGCTTATTGCACTTCACTTTAACGTAGGGATAATCTGAAAAAAATCGTTCCTATCAACCTCAAGGGAAAGGAACCTTTAAAACGTATGTTTAAGGTCGATTATCACTTGTATTGCTTGATGCTGGCGAGAAATATTCTCAGGGGATATTACACCTGAGCAATGTGAATAAGCCATCAACATAATATCCATTTTCATTGAATTTTAAATTTTGTTCAGAGCAGTTAAAGCTCATTATGTTAAATAATATTTCTACTTGCTTCTGTCACTAATTTATTTTCATGTAATTTATATCCGATGGGCTAGTAGACGTGTTTGGCTAAACACACTACCTATCACGGCATAGGCCCAGAGTTCGATTCCCATCCAAGGCATGTCTGTTTGTCCTGACTGGGTGTAATTATCTACTTAAGTATGAACTAAAAAAGAAGCTACATGTCGTATTTGGTTTCCCTAGCACAATCTCTGCTTAGTTTGGGAACAGATAAAGCGATGATATCACAGTGGTAGTGACGTCGGATACCGTGGCGAAGATCGTGGGTTCGAATCCAAAAATGAGCTTGAGTTTTCAGTGAAGGAAAACATCATGAGGAAACCATAGACCTACCTGACTGGCTGGCTCCCACCCTCAAGTTGAAAATCTGTCGCCAAGCACCTATCGGTGTGTTCCGACAGCTGCACTTGAGAACCAGTTCCCATCTAGGCTTTGTGTGCATACCTCATCATCACTTACCATGGTGAGATTGTGGTCAAACTTATTCAGAATGAAAAAAACAAAAAATAAGTGAAGACTGTCCCTTTATAATGATTGCGACTTTATAGCAAATTAAAAACTATAATTATATTTTTTTTAATATAATTGTTTTTTTTTTTAGGTAAACAACAATGATGTTGAGTTTTCGGTAAAGCAAATCGTTGAGAGAAAACGCGTAAAACAACAAACAGAGAGAAACCAAAATAATACTTTCTCATGATATCCTGACTGGTGACCCAGATCTCAAAGTGCTATCGCATTATTATTGAATACACGAGATTTAAAGTTGAAAGTTAGTTAACGACTGGAAAACTACGAAACTTGGGACTTGAAAAAGTTCCGCGTTCATCCCGGGACATTCTTCACAAAGATTAATTACGGTTCACTTCTAGCACGACTCACGACCCAGAGACAGAAAAAGTACTGCTACCACAAATCAAGTTTTTAAAAAGCGCAAAATATTTGAGAATGTTTATTTTGAAACACAATCTTCTATATTATATAAAAAAATACTGTAAATTCTTAAAAAAATTGAGGGTTGCCCTCGTTTTCCCCAGGATCCCATCATCAGATACTAACTTGGTGACGATGGGACCACCGCCAAAGTATATTCTTTCAAATGAAAAAATAATTTTGAAAATCGGTTGACAATTGGCGGAGAAATCGATGAACGTACATAAAAAAATACACACAGTCGAACATATAACCTTCCTTTATTGAAGTCGTTGAATGAGAAGGCCTGCCCCACTGACTCATCAACGCCCAACCTACACCCTTGGACCTAGAAAGCAATTTTTTTTCAAAGGTGTTGTTTTTAAGATTTAAGATGTAGGAGGATTTTTCGAAATTCAATCTCTAAAGGGGTAAAAAAGGGATACGCGGTTTGATAGCTCAGTGGTAAGTGACGTCGAATACCGCGGTGAAGGTCGTGGGTTCGAATCCTACAATGAGCTTGAGATTTCGGTGAAGGAAAACATCGTGAGGAAATCACAGCACGGTGGTAGAGTACTTTGTAGTACCCGACTGGCTGGCTACCACCCTCAAGTTGAAAATCTGTCGCCAAATACCTATCGGTGTGTTCCGACAACTGCACTTGAGAGCCAGTTCCCATCTAGGCTTTGTGTGCCTACCATCTTCGGCCACATCATCACTTACCATGGTGAGATTGTGGTCAAACACAAGCCTATCGAGAATTAAAAAAAAACATTATAGATACACAAAGATGCCCCAATCATTTTCCTAATCCCTTACAGTGCAAGTATACATCCTTCTTCTAGTATTAATCACCTGACGTCACCTGATGGATGGTAATAAGGCCCGAGATCCACGAGAGCACCCGAGAGCACCCGAGACCACCCGAGAGCACCCGAGAGCACCCGAGAGATCGCCCAACTACCTAACGCCGTACTAAATAACTATCTGTACTGGTTTATTTGTGAATACTTTCCTTTTATACTTTGTTAAATTAGTTTTATTTACAACAAATGTACAAAATATACATGCAAATGTACAATTACAATACACAAAAAACTTCTTCGAGGCTGCCGCTGCTGCCGATCGGCAAGGTTCCCAGAAGGCTGGCAGCGTTTCCTCTTTGGATGGCCAAGCTGATGCGTTGGCGGAAAAAGCTCCCCGCCCGCCGGTCACCCGAGGCCTCGATAAATTTTTTACATAAATTTTTTTCCTTTTATTATATAGGTAATAGCGTTTCAACAGAGTTTCCAAAGAATTAGAATAAAAAAATACTGACTTTTAGACTGTGATAATGTAGTTTTTCATTCGTGAAATAGTTTTAGGAATCGCTTCAGTAGTTCTTATGATTACCCTTGGTAAACAAACACAAAAAAACCTTATCTTTTTTTATTTTTTTTATTTTGGATAAGCTTGTGCTGATGATGTGGCCGAAGGTGGTAAGCACACAAAACCTAGATGCCACAAACCACAAAATCTCTTAATAATATTATTTATTTATTAATTAAAAATATCATAATATACCTATTAGCTTTTGCCCGCTATTTCACCACCGTATTCTAGAAAAACAGTAGGTTAAAGGCACTCAGGAATAATTTATTTTCCTAGAATATTAAAAAACGCAATTATGTCATTTCGGAGATCACCTCCTATAACATAAAGCTACTTTTAGGTATAAGAATAATTTTCACTAAAGGATATTGAAAAAAAAAAAACTATGCTACTCTCTTAACTGTTGAGAATTTTCGATACTTACCCAATTTCATACGCACAACAATTTATGAAAAAGAAAACAAATAAAATTGACAACGATACACAACCCACAACAAACATCGATGCGCCGTTTTCTCGGAAACTTTCTTGTCTCTGCTAAAAGTGTTTACTAACCCCAGTCCGACCCCTGTCACTAAACAAAAACATTAACGCCTAACCAATACCATCCTTTCAACAATTGACCACAGCTTAAATTTTCTCCTCATAACTTTTATTTACTACAGCCAGTGTTTCGCACAACGCTTGAGGAGTTGACTAAGCTGTGACAGCGGTGGTTCTAAAATGTACATACAGTTATCAGGTCAGTCCATTGCAGGGCAAACAAAGAAGTTGTTGAGCTTTGAACAGTTCGTAAAACCATTAATCAGTGTCAAACCCACGGCTATATTTGTAAACGAGCGGGTTTTTTCTTCGGGTTTGTTGTGAGATTTTAATTTTTTAGTTGAGTGGAGTTTGGTTCGATGACTTGCGAATAGTGTTAGTAGAACCTTGGAGAAGAGATTATGTAACTTTTAATTTAAAAAATATGCCATTGATTTACGTCAAATGACTCCCAATATCAGATATCATGAAATAATTTTGAATTAACAATTTAATTTATAAAATACGAATTATTTTGAATTTTATTTCGACATAAAATATGGAGGTAAAAGGAAAAAGGATAAATAAATCTAAATAAAAAAGTGGTTGTCAGTAGGCAACGTACCCAGAATGCTGGCAGCATTGCCACGTTGGATGGCAATGCTGATTCGTTGAGCGAGGTATATGCCAGCATTCTGGTCACGAGATGCGTCGACCAGTCGTTTTGACATTTCTCGGAAAAGGTGGTGTGCACTCGGCCCCCACGGACCCAGAGTTTCAACCCCAAACGGCTCAAACATGTAACTTGTATCTAAGTTACTGTATTTTATTTTTAAATATATTTTATTTTTATTCGACGTATTAATTCAAATATACCTCTTATAATTTTTTTAATATTGTTTTTTATTTGATCAAAGCCCCAAGTCAGATTACTAAATCGCAAATTCAACACTTACATCAAACATTTAAAAAATGAACGTTTTTTTATGTTATCTTAAAGAATTTCTGCTTATACATCGAACATTTGCCTATTAAAAGCTTCAAAGCCAACATAGAAACCAATTTCCCCGGCAAATAACGTATGTAAAGCACTCGAGATCGCATTAACGGACGCAAATATAACCATCCTGTATACATATACTGTGTTCGTGCACAACATGGAGCTGTAAAAAAGTGAACACCATTTAACTACATACGCAAGGTAAGGGACTAAAGGTGTGGCCATATTACCGGTAATCTAAGGTCAAGTTTTTTGTAATTTTTTAAATTTATTTTTGTTTATTCTTAAAGTCAAAGCCTTAGGTCCTAGGAGGTTACCTAGTACTTATGAAGATCGGGTTACCACCGGTTCGGAACTCAGCTTTTAAAGAGAAGGACTGGCAAGAAGCTCAGCAAGGTCACAGTTTTTTTAATATTTTTTAACAATAAATATTGGCAATTATTTCTCCAAGCAAATACTTCTAAAAGATGCAACTTTGACACCGTTGGCAGTTGTTCGTTTGCATAGTTAGTAAAAGTCTAAAAAGACGGACTGTATTTATAACGTAAGCTCTAAACTATAGTAAAGTAATTGCTGAGTTTATTGCCGACTCTTCTCAGCAAAAGCAACCTTCCGAACCGAGCATTTAGAGTCTGACTATTCATAAGTGCCTGTGAAGGCCTATTTGGATAAATAAACAATTTCATTCCATTAAACAATTTCATTTTATTCATTTCATTTCACTATTACTTTAGATACTATTATTATTTAGCAGTTAACGTAAGAGCATCATAATTGACGACACCAGAAATACATTTTTTTTTTAAATTAAATTTTTATAAAAAGATTTATTCTAATTACAAACTCCTCGCCAAACTAGAGCGTTTATTGGCGAGACACGCTTAAATATTTTCATGTAACCTACCCACCACCATATTAAGCTATATTAAACTGCTCATTTGCGTGCAGTTCTAACGTTACTTGGCGTTGGAACACCAAATTTTTTTTAAGATTTTTTAAGGTTTTTAAGGCGATGATAGCTCAGTGGTAAGTGACGTCGGATACCGCGGCGAAGGTCGTGGGTTCGAATCCTACAATGAGCTTGAGCTTTCGGTGAAGGAAAACATCGTGAGGAAACCACAGCATGGTGGTAGGGTACTATGTGGTACTCGACTGGCTGGCTACCACCCTCAAGTTGAAAATCTGTCGCCAAGCACCTGTTAGTGTGTTCCGGCAGTTGCACTTGAGAGCCAGTTGCCCTTGCCCTTAAGGCATGTAATAAGGTGTACAACACATTGGCAATCCCCCTGGTATTGCTAATGTCTATAGGCGACGGTAGTCACTTACCATCAGGTGACCCGCCTGCCTCGTTGTCACTAATGACATAAAAAAAAAAAAAAAGTTTGAATCCGCTGTCGCTCAAAAGAGGGTAGAGCCTAAACTCGTGCAGCCAGTATGTGTGAAGGCAGTCGACTCGCAAGAAACACGAGTGTAGGTATCGTTCCAGTTAATGGTTGCATTCCGCATTCGTAGCCGTTCTCACGGTACACTCCACTCAATTTTTACGTTGGAATGAAAATGTATTTCCTGTATTATTACTAGGTACGTGGAAAGTGTGTGATGTGCTGTGAAAGGCCGATTTGCTCCAACAATGAAGTTTAATAGAATTATAAACAAGTCGGCTAGGGTGGGTTTATCAGCTTTTTTTTTTCTAGAGTTTTATTGTATAATACCGAAGAGATGTGGGACACTAGATCTAGAAACGTCTCTAGTCGGAGTTTTTTTTTTCTGTTTAAATATATTTTGTGAATAATCGTGATTTAATTTAGATACAACTATAGATAGTGCCATACACGAACAAGCACCCCAATCTTTTTAGGGTTCCGTACCCAAAGGGTAAAAACGGGACCGTCTGTCTGTCACCAGGCTGTATCTCAAGAACCGCGATAGCTAGACAGTTGAAATTTTCACAAATTATGTATTTCTGTTGCCGCTGTAACAACAAACACTAAAAACATAATAAAATAACTATTTGAGGGGGGCTCCCATACAACAAACGCTATTTTTTTGCCGTTTTACGGAACCCTTCGTGCGCGAGTCCGACTCCTTTCGCTAGTGTTGTAGTACTTTCGATATGTATATATCGATATGCACTATCTATAATAATATTTATTTAAAAAAAACACGTCGAAGCAATATTCAACTATATTAATTTCATTTTCAATTCCAGCAAATAACCTGAAAAAGCGAACACAGATGTGCTTTTTAATATGCTTTTTAAACAAAATGTAACATTTTCAATATCGAAGTCTGAATGTACAAAAATATATGAAACGACAGAGGATTGAGGCGAGCGCGAATCTGGCGAATCATCCCTGACGAGGCGATTCTTTGTGGATCTGTGCGATGAATGCTGACTCCGTATTGATTTGCGACGAGAATTCCGAAGGGTGGGAATATATTTGAATCTTATGAGCCATGTCCTTTTCTTGTTGACAAAATAAGATCGCAAAAAAATGTATATCGCTAAATAATCATCCTTATTAATATGAATTGGAGTCGCTATCAAGGCATTACGGTTGATATTTTTATTGATCTTAGGAAGCATTTGCAAATGAGTAATTCGACACTGGGACTTTCAAGATATTTAATATCAGAAATTCAAAAAGTCTATATATAAAATCAGAAATATTACACTTAAACTGAGGTCATTAATTGTAATGTTGGTAGGTGACGCAGCCACATATCTCTCCTTAAGTTAATCGTACTACTTTTCAAACACCCTGTATAGACAATCTTCTGTACTCATTATGAATTAGGAAATAAAATTGAGTCGCTGTGCAAAACTTTCATAGCATGATAAATAGTTGTTATTTTAAAACATTATTTTTTCACTCAATAAAAAAATCACTTTGTGAACAATATTTTATACTAGCTGTTCCGCGCGGTTTCACCCGCGTTCCCGTGGGATCTTATCTTATCCCGGGATAAAATATAGCCTTTGTTCATCAGGGATAGTGTAGCTTTCCAACGGTGAAAGAATTTTTGAAATCGGACCAGTAGTTTCGGAGCCTATTCAATGCAAACAAACAAACAAACAAATATTTCCTCTTTATAATATTAGTATAGACATGAAGCAGATAAAGGCTCAAATATACTAAAGGCGATGTAAGTAGTAGGGCGATGATAGCTCAGTGGTAGTGACGTCGGATACCGCGGCGAAAGTCGTGGGTTCGAATCCTACAATGGGCTTGAGCATTCGGTTAAGGAAAACATCGTGAGGAAACCATAGCACGGTGGTAGGGTACTTTGTAGTACCCGACTGGCTGGCTACCACCCTCAAGTTGAAAATCTGTCGCGAAGCACCTGTTGGTGTGTTCCGACAGTTGCACTCAAACTCAAACTCAATACTCATGAACGTTACAATTGACTCTACCACCGGTTCGGAGAGCTTGAGAGCCAGTTGCATTTAAGGCATGTAATAAGGTGTACAACACATTGGCAGTCCCCCTGGTATTGCTAATGTCTATAGGCGACGGTAGTCACTTACCATCAGGTGACCCGCCTGCTTCGTTGTCACTTGTGGTATAAAAAAATAAATGAATTTAATACATAAAACTGTGTGTGTGATTATTCCAGAGGACTGTACCTACTCTGTTCAGTGCAATATGTTTACTCGAAGAAACTTTATAAATGATACGTTAAGTTTGTTTACACTATCTGTCAAAATAATTGTACATGCTCATGTCACAGTATTAGGATTGTGTTTACTGATAGCAGAGCTATGCGATGCTATTAAATAGTTTGAAACCTCTGCGTGTAAATTAATCATGATAAAATATAACTTATATAACTATAAAAACTAACTTATGTCTTATCTATATATATTTAAAGAAAGTCGTGTTAGTTACACTATTTATAGCTCGAGAACGGCTGGACCGATTTTCATGGTTTTTAATTTGTTAGATTCGTATCCACCCGGAATAGCAGAATAATTATTAAAAAATAAGAAAAATGCACAAAAATAGAATATAGAAGACAATTATTTTTGTATATAGAACGACTTTTTGACATGTCTCGAGATCGGGCTGACAGATGACAGATGGTTTAGATTCACAAATTGGACACGGTAGGTGTCGCTGGAATCGGGTTCTATGTTTTGTTTTAATTTCAGGGCAACGTCTGCTGGGCCCACTAGTTATATATATATATTATTATGTAATTATTAAGACTTAATGTATGCTTGTACTAGTTTTCCAGCCCGCGGTTTCACCCGCGTTCCCGAGGGATCTTACATTTTCCCGGGATAAAAAGTATCCTTATCTAAATGTACCCTATGTTATTCCAGTATATGATCTACCTGTGTGCCAAGTTTCATTAAAATCCATACAGTAGTTTTTGCGTGAAAGACTAACAAACATCTACACATCTTCACACACATCCAAACATACTTTCGCATTTATAATATTAGTAGGATGAGTAGTGTATTTATAAGTGTAAAATATGTTATTTATTTTCTTTAAATGTATGCTCCGCCATCTTTTATTGTTCTTCAAGTCTTTTCCATCCTCCATCATAAGGCCGCCCATTGTGATACTCTTAATGTTATTCCATTTCTTTTGTTATTTTTATTGTACCAATAAATCTATCTATTCGTAAATGCATTATCTATTTTACAACATTAGTTTATTTCTATTCTGCCTTAAGTGCTAACTTTTATCCGCATTATTGAATGATGTTGTAGATTCCAGTGCCGAATTCAATTTAAATTAATTTAGTCGCCGACTAAGGTACAAGGCCACATATTCATATAGACAAACATACAAAAACTTGCATTAAAATTTATCGGGTAATAGGTGAAAAAATACAAAATTAAAAAATCGCGTAGCTTTCAGTGTGACAGGAGACATAAAGTCACATTCAGTCACTGTCACTGACGGCCCGTGGGATACAAATAACAATAAAATACATGGTCACACTACATTGATCTCATTTGTTAGAAGATTTACTCAACTCTGGTATTATTCAAAATCCATTTGAAATTTGTCACTAATGTAACTTTTAATGGGTGTAGAGAACCTTCGTTTGACCCTCGTCAGCGGAGGGTTGGCAGTCGCCATTGTTTTGGTCAAATGTCAATATTCAGGATAATCTCTGTTAGGATGCCAATTGGGATTTGTGACTTTCACAGTTGCCAATCTGGTTGTTATTTTCCGGGGTCATTTGCAGTAGAAACTGGTATGTATAAATACTTACGCCCCACTAAGGTGATAAGCTCTGTAATAGTGACGTCAGACATACGGCGATGATAGCTCAGTGGTAAGAAATGAAATGAAATGAAATGTTTATTCATCCAAATAGGCCTTCACAGGCGCTTATGAATTGTCAGATTCTAATGACTCTAATGCACGGTTCGGAAGGTTGCTTTTGCTGAGAAGAGCCAGCAATAAACTCAGCAATTACTTTTTTCAAATCAAACTTAATATTATTACATAAATGTATGTCCTGCAAGAGCGAGCGCTACACCCAAGCCTTGTCGTCATTTAAATATTCGTTAATATGGTAGTACGCCTTCTTTATTAAAACATTCTTAACACGTTCCTTAAATGTATGTATAGGCAAATTTAATAGTGTAGGTGGTATCTTATTATAGAAGCGTGCACCCAGTCCTAAAAATGTGTCCTGCACTTTATGGAGTCTATAAGCTGAGGTCACAAGTTTGTGCTTATTTCTAGTATTGATTGAGTGCATGTCACATTTTTTTACAAAATTACTAATATTTTGATGTACAAATAATATGTTTGCATAAATATACTGTGAAGCCACTGTGAGGATACTAATTTGTTTAAACTTATCTCTGAGAGAAGCTCGAGAGCTCAAATTATAAATAGCTCGCACTGCTTGTTTTTGTAAAATAAAAATAGTTTCGATATCAGCGGCTTTGCCCCAAAGCAAAATGCCATAGGACATAACACTATGAAAATAGCTAAAATAAACTAATCGAGCTGTATCTACATCTGTAAGCTGTCTAATTTTTCTAACTGCAAAAGAAGCCAAGCTAAATTTCCTCGCAAGACTTGATATGTGGGTGCCCCATTGAAGTTTTGAGTCTAAAGTAATACCTAAGAACACTGTTGACTCAACACGACTGAGAGATTCATTATTTATCATTAAGTTACAGTCAATTTTTTTTACATTGGGTAGTGCAAATTTAATACATTTAGTTTTCTTTGCATTTAAGACTAGATTATTTACAGTAAACCAATTTAATACCTGGGTTAATGCACCGTTTACGTCGTCATAATTGTATTTCAGTCTATCAACACTAAAAATCAGTGAGGTATCGTCAGCAAACAGTACAACTCCACGGGTATTTTTAACAAAAAAAAGGAAGGTCATTTATATAAACCAAAAATAGAAAAGGACCTAAAATAGAGCCCTGCGGCACACCCATGCGCACAGGAGAACCAGATGATTTAACCCTATTGACATCTACACTTTGAGTTCTATCCTCAAGATATGATTTCATCAAATTAAGTGCTACACCCTTAACTCCAAAAAAGTTTAGTTTTCGTATGAGTGTCTGGTGATCAACACAATCAAAAGCCTTAGATAAATCACAGAAGACTCCAATAATATTCAGTGACTTCTCCCAGGCGTTAAAAATATTTTTTAATAGCGCTACCCCGGCATCAATTGTTGAACGACCCTTGGTAAAACCATACTGCTCATTATGTAAAACTTTATTCAAATTAAAGTGAGCCAGTAATTGTGTTAAAATTATCTTTTCAAATATTTTACTCAGCGCTGGCAAGATCGAAACTGGCCTATAATTACTAGGATCACTAGGATCTCCCGTTTTGAACAAAGGTATAACTTTGCTATGTTTCATTAAATCCGGAAATTGACCAAAATCTACGCATCTGTTAAAAATTAAAGCTAAATGCGGAGCGATACTATCCACGATACCTTGCAAAACGATTACGGATATATCCCATATATCACATAAGTGACGTCGAATACCGCGGCGAAGGTTGTGGGTTCGAATCCTACGATGAGCTTGAGCTTTCGGTGAAGGAAAACATCGTGAGGAAACCATAGCACGGTGGTAGGGTACTTTGTAGTACCCGACTGGCTGGCTACCACCCTCAAGTTGAATATCTGTCGCCAAACACCTATCGGTGTGTTCCAACAGCTGCACTTGAGAGCCAGTTCCCATCTAGGCTTTGTGTGCTTACCATCTTCGGCCACATCATCACTTACCATGGTGAGATTGTGGTCAAACACAAGCCTATCGAATAAAAAAAAAAAAAAAGCTTGAAGAGGAAAACATTGCGAAGAAACTATAGCATGCTACCCGACTGGCTGGCTACCACCCTCTAGTTAAAAATCAGCTGTACTTGAGAGCCAGTTCCCATTTAGGCTAGTGCTTATTTATTTATTTATATATTAGACACACCAACAGTTTACATTTTGACGCATTCATTAATTTGAATATCCACGATATGTAAACCTATAAAGAGGCATGTACAACAATTACCAACAAGACAATAACATTATCATAATTTTAAAAAAAAATTGGATATTTAAAAAAAATTAGATGAACAATATTAGGTAGGTACAACATTCAGCTGCATCATCACTAACCATGGTGAGATTGCGGCAAAACACAAGCTTATCAAATCACCTTATCACCAATCTTATCATATTTGGATAAATATTTTTTCACTTCATTTCATTTCATTTCACCTTACAAATATAATGGTAATAAATATATTGGTTATAATTTTTTATGTATTTTTGTATTACTTTAAGAATTAAATTGTTAAACATTTGAAAAAAAAAGCCAATATAGTCAGATGGTCCAAAAATATTTAAAAAAAATTAACCTTGCTGAGTTTCTTGCCGGTTCTTCTCAGTTGAAGGCTGATTTCCGAACCGGTGGTAACTTCTGTAATTCGACCTTCATAAGTGCCCTTCTAGGGCCTAAACTGAATAGATGGTTTTGACTTTGACTTTGAAATATATTGAACGTAACTAGCGATCCGCTCCGGCTTCGCATGAATAACAGAGCATAAACGCCTACACCTTTTTTTGTGTCCTAGTGTATCAAGAGATATAACTCTACTATCTGTCCTCCACGGTTTCACCCGTGTTCCAATGGGATCTTATCTTTTCCCGGGATAAAAAGTAGCCTATGTGCTATTCCAGACTATAATCTATCACTATGCCAAATTTAATCCAAATCCGTTAAGCCGTTCTGGCGTAAATGAGTAACAAACATACATCCATCCATCCATGCATCCATCCATTCAAACTTTCACATTTATAATATTAGTTGGATTGGTTGAAGTGAGCCAAGCACCTGTTGGTGTGTTCCGGCAGTTGCACTTGAGAGCCAGTTGTCCTTGCCCTTAAGGCATTGTAATATGGTGTACAACACGTTGGCAGTCCACCTGGTATTGCTAATGTCTATAGGCGACGGTAGTCACTTACCATCAGGTAACCCGCCTGCCTCGTTGTCACTAGTGACATAAAAAAAATAAAAAAATAATGAATTATACACCTAAACCATCCTCATGAATCACTCCATCCATTAGTGAAAACCAATTCAGACAATTAATTACTAACTGTACTGTAGTCTGTTAATAATTTCAATATAAATAAGTTTCGCTCAGCGAGTTAAGATCCAAGAAGTATTTATAATCTCAATGTATTACTATACTTATAGTTGAAGAAGCAGCTAACATACTGAGAACAAATCGATTATCGTGAAAGTATGTTTCAATCGGTATTAATTTCAACAGCTCTCATTAATAAACATTGAGATACTAGTGGGTCCAGCAGACGTTGTCCTGCCCTGATATTAAAACAAAACATAGAATTTAACCGATTAGAACCCGATTCCAGCGACACCTACCGGGTCCAATTTGTGAATCTAAACCATCTGTCAGCCCGATCTCGAGACATGTCAAAAAGTCGTTCTATATACAAAATGTATGACAAAAATAATTGACTTCATTATTCTTTTTTTTGGGCATTTTTCTTATTTTTTAATAGTTATTCTGCTATTCCGGGCGGAGACGAATCTAACAAATCAAAAACCATGAAAATCGGTCCAGCCGTTCTCGAGTTATAAATAGTGTAACTAACACGACTTTCTTTTATATATTATATAGATTAGGGACATAGACAATCAAAACTCAAACTCAAACTCAAAACTCATTTATTCAGTTTAGGCCCTGGTAAGGCACTCATGAACGTTACAATTGACTCTACCACCGGTTCGGAATACACTTAAACTGAGAAGACTCCGGCAAGAAACTCAGCAAGGCAATTTTTTTTTTAACAGTGGATCTTTCTTACATTTTTATAAGTACATTTAGATACACTTTCAAATATTTTACACTAAGCCAGGGGGATGCAGGTGCAGAGAGAAGCTACTACAACCATATATTTCTGTCTTCCATGTAATGAGCCACCTTATAGTAGGCTTTGTTCATTAACCTAAGTTTAATAAAAATTTTGAATTTAGAGTAAGACATTCCAGCTACCTCACGTGGGATCCTATTGTAAAAACGAACACAATTCCCGAGAAAAGATTTATTAACTTTCGCTAGCCTGAATCTAGGGGTCACAATTTTATCTTTGTGTCTTGTATTAAAATTATGATGATTACTGTTTACTTCAAACAAATTTAAATTTTTTCGAACATACATTATATTTTCATATATGTACAGCGAGGGCAACGTTAATATCTTAAATTCCTTAAATTGATTTCTCAGTGACTCGCGAGGACCCAAACAATAGATCGCGCGAATCGCCCTTTTCTGTAAAATAAAAACAGTATCCAAATCAGTCCCTGAACCCCACAGCAAGAGGTTATAGGACATCAGACTATGAAAATATGCAAAGTAAACTAACCTAGCTGTAGCAGTATCTGTTATTTGTCTAATTTTCTTTACCGCAAAAGCAGCCGAACTCAATTTGCTAGCTAAATTTTCAATATGAGGACCCCATTGTAATTTACTATCTAAAGTTATACCAAGGAAAACTGTCTTGTCAACTAGTTCAAGTGTTCTATCATCAACTAGTACGTTGGTGCTGCTCTTAGGAACATTTGGAAGAGAGAATCTAATACATTTGGTTTTGCACGCATTAAGCATAAGATTATTGGTGGCAAACCATTTTGACACTGTTGCTAAGGTCTCATTGAGATGGGTAAGGTCAGCGTCTTTTCTATCTACTCTAAAAATTAGGGAAGTATCATCCGCAAATAAAACTATATCGCACAAGTTATTTATCATGTAAGGCAGATCATTTATATAGACCAAGAACAAAAATGGCCCTAGAATCGATCCTTGCGGTACGCCCGTTTTAACTAAAGACCCTGGGGACGTAGTACAACCGATACCTACTTTTTGTTGCCGACTAGACAAATATGATGATACAAGACAAAGAGCCGTGTCACGGATTCCATAGTGATGAAGTTTTAAAACTAGGGTCTGATGATCCACGCAATCAAAAGCCTTGGAAAGATCACAAAATACGCCGACCGCATCTTGAGAATTCTCCCAGGCCTCAAAAATATGCTTAAGAAGTTTAGCCCCTGCGTCTGTCGTGGATCTCCCTTTAGTGAATCCAAACTGGTTAGTATGCAAAATCCCGTTATGTGTGAAATGAGCTAATAATTGGTTTAAAATTATTTTTTCAAAAACTTTGCTTAGTGCAGGAAGAATAGAACAGGTGCTGCTTGTGGGGGCTTATCTGTGCGAGTTTGTTGTTTATTATGTCGGTCATAACTTATTTTACAACCTATTCATATATTAAGACATTTGATATAATTTATTGACAAAATAAAACTAAAAAGCTAAACTAATAACAAATAAAAAAATTGCTCCAAATCGCTGCCCGATGGAAGCGTGCTAAGAAGACTGGCAGCATTGCCGCGCTGAATGGCAATACCAATTCTTTGGGCAAAGTATATGCCAGCCTTCTTGTCACGAGAGGCCCCAATGAGGCGATTGGAGATCTCTTTGAATAAGAAATGAGCATCTGGTCCCCAAGGCCCCAAGGTCATAATTAAATTCTATAGATTACTATTTTTGCCGCCATAACACGCAAATATTGTCAGTGAGACTAGGTAAATAGGTGTAAGTTGTTTTTGAAAAGAGTAATTGCTGAGTTTATTGCCGGCTCTTCTCAGCAAAAGCAACCTTCCGAACCGAGCATTTAGAGTCTGACTATTCAAGAGTGCCTGTGAAGGCCTGTGGATAAATAAACAATTTCATTTCATTTTATTTCAACATAATGATTAAAACCAATAATCTCAGAACTTCCTAAACTAAAAGTGTCTCAACTTAGGAAGCAATATTGATGAACATTGCTTCCTAAGTTGAGTCAGAACAAGTGTCTACAAGTTATCTGAAACTCCGGACACGTTCTAGAGTTACTTGACGATACTTTATGTACTCTCGCTTCTACTGTTCTTGGACTTGGTCCTGACTCAGTCAGATCGTGTTGCAGGATCCTGTGAACCCTTGTTATGTTGTTGAGGAGATAAATTAACAAATAAACCATCCATTGGTAATTAATATGGATAACATTCAACAAATCTTCGTCTATTCTCTTTACGATACGACGTCTATTCATGTTTTAATTCGCCCAAATGACAAATAGAACAGACAAACAGATATTTTGTCCATATAATCAACCTTCTTAAATAGTCAACCCTCTTTCACACAAAATAAAAAATTATATAAGTAATTGAAATTAAAAACTAAATTTGAAGTAATTTATTTAAATAAATCTTATATGTACTTTTTGGACTATTTTGGTGGTATTCAAAAGATATTTTGGTGATAATATTGTATATTTTTAATATGTAACAAAGTTCTGACAGTTTTACAAAAAAACTAAAAAAAAAAAACCAAGAATAAACAATTTTATTTATTTGATAAAACATTCACCCCTTAATAAATTATTTCAAGTGAGAAAGGCAACGCAATACATCTCTCTATTTAAGTTCGTAGCACATTCTCTGCTACGGACTACGCACCAAAGCGGTCGTAGCGGTCGTAGCGGTCGTAGCGTTCGTAGCAGGGAAACGGTTACGCAAAACGTAACCACATTACGTGAAGCGTACGGAACACCGCACTTTAACGTTAGAAAAAAAGACTCTCTATTGAATTTGAGACCTTAATTCCACACAGCTAAAGTAGAAACTGAATTGTATTTTCTTATAGTATTGTATTGGATATTTGCGGATGGCTGTACCGTAACAATGGGCTAGAATAACGAGTTGGGACTATTGCAAAGGAAATAAATAAACCAGAGCGACGGGATAAAATATATTAAAAGCTCATGTACAAAGTAAATGTGTGAAGACGTATACATATAATACATTCTATTAGCTAGTTAAAATAAAATTAACTGAATGATACAAATAAATAAAATAAAGAACAAAACCTAATACAACTTTTGAATGGTTATTATTTTGCTGAAAATGCTTCAATTATGCATAATGTTATCCAATTCTCCTACAGAATTTGAAATCCATGAGTGTTTAAAAAATATAGTTTGTGTAAAATCATAAAATTTATAACCGAATGAAAATAAACCATGAATATTTAAATTTATGTAAAAATCTGACTAGTAAACAGTCGGGTCGCCTGATGGTAAGTAACTACCGTCGCTTATAGAGATTAGCAATACCAAGAAGGCAGTTTCCTCAAGATATTTTTCTCCGCTAAATGTTCAAGCTCATGTAGAATTTGAACCCACGACCTTCGTTACTGCACAAACAACTAAACTGTCATCTGCTTAATCTCAGATTAACTTTATAATAAGCAGCAATGCAACAAAATGTTTTGAACATCCTGGATTCGAACCCGTAACACCATTCACCGCTGTAGCGACACATAAAGGCTTGAAAAAGCCGTACAATACACAGTAATGTGCCCTCGCACAGCGACACGATAGCCTGAAGCGCTTTAAAGTAACATTTAGCGGAGATTGCGTTTAGAATAGGGTTGTCCATTAAGATTTTCTTACAAGAAGTGTTAAGGCTATTACGTTGTTTGAAATATAAAAAAAAAGTATCCTGAGGTAGATACTGTTGCTAAAATAACGTTGTTGATTGTAAAGTTTTTTTGAAGTCTGTTAAAAATTGTTCTATTTCAGTTTTAATATAATTTATTTACACTATGATAACATTTCAAATTTGATTCAGGTTATGTTAAGTAAAAAATATATGAGTGACTGTGTTCCTTAATATTGATTTATGACAAGACATTATGCTTGTAATAATTTACTACTCCTGTATAAAAAAAATACCATACAAGTTTTTGATTTTTGATTTTTGAAAAAGTACTACAGTTTTTGATATGGGGATGGGGAAACGTAACTCACACAAAATGGCCGCTTTATCCCTCAAATTTTTCGTATATTATATTCAAATACTGTTTATATACAATGCCCAATTTGACGGCATAGGCCTTATAGTTTACAAAAAAAATTGCTGTGTTGACTTTGGATCCCTAAAACTACCATTTTGGTACAAAATAGTTTTTGTACATAATATTTAAGAGGTTAGATAAGTGTAAATAAATTGAGCGAGACGCAGAAACTCCCATGAGACAGCCCTGAAATCTTTATTCTGTACCGAGCCGGTATTAGAAACAGTGTATTAAAATGATATCTGGACATAATGGCGTCGTTATTGATCGTTTATCTAGAAAGAATGATATTGAAACATGTGGCGTCGCCCGTTTCTGTCTGATTAAGTACTAGATAAAGGAATAATGGAATATATTTGTGCCTTATCTTTCCTTTTACTTATATACGGGCGGGTTGGCGTGGTTGGTTAACACACTACCTAACACGCCGCAGGTCGTGGGTTCGATTCCCATCCAGGATAGACATTTGTGTGCATGAACATGTCTGTTTGTCCTGAGTCTGGGTGTAAATTATTTATTTAAGTATGTATTTACAAAAAAAAAAGTAGTATATGTAGTATATCAGTCATCTGGTTTCCATATTACAAGCTCTGCTTAGTTTGGGATCAGATAGCCGTGTGTGAAGAATGTCCGATGATATTTATTTATTTATTTTATATAGACAGTAGCATTCACGAAGAAGCACTCTTTTTTCAATACCTTACAGTTTAGGTTTTTTTATGCCACAAGTGACAATCAGGCAGGCGGGTCATCTGATGGTAAGTGACTACCGTCACCTATAGACATTAGCAATACCAGGGGGATTGCCAATATGTTGTACACCTTATTACAATGTCTTAAAGGCGAACTGGCTCTCAAGTGTAATTGCCGGAACACACCACACTTGCTTGGCGACAGATTTTCAACTTGAGGATGGTAGCCAGCCAGTCGAGTACTACAAAGTACCCTACCCTACCACCGCTCTGTGGTTTCCTCACCATGTTTCATTTCAAAGCTCAAGGTCATTGTAGGTACTATCTATACCTAAACTTGCTTTGATGGATGAACGGACCAGGATTTTTTATTCATGCCTTTATTTTTAAATGTTTAATAATTAAAAACAAATAGCCAACAATAGCGATTAAAAAGGATATAAACATTTTCAGATGAAGGCTGACTTCTTAATCAATGCGTGGTGACGTCATTAGCTTTGACCTTCATAAGTGCTTTCCTTGGCCCTGACCAAACAAAGAAGAGCTAGGTCTTAATAGTTGAATAAAGAAATAACTAAAATCGATATCAAGCCACTTTCATTCTAAAAAGTTGCACTTAAAGTCCATAATGCAATGCCACAAGCAATACTATAGAACCTTCACACTTATGAACAGAACAGTTCCAGATGGGAAATATTGAAACATTTTTCCGCAGCCGCCTGCACTTTTAATAATAACTCAGAAAGCTACATAGACAAAAAAAATTAAAGAGATGGAAGCTGCAAAGTGAACAAAGTAGAAAAAGACGCGCAAAGCGATCTCCGTAATATTTTAGTGCAGAAAGAAATTTTAATTAATAATTGAATTGGAAAACGTGAAATATCTCGGCGCAGTGGAATGGTCCAGTCGAGTACACATTTGTGTGCCAATATTAATGGAATATTTTCTATTTGAATAATAATAATTAGAAAATAAAACTGATAATTGTTTTAATTATTACGGGAGATTCCAAATTCAATTGTTGATAATATTTACAATCTATATATTAATACGTGAAACAATACTTTATACCCCTTTTTTCGAAAATTATGCGGTATGAAATTTGGCATAGTTGAAGTTTGTATAGAGAAAGAGTGCCGAAAGCTAATATTTTATAGCATATGCTTTAAAAATAAATAAATAAAAAAACAACACACACACCAATGCGTTTGACACACATACACACCCATACATCATTATGCTCTTCTGTTTGTCAACAGATTAACTTTTTAATTGACAGTTATTGAAGTAACACTTACTAAAAACTTTTTGGTCGAATTTCGACCAATGGGCGAACACTAGTATTTATAATTCCATGAGCTGTCTTAAAGTAGCTCTAACAAGACCCAGGTTTTAAGCATATCCGTCACTTTGAGACGTCATAAAACAATTAAGAGACATAACTATAATCTGGGTTTAAAAAAACATATTACGTAATGAATTAGTCTTAGAAAAACTATATTTCTTTTATCCTGCTTATTACGACAAGCTCTACCTGGAGAGCTAATTTGAAATAGTCACGTTCTGTGTTACAATGAGAGAGGCAGGTGCGCCGGGAATCGAATCCCGTACCTCGACCATTCGCCGACAACACTATCCATGTTGTATTTGTCTATTAATATTGTTATTTGTTGTATTAAGCTAAACTACCCTGTCTTATTGAACTCGCTATACAGATCATGAAGAAAGTTATGGAGATACCTAAATCACATAGAACGATAACGGCTACATTTTTAATAATAAATACCAGGGAAATTCTCTACACATGGCCATCTGATCCCAAACTAAGCGAAACTCGTATTGTGGAAACCAGATAATATATCAGTTATCTGGTTTCCACCTACTGAGAAGACTAGCTGAGAAGACTCCGGAAAGAAACTGAAAAGCCTTTTTTGTCACTTAAATACTATATCCATAAAGGCTACGATATGGGGTTATTGAAAACCTCAAAAGGGTGGGGTTGGGGTGTATAATAGTCCTTAAAGATCTCTAGTATCGCAAATATCTATAGATGGTAGTGAAATAAACTTATAATTAAAAAATACTTATCTCCAATATAACTAAAACTTTCAAAAGTCTTGTAATTCAAGTAACTAACCAAATAACCGCGTATTTACTAAATATTTTCCATTATCAAATACTAAACTTGAAAAATAATAACTTTCAAAGATTGTCCAACTTTGAAGTAAAACATACTTAATTAATAACTTTTGGTTAAAGAAATCTCCGCCAATTATGAAGTTACTCGGCTAAAAGGCGCTTAATAAAAATGAAAGTTATTTAAAATATGGTCACTACTTTTGGTGTCGGATGACAACACAATCTTGTTTCCTCTGATAGAAAATCGACCAAAAAGTGTTTAGGAAAAAAATCTCTTCAATAACTGTCAAAAAAAATGTTTATCGCTTGACAAACAGAGGAGGATATGTGTGTGTGTGTGTTAAAAGCATGGTAGTGTGTGTAAAGATTTTTTGATTAATTTAATTTATTTCTAAAGCATATTTTATAGTAATATTAGCTTTCTGCACTCCTTCTCCATATAAACTTCCGCGTAATTTTCGTAAAAATTTTGTACCCCAAAATTGCTTCACTTATTAATATTATGATGATGATCGCTAGCAATAAAATTGAGAATGTACATCGCTTCATTAAATCCAGCAGAAAAAAACAACACAAAACACACTACAATAAAGTACCAACACTTTCGATTTCATTACCCTCTCTGGAATAGTCCAAGTTCCACAATAAAGGCGTATAGTGACCCGTGAAGACCGTGAAGACATTACGGTGTTATTGTAAACAAACCACGCTCGTTCACGCATTATACTCTGAGTAACGGTACAAGTTTTATTAAAAAAATCCAGCGATTGCCCTCCAGGGACAATGTGGACGAAGTTCGGGATTAATACTGCGCTGGTATGCGTTAGGGGCGATGTTTGCGTGACAAAAATATGTTAATTTAAATTCAACAGTTTATGCAACTAAGTAAGGCTAATTTTTGTACATACACTCGTTTATAAAAGGGAGCTCTGTTGCGTCAGTTTTAAAATTTAAATTTAAATATTTCGCTCTCATTTCGTTCATGTTTTGATTCACATTCTTATAAAACGGGGCTAAATAAATTTTATTATTTGTATAAAATACGTTAGTTTTGGTTTACTGTGCTGAAAACTAAGACCTAAGATCATTGGTCTAGAGACTTTTTTTCAACTATGCGGATTTTTAGGGTTCCGTACCTCGGGACGGGACCCTTATAGGATCACTTCGTTGTCCGTCCGTCTGTCAAGACCCTTTTTCTCAGGAACGCGTGGAGGTTTTAAGCTGATATTTATATCAAACTAGCTGTTCCGCGCGGTTTCACCCGCGTTCCCGTGGGATCTTATCTTATCCCGGGATAAAATATAGCCTATGCTCATCAGAGATAGTGTAGCTTTCCAACGGTGAAAGAATTTTTGAAATCGGTCCAGTAGTTTCGGAGCCTATTCAATGCAAACAAACAAACAAATCTTTCCTCTTTATAATATTAGCATAGATACTCAAGTCTACTGTCCTTTGTTTTGATAAGTAAAGATTTAAGATGTAAGCTTTGTGTAAGTGACTACCGTTGCCTATTACGCATTAGCAATCCAAGGATGTTGGCGACCTTTTACAATATCAAGAAAGAAAATGGAGAAATTAAACACCCATGTTACTTTATAGATTTCCAAAATAAGATTGGAAAATTTGACTCACCATAAAATCTATAAATTGTATAGATGATACAATATTAAATGTAATTAATAACACCTCATCCATCTCGAAATTAATTAAAGCAATCGCGGCGATTATTAAATTTGTCTTGTAATTAATATTAATGGACACCGGGACCCCGCGTCCCGTGTCCCGCGTCCCGGAACCGGCACGGGACGCTAACGCTATATTAATTAGAATAATTCCAACTGTATTTAGGGACTATGAATAAATAGTCACAACTGTTCAGTTAGTGACTATTCATTTAATTATTGTTTAGAAATTTATTAAAAAATGCATACGCTCTTGTAGCGACATCTATCTACAAAAAGATATAGTTCGCACGACTCCTGGATAGATGGCGCTCCAATAACCTACATCGCGCTTACGAAGTTTTCTATGCGATCTGCATATATACAAGATTCCAACATCAACAGTTGGACCGCGGTCCCCAGGCACGATGAACTAGCTTGGCGAAAGATCTTTCCTTATCAATGGAGGAGTCTAAAACCTCGCTCCTCCATACTCTTATTTCGCTAGGGAGACTAAATAGGTAATTCCCCGTTTCTTAGTGAGCATAATCATGCATATTAATAATCTCGGGCTTTTAAGACCAGTGATGTCATCAGGTCAAAGGCCACCAGGTTTCATGGTGGTAAGATACTTTGTAGTACTCGACTGGCTGGCTACCACCCTCAAGATGAAAATCTACCGCCAAGCATCTTCCGGTGTGAGAGCTGATTGGAACATTGGAAATCTCCTTGGTATTGTTAGTCTAGGGGCGACGGTAGTCACTTACCATCAGTCCGCCTGTCTACTTGTCAGACTGACATAAAAAGCATCAAAACTTTAGTTGTTGTTTCTAGCAATAATTGTAAATCGCGTATTGTACAGACATCTAACTAGATAATGTAAGCACCTCACTTTGTATGAAGACCAACCGTGTCACTTTTTGGTGAGGAAACATGTCCATTATTGTGGGTTTGGTTTTTCCTGTATAGTTAATACGGAATAACCAGTATTTTTTCTAGGTGTCGCTTGACATCCGACGAAGTAGCGTAGAAAGCAGACAAATTGTCCGCTTTTTGACACGCAAATTACACTCGCGACGTCCAGTCAGATAATAGATCTGTGTTCTACATGCTTAGTTACTAGTGACTTCATCTGACGGTGATTTAAATTTCCATACCAATGGTAGCATAAACGAAACGAAATTATATTCATTTTAGGTGAGTAAATCGTATAGAGTTCACAAATCACTTACCAAGGATTTGTTTAGACGTTATGTAGGGATGAAGGGCTAAGTGGACAAACACCGAGGAGTTCCTATTTCTTATTATGAGTGCGGGTCGAGCTCGCCTGCGACGGTGTTGGATTAATGGGTTTTTCCCCGCAGTGTCCATGTTTTAATATCTATTACGGACAAATGGGACATGTCTTAAGAACAAGAAGAAAAACGTAAACAAGATTTTTTTGTCTTTATCAAAAAACAGTCGAAGTTTTTTTTTTTAATTAATAAATCATCTTTAGTTAAAAGTAATATTATCGGATAAGAGTTTAAGAATATTTATTACTTTGATGCAATCAACATAATAACTCGAATCGCGATTCTTGTAATAACATTTTGTTGTAGTTTTGGGACGGTCGTCCCGCTGCGAGCCGAGGGGTTAAATGTAATAGTTCTGTGTAAGTTGTTTTTGAAAAGAGTAATTGCTGAGTTTATTGCCGGCTCTTCTCAGCAAAAGCAACATTTCGAACCGAGCATTAGAGTCTAGACTATTCATAAGTGCTTGTAAAGGCCTATTTGAATGATAAAACATTTTAATTTTTCATTTCATTTTCATTTATTTACTATATTTTGTATTATTTTATCTTAGCACCCACTACAATTTAACTCAAATCGTTGAGCAAGCATTATCTAGTAGTAACAAGAATAAAAGTGTCCTATCGCTAACGAATATCAGAGGCATCTTCCCTGAGAGGCTGTTTATTGCCTCCGTAAGTGCCTCTCCTAACATTTATCCCGCTCCCGGGTAACACTACAAATTACGGTAGGTCATTCGGGAGTTCCTTACGTAAACTTACTGGGGCAGCTTTTAATTTTGCCGTGTAATCGATTGCTGTTAAGAGTGACCTAATTTTTGATACAGACTATTCTGTTAAAAAAGGTTTACTATATACCTACTGTTGAAGTTCACAGCATTATTTTTGACTGACGTGTTTGGTTAAACACTACCTAACACACCACAGGTTATGGGTTTGATTCCTATCTAGGACAGACATTTGTGTGTAAGGACATGTATTTTTGTCCTGAGTTTGGGTTTAATAATCTATTTAAAAATATATGAAATACTAGTGTTTTGCCCCGCGGTTTCAACTGCGTTCCCGAGGAATATTATCTTTTCCCGAGATAATGTATCCTATGCTTTATTCCAGGATATGATCTACATTTGTGCCAAGTTTCATCAAAATCAATTAAATTGATTACCGCTTTCACTGAATTATCAGATATCAATGAAATATTCACAATGAAAAGTAAACGAGTAAAGTTTATACAAAACATTGTTATCTATTTTTGGATGTCACTATGCAGAACTTTAACCATGAAAATAAAATCAAATGAAATAATGCCAACTTTAAAACAAACAAAGTTTACAACTTTCCGTATTTATATTAATAAACATCAAAATTAATAGCACGACCCCTATTTAAATTAATAATTGAATATTGCGGCAGGGGAATATCAACTCTATTGAAAATAATAGGTAATAATATAAGGGTATAATAATAATAATAGGTATTCGGCTGTCACAATAGTGAAATATTTTTGCCCTGCATTGAAATTTGATATTATCAATTTGAACTCGAAGCTTAATTTACCGTTGATGGAGACAAATGGAAGAGAGAAACATATTTAACAAAAAACTTGAGAGGTGTCAAGGGACACCCGGATGGAACGAAGTTATATAAGTCGAGAGAGTATATATATATATATATATATAAAAAAACATTTCTATTTATATATATATAAATATAAATAGAAATGAAAATATCTGGCTTGCTTTCTATAAGAGAGAGAGAGAGAGACAGACAGAGAAAATAAAAATAAAACAGACACAAAAAATCACCGACATTAAAGTGTCGGTGATTTTCGTAAGATTTTTTTCCGTCGAGCCCCCTTTCACAACGCGCGATAAGGAACTTCGTTCCAATAAGAATTAAACGTACTCGTAGAAGATACCTATCTTTCATTGTTTTTGGAGAACCGAATAAATTCATGCTGATCGGGGCTTATTGGTACTGCATTTTTCAACTCGATTTCAAGTCGAATTGGGATTTAGCTTTCCAAACCCTAAATATTGATAAACACTTATTAATCACGATACTCTCATTGTACCAATTAATCCAATAAGAAGCTTAATTTATTTAAATACGAGCTGTGCCCCGCGGTTTCACCCGCGATCTAATGTTTTCCCAGAATAAAAAGTATTCCATGTTTTATTCCAGGGAAGTGTGACAAGTTTCATCAATATTCGTTCCGTAGTTTCTGCGTGAAATAATAACAAACATTTACGTCTATAACAGGTAGTACCTAAGTAGAAAATAGACATTGTATCCATTTCTCCAATAACATATTCAATTTACCATATCGAGAAGTAATTTTCATAGAAAAGCAATACTTTTATTGTTAAATGAATTCTATAAAAACTCATAAAATCCAGGCTCAACTATTCCCCTTTCACAACGTATTACCTAACACTATAAGCGAATGTACAATAACTTCAAGTCGTTCAGTGGAGGGTTCAATCACATAGTCGCAAACGGAACTTAAGGCGCCGCGTGCACGTTACGACGGGACCTTAAAGTTGAGTCGGCTGCGGGCTTGGCTGCTGGTCGCCCGATAAATTACACATAACACTACCCTGCAGAGCACTGCCTCGCCCTGAGGTACGGATAAATTCATAATTTTTATGTTCATACTTTTTGATGGGATGTGGATGGAATTCACGTCCAAAAATTTTTTAAAGGAACATGGGCAAAATGATGTCTGGCATAACTGTAAAAACTTTGTTGCATTTGAATGTTTTTTTCTATAAAGGAAACGAACGCGGGGCGAAAACTTGTGATTAATATTCATTAATAGTTTTCGCCTCGAGTTTCACTCGCGTTCCCGAGGGATCTTATTTTTTCCTTGGATAACAAAATTCTTATGTTTTATAACTGTGTTTCATCAAAATCTGTTTAGCTTTTTTTGCGTGATTGAGTAACATTTATAATATTAGTAGGACTAGTGGGATAGTTTATTTGATTGAAGCAACGTGTTGTTTGATTTCATATTTTTTAAATAAACCTGATTGAGCAATAAACATCCAAACATACAAACTTTCACATATTTTATGATACTAGTAAGATAGTAGGATTAATTTTTTTGTAGTTGCTTGTTCGTAAGTTACGTAATATCCTTTTTGATAAATCAAGGTCAATCGTTGAGCGCTATGGAAGTACTTATTTTTGACACTACATTTAAATTTCACCATCTGCCCTCAAACAGTTATTCAGTATTCATGCTCTGAAGTCTTGAAACTTTTACAATAGAGTCCGAATTGAAGTTTAGTTCATTTATGTAAATAAGACCGGACGATTTCGAGGCAGAATAATAATTTGACTCGGCTCAAAATTATTCGAGCTGTACAACATTATCGTCTTCAGTGGATCGTAATAAAATAAATCATCTGTAATAGGAAATCGCTAAATGGGAAGCTCGAGTGACCCAGTCTTTAAATTCACTAAGCTTCCGAGAGCTTTGGAACTTCGCACTTTGTAACTAAAAGCTTATTTTTCGCAATGCTACATTTATTTCAAAGCTTACATTGGAACTTATAAAGTAATTATGAAACTCATTAGAAGAAATCTAATCAGATGAACAAATATTTTGGTTTTAGCTTTTGTCGAAATAAAATAAAAAAAACTGTCGTAAAAGATGTAAATAATATTTGACAGGTGATCAAACGAATGATGATGCTTGATGTCTAATACGTGTGGGATGATAATTGATGGTAAAACAAGAAAGTATTTATACAAATATTTGCAAACGTAAGCTAAGGATTATGTGAGCACACAATACAAACTCCAAAACTAGAATTGGCCGCACTTCGGGGACAGAAAGTTAAACTGAACAAGCAAAACTAACGCCAAATTGCTATACACATGGAACTAAACTCTAACAACGAACAATAAATAAGTACTATTGCAAATATTTCTCAATATTTTTGCATTCATAACTACAATCTAAATAAAAAATAATCAAATAAAAAAGCTTATAAGTTTGGCCCTGTTTGTCAACCTATTGACATTAAATAGAATATTTTTTAATGTTTTCAACTACTTTCTATTTCGGTAGATTTTGAGGTGTTCTCTATGATTTGATCATGAAAGTTAAAGATTAAACTACGAACAACACCGATTTAAATTTATTGATGTTATGCATTATCCTCGGTCAGTTAAGCTTGAGAGGTTTGAATATAATTGAGAAATCAAATCCAAAATAATTAATTTTGCACTAATGCTTATAACTAAAATAAAAACATGTTATGTGTTGAAAAGAACCTATAGTTAATGTTATATAATAAATAAATAAATAAAAATAAAAACAGCTTTATTTTCCTTATCACTATTTTAACATTTGTTTGTATCTTACAGCTAACTAAATATATAAAGGTAATTACTTAATCAAATAATTAAAGTTTAATAACTAAATAAAATAAACTAAGTAGTGAAAGGACCGCCTAGGGCGGTGAAAGCCTCCTCCAAGTTTTTCCAGCCGTCTCTGTCTCCTGCTGTTCTAGGCCAAAGCTTGCCAGCTATTTTGGCGATATCGTCGTCCCATCTCTTGTATGGTCGGCCTCTTTTTCTTTTACCGTCTCGGGGCACCCAGTTGGTAACTACTGGAGGCCACCTGTTGATGGGTAATCTTTGTAGGTGACCAGCCCATTTCCACTTCAATCCTAGAATACGCTGTTTTATATAGGTTGATGTTTATTAACATTATCGTACCTATTATAATATCAAGTGAATGAACTTACTAATTAAAAACATACGAAAGTTTTGAGTGAAAGCCAATAATTTATACAACAAGTGACAACGAAGCTGACGGGTCACCTGGTGGTAAGTGACTACCGTCGCCTATAGACATTAGCAATACCAAGGGGATTGCCAGTGTATTGTACACCTTATTACAATGCCTTAAAGGCAACTGGCTCTCAAGTGCAACTGCCGGAACACACCAACAGGTGCTTGGCGACAGATTTTCAACTTGAGGGTGGTAGCCAGCCAGTCGAGTACTACAAAGTACCCTACCACCGTGCTATGGTTTCCTCACGATGTTTTCCTTCACCGAAAGCTCAAGCTCATTGTAGGATTCGAACCCACGACCATCGCCGCGGTATCCGACGTCACTTACCACTGAGCTATCATCGCCTTAAAATAAAATAGCTGCACTCTGTACAAGTACCTACTACTACGCAGGTAACTAATGCGGGTTATAATTATTTTGATGTATTTTTGTTATTAGTTTAAGTATAGGTATTATGCGATGATAGCTCAGTGGTAAGAGACGTCGAATACCGCGGCGAAGGTCGTGGGTTCGAATCCTACAATAAGCTTGAGCTTTCGGTGAAGGAAAACTTCGTGAGGAAACCATAGCACGGTGGTAGGGTACTTTGTAGTACCCGACTGGCTGGCTACCACCCTCAAGTTGAAAATCTGTCGCTAAAACACCTATAGGTGTGTTCCGACAGCTGCACTTGAGAGCCAGTTCCCATCTAGGCTTTGTGTGCTTACCATCTTCGGCCACATCATCACTTACCATGGTGAGATTGTGGTCAAACACAAGCCTATCCAGAATAAAAAAAAAATTGTTAAACATTTGAAAAAAAAAGCCAATATTAAGTAAACAGATGGTCCTATGGTAATATTTAAAAATGTAACCTTGCTGAGTTTCTTGCCGGTTCTTTTCAGTTGAAGGCTGACTTCCGAACCGGTGGTAACTTCTGTAATTTGACCTTCATAAGTGCCCTTCTAGGGCCTAAACTGAAAAATGGTTTTGACTTTGACTTCGAAAATACTTACGATATGCATTTTGCACAATCTCCTTTATCTACCAACCTTAAGTAAGATCTTGCATCAAAGTGAAAATTCACAAGACTTTATTAAGTTCCATATTACTTTTTAATGCCATACGGAACTCAAACCTATGTACCTTGTTCACAAACTAAAACCAAGTTAGTCCCATCGCTGTCGTAAAGGATTTCAGTAAGGAAACGCAGTGCTGACATTTGAATGTGTTCGAGCATGCAAGTTTGGCAGTGTGTAGTGCACTTTAGGTTTACCATGCTATAATATTTTCAGGTTCTTAGCATAAGAATTTTTGTTTGGATGTTTGACTCAATCACGAAAAAACTGCTGAATGGATTTCGATGAAACTCAGCATACAGGTCTAACATCATCATCATCAACATTATCAACATCATCATCATCATCATCAGTCGAAAGACGTCCACTGCTGGACATAGGCCTAACGGCCTAACATACCTGCATTAAATAATTTCATTTAACTACGGGGGATAGCTAGCAATCTGATATTAGCGAGAAATTTAAATCTAATGAAACGGAAAGTGAAGATAAACGCCTTTACTTATTACTTTGTTTATTTCTTGCAATCAGTCGACAGAGTTTCAGCTTAAACTTAGAGTGTAGAGTAGAATAAATCAAACAAATGGCTTGCACAGGCTTATATCGACACGATCCCCACTTTTTGGCTACGGCGGTGGCGGTGGCAGTGGCGGTGGCAGTGGACGGAAGGGGGCGTGTCGACATGGCGGGCTTGGCGGGCTGGCAGGAACTGTGGCTGGCTGACATCACATCCGTTACATTCGGCCATCCTGTAACAATTGCTCCCGCAATGGGGAACATGTAACAACAATTAGCTCTCTAACAAGTCAATAAGATCTTCGGTCTCAAGTTGTTCATCAGAACTACTAGCACTATCAGAGATGGGAGCTATACTTCTATAAGGCCTTAACGAATCTGCGGGTACTAATCCGGTGAAGCTTTTGTAGCCCCGCAACCCTTTAATACTTCTGATTCGGTATCTATCATTTCCTACAACTTTGGTTACTACATATGGGCCAGAGTACAAGTCGTCTAACTTTGTATTTACTCTAGCGGCGCTACTCGTTGGGGCCTGCCTCCATAGTACAAAATCTCCCATTTTATACACACGAGCACTTTTTCGTTTTTTATCAAAATTGCGCTTCATTTTATCACTTGCTTTTTGTATCCTAAATGTAGCATTTTTACGCCGTGACTCAATTGGTTCAGGTTCCCTACCAGGGACTGAAACGTCACATACTGACCTACCAGGGCGTGCAAACATTAAATCATAAGGCTTGTAACCGGTGGTATTGTTATGTGTGTTATTTATACCCCAAATTATGTCAGGTATGGAATTTGCCCAGTTACTAGAAGCTTCACTGGGATCAGTTGCCCGCAGTGCATCTAAAATAGTTCGATTCGTTCGTTCAACCTGGCCATTAGCACGCGGACAAGCAATAGCGTTTAATGTGTGCCTAAATTGCTTATCTATGGAGAACTTTTTAAAGTACCTACTAGTAAAAGCTTTACCATGGTCCGTGACTACGTGATTTGGGTACCCGAATAAACTGAATATCTTTTTCAAAGCACGAATTGTCTCAATTGAATTAGCTGTGCGCGTTGGTTCAGCTATCACAAATTTGAAAAATGCATCTGTCATCACTAGCATATATTGATACCCCTTATTTGTCCTACAGAAGGGGCCTACGTGATCTATATGTACCATGCGCATCGGATCAGAAGGTTTAGGGATCGGATGTAGCATTCCTTCTTTCCTACCATAATTACCTTTGCCGTATGCACAGTGAAGACATGCGGTCACGTATTTTTTAATAAAACGCGTCATTTTTGGAAACCAATATTCACTTTTAATCAGTTCAGTACATCGGTTCAATCCTACGTGACCAATGTCATCATGATGCATCTGCACAATTTTCCATCTAGCCGAATTCGGAACTACCAATCGATTTCCGTTCAAAGTTTTTCGGTAAAGTTTATTATCAACAACTTCGTAATTGTTTATAATGTTAGTGTCGGTGGTATTATTTATTAATTGATTAACTATTGAAGCTAGCTTTTCATCTTGACATTGTACTGTATAAAACCAATCTGAGACTTCTAGACGGTTTATATTCATTGTATCGACCGGATGCCTACTCAACGCGTCTACATGCTTCATACGGTCGCCAGGTCTGTACTCTATGATAATGTCGTAATCTTGTATCAAAAGCCACCATCGTGCGATACGTGGTATGATGTCGCGTTTAGTGAGCGTAGCACGGACCGCTGTACAATCGGTTACTACCTTAACATGTTTGCCTACTATATAGACACGAAACCTACGTAATGATTCGACAACCGCGAGAGTTTCCAGCTCGTAACTATGATACACGCTTTCTTCCCTACTTGTGACCCGGCTAAAGTACATCACAGGCCGCAGTGAATTGTCCGTTTGTTTTTGTAACAGTATGCCAGCGATACCTAACTTACACGCGTCTGTATGTATTTCTGTAGGAAGCTCAGGATCATACAAGGCTACCACAGGGCTGGAGCATAAATTGTTTTTTAGTTGTTTAAAACTCTTATCTTGTTCATTGTCCCATACCCACAACTTATCTTTTTTTGTCAATTCAGTTAATGGACGCGCAATCACAGCAAAATTCGGTATAAACTTTCTAAAATAACTACACAGACCGATAAACTGTCGCACGCTATGTACATTACAAGGCACAGGAAACTGAGAAACGGCGGTCAATTTTGATTCGCCGGGCTGTATACCATCGGCAGATATTTCGTGACCTAAGTATGTCACTTTTTTTTGCAAAAATGAGCACTTACTCATATTCAGTTTTAATTTCTCGCTATCGAGTTTACCGAGTATATTTTCTAAAATTATTAAACCAGATTCTACATCAATTGAGGGTAGAAGCAAATCATCTAAAAACGCGAGTATTTCAGTCTGACCTACATAATTACTTACGTCTTGATTTTTATTAGGTTTACCCACTGATTCAACAATTTTATTCATCAACCGCATGAAAACCGAAGGAACATTTGCTAAACCAAAAGGAATTCGGACGTACTCAAAATGACCTTGAGGTGTAATGAAAGCAGTTTTGTGTGTATCTTCTGGTTGAATACGCAATTGATGATAGCCCTGGGCTAAATCTAAACTTGTAAAGTAACGCTTGCCTGCTAACTTAGAAACCTGATCATCTATGTTCGGTAATGGATACCTATCTTTTATAGTGATTGCGTTCAATGCACGGTAGTCAACGCATAATCTACTGTCGCCGTTTTTTTTCTTGACAAGAATTACGGGTGAAGCATAGCTAGAATTGGATTCTTTTATTATACCCGCATCTAACAACTCATTTACTTTAGATTTTACTATTGCCTGTTCACTATGTGAAAGTCTGTAAGGTTGGCGATGTACGGGCTGATTGCTAGTGAGCTTTATTTGCATCTGAACTAAATTTGTACAACCTAGATCACGCGTATTAGAGGCAAAGCTATCTTTATACTGTATTAATAAATTTAATAAATCTGAGTATTCTTTATCAGTTAATGGTCCGGTTTTAATTTGGTCCAAGTCTACGCCTCCTATCTTTGAAATATTGGTAATGGCATGGCTTTTCCCTCCAATATTAAGGCAAGCAGAAAGACAACACACCTGGCTATTTGGCTGTGGCTCCTTGCAGCTTTCGGCCCTCGTTAGGACCTCACCCGGCGGCCACACGATGGTCTCGCAGCCCATGTTGACGACTTTAATGTAGCCGTCCTCGCCACGCAGCAGCGTCGCAGGCAGAGAGTAGGACACGCCGTGAAGCTCATAGTGTCGCGGCGGAGTCACCACGTCGTTGTCGCTCTTGTTCCCCAGCACGCGGACTTGAATTATTGATGGACCAGGCGGCAGTCGTTCTTCATTTGCTGTGACGACCTCGAATCGGTTGTTTTCTTCAACAGCCTCGATTGCGCTAATAAGATCTGAAACAAGTTGAAGTTTAGAATAGCCCTGGCTAACGGTCAAAGTCATACCTTCGCAGTTGATTATTGGCTGCCCGATTAAAAGATTGATTCCGTTCATTTTCATGGCGGACAAGTACGCTTGACATTGCAGTGTAATGCCGTCAATTTCTAATTGGAATTGTACTTCTCCTTGGCTCGTTGTGATACCACCCGAAAATCCTTTTAAGGCCACACTTGTAGGTCTGACTTCTAGAGACAAGCCGTTGGAAACTTGCTCGTTTAGTACATTGACTTGACTCCCAGTGTCGATGTAAGCCTTTACATGAATGCCGTTAACTTTTACCATCTTCTTGTAAATGTCATTGTAAGGTCTTAACATGTTGACCTCTTTGATGTTACTGCCTGATGAAGACGCTTTGCTTGCTGTAGATCTCATCGAACAACGTAAGGCAATGTGTCCTTGGGCTCCGCATTTGTACCAAGTACGTGTGTCTGGTTGGGTGCAATCACGAAAAAATGCCCTGTCTTCTTGCATCTAGGACACGGATCTGTTTCAGGATTAGGAGCAATAAATCTTTTTTCCAGTGGTGACCGCTGGAAAATTGGCTTTTGCAATCGGGGCTCTTGCGGTAAAACACGGTAATCGTCAAGGGCACACAAAAATCCCTCATATAGCTCGCCTGGTGATTGACATTGATATGCGCGCGCATTAGGCTGTAGAGATAGTGGCAAGCCTCGAATAATACAGGAGACGCTGGCATTATCAGATAATTTGCACCGGAAGCAAATGGCGACTTTGTCTTGATAATATTTTGTCATCGTTTCGGAGGGTAGTTTTTTTTCTCAGCAGTAACTCTTCAAGCATGCTACTGTAATCTCTGTGCTTAGGAAATGCGCGTAATAACATTTCTTTCCATTCATTCCAGGGGTAGGCATAGTCTTCTAATCGATTGTACCATTTTTTTGCTTGACCTCGTAATTTATCTTGAAGGTGGAAAGATTTCGTAGTTTCATTCCAACCATGAATTTCACCTATTTGATCAATCTTTCTTATCCACGCTTGTACTGTACATTCTTCAATGTCAGGATCGAATTCAGGAATCAAAGAGGCAGCACGGTGTCCTTTTGGCTTGCTGGAACCAGGTTCCTCTTCCTCGAGTTCTCGTATCGCCTTGTGGATCTCCTTCTCGAGCATAGTCTTCAAAATCTTCCTCGCTGGTGGTGAAGGAACTTCATCTTCTTGCTCTGATTCGTCCGAAGACCGAGTAGTCTGGGTGTTTATAAATTGTCGCTTCATTTCGCTAAATCCCAATTCTGAGTGAAACGGAAAGTGAAGATAAACGCCTTTACTTATTACTTTGTTTATTTCTTGCAATCAGTCGACAGAGTTTCAGCTTAAACTTAGAGTGTAGAGTAGAATAAATCAAACAAATGGCTTGCACAGGCTTATATCGACACGATCCCCACTTTTTGGCTACGGCGGTGGCGGTGGCAGTGGCGGTGGCAGTGGACGGAAGGGGGCGTGTCGACATGGCGGGCTTGGCGGGCTGGCAGGAACTGTGGCTGGCTGACATCACATCCGTTACACTAAACTTCATTCATACTATGTAGAAGACAGGTCTTTGGTGGTTAGCACATAGCAACCTTCCAACCACTTCACTCAAGCCAAGAACCTCGCTCGAGATGCTTTTAAGCTATTTATTCCTTCGCTATCAAAGCGGCTTAGAGCGCCTCGCACCCTTTTTTCTAACTACCTTATGAAGGTACCAACATGAATTAAAAAGCATTGCTTTTAAGAAAGACTTTATTTCTGATTTAAGTAATAATGTTGCCACTTCAGTTTTGTAAAAAACATTTGACTTCTTTCTCGGTGTTTTTGGTGGTTTTCAATTTAAAACATGGTAACCCTAGCGTGTGCCAAGTTGGTATCCGGCTACATTAGCGCCACGTCGATGCGCGCGACCCACATACCATTGTCCTTTATGATTAAAGCGCGCTATTCATTGTCAGACTTTCTACAATCTCCTTTGGATATTCCTTTTTCAAAATAATGTTGTTTTATGCATTCGCAACATAACTATTTTTTTTTATACCACTAGGTGGCAAACAAGCTTACGGCCCACCTGATGGTAAGCGGTTACCGTAGCCTATGGACGCTTGCAACACCAGAGGCGTCACGAGCGCGTTGCCGACTTTTATCTATACAAACAAATTGTAGTGTGTTTGCAAACTCAAAATAACAGCATTTTATTATATGCATACCTTATTCATATATATTTTTTAATGTTTATTCTCTGTTAGTTCCGGCTAATCTCCGACACAGCTGAACCGATTTATCACTGGCCTATAGCTGACATAAAAATAAAAATAAAATAAACTAAAAATAGAGAGCACTCAGCGTCTGTCTACAGTCTGCATATTGCTCGTAGGGATGACAACAATTTGGAACGTCTGATGGTGACTGGGAAGGTAGAAGGAAAGAGACCAAGAGGCCGGAGCCCTGGGCGGTGGGCAGACCAGATATCGCAGGAGCTGGAGATGCTGGTTAGTGCTGCAATGCACCAAGCTAAGGAACGAAACCGATGGAGACAGCTAGTTGACAAAATCAAAAGGAGCCACGATCCTCAGCAGTGAGGGATGCGACTAGAAAGAGATAGCTGACAGTTATAAGGATTAACTTAATCATTAAGATTCAAATAGGGAACGTGGGTGAATCAGCGGGAGACTAGTTGGATAACATATTTTTTTTAATTTTTTTTTTAACATTTCTGAGTCATAAAGGATTGCTGAAAAAGTTCATAATAATTATTATGGTTTTGTAACAAAATCGTAGCGTGAATCCCTAATGTCAGTTGCTCATTACAGTAGAGTATCAGTTGTGTATTTAACTCGATAATGCGAAGTTTAAAGCGGCGCGCACAACGTTAACTGCTAAATAAATTAAACTCATTACAATTATGTGCGGTAATAACTTTAATGTTTAGACTTTATCAAACTACTGCACTCTAGGATCAGGAGCTCCTTGTGCTATACCTACACTAACTGTTTTCATCCAAATATTAAAGTAGGAACACAGTGACGGGCCGGTTGGCGTGGTTGGTTAATACACTGCCTATCACGCCGCAGGTCGTGGGTTCGATTCCCATCCAGGACACACAATTGTGTGCATGAACATGTCTGTTTGTCCTGAGTCTGGGTGTAATTATCTATTTATGTATGTATTTACAAAAAAAAAGTAGTATATCAGTGATCTGGTTTCCATATTACAAGCTCTGCTTAGTTTGGGATCAGATAGCCGTGTGTGAACAAATGTACGAGGATATTTATTTATTTATTTATTATTGATATATTTCTGCTAGTTAAATAATTGCGTATTTTTTTTTATAAATTTGATGTATTTTTTAACCGGTTGGTTCTTAAGTGGGACGGCCGTACCAATCAAACAATATCATAACATTTGATTAGAAATTCCTTGCGAGTCTAGTTATTAATCAACTAATTAGGTGTGTACGGTGATTTCATATTGACAAAAACACCGAGTTGATTCGATTATTATTTTTCAAGCTTTTGCCTTGCGCAAGATGGCTTGGATGGATTAGATGTTTGACTCTTGTTATAATGGGATGACATTTAGGTTGGATATTATAAAACTGAAGGAGCGTTTTACTAAAAATCAGACGTGGGATTCGAACCCACGTCCACAAGTGGACTGCGAATCTGACTATCGAATAGGGAAAGATAACACTTTACCGCGACAAACGAATTGTACTAAATAACAAAGGATTATATAAAAGTAGCAAAACACTGTAACCCATCTGTGAATTGGTTAATTAAATCAGTTTCCGATAACAGTAGGTTAATACCATAAACTGATGTAATTAAACTGAATACAGTACAACAGTAATCAACTGATAATAGTGTTAATTAACGTGGTAATCATCAATTATGTGAATAACGTATCCGTGGAATAAGAAAGGCTTTTCCAAAATTATAAATAAAGGCCATATTAAATAGATGATCTAAACAGCGTCCGTGTGGCAGGCCTTAGAGTGACTGTACAGTCTGATACGGGAGCGACAGCAGCGCCCACATTTTTGGCACCTACAATGAAGGTCGCTTGATGGCTGAGTTGGTGAAGCGACTCTCGCACTCAAGTGTCTCCTCTCACGCTTGCCCGCAAAATTCTGAAACCAGCACCTATCGTGGGCCCCGCATCCTTCAGCCAGAGATCTCCTCCACCCGCTGCGGTCGCCAGCCAGGTCCACCCACTTCCCAGGGCTGATCCCGAAAGCCACCATGTCGCGTTTAGTGCAGAAAAAATTATACTCCTAAGGAAATTGCAAATGTATTATGCGGTAATGAGCAATTCTAGACATCTTCCAAATCTTTTCAAATACCCTATTCTAAGAAAGGAATGCTAATAAATAACAATACAAAACATTCAGAAAGGAAAGAGTTGTGAAACCTAAACTTTAACTTGTAGTTTCAAAGTGCCAAATGTCTGTACGAATCGCCGAAGGGCACAAACTGAAGTTCGCAGGTAATTACGCTTTATGATGTTTTAGCAAATTAAATTTAAATGGCTCACGAAAATTGCCTCCTATTCAGAATTATACAAGACGTGGGTAATTAATAAAGACTATTCTCAATTAAAATTATGTCGACGTAAAAAGCTTTAATGGATAAAAGACTCCTACTTCAAGTCTTTTCTTTATTTCAGACTAAATGACGCCCGCGGTTTCACCTGCATCTTACCTTTTCCTGGGATAAACGTGTCCTATGTTTTATGGATATGATCTACCTGTGTACCAAGTTAAATCAAAATCCGTTCAGTAATTTTTGCATGATTGAGTAAGCATCCAAATATAAAAACTTTCACATTTATAATTATTAGTAGGATGTTAAAATAACTTATTGTACACCAAAAAGCAGGACCGGTCATTGTGGAGATCCTTGGGGGAGGCCTTTGTCCAGTAAACGTCTTCCAGCTGACATGATGATGATACAAAAAAACAGATTATCAAAAATCTGGCAAACTTATACTTTTGTACATATGATCTTATTGGTAAGAAACGATCACTTACTGACAACCTTTGGCAGGATAGGAATTTAAAAACGGTATATTTATCTTTATGATAAAAAAATAAATTACCAATAAATACTTACAACAAATAAGCGTAAGGTTCAAAATAGCTTGCTGCAATAATTCTGTGCCCAAACACATGGAGTGGTAGTTAAAACAAGGAACTCAGTCCTATTTTAGGCAATAAGGGAAGATATAAGTTTAAAAACATCATGTATACGAAGCTTACGTCGTCGAGTCGGTGGTACCAAGAATTTCATTAAACTTCCCTCGTTGGCCACGATGGAGAATTACTGGCTTGCCTCCGCTAGAGGGCGCTGGCCGCCGTCACACCGTAGCGAAGCGTAATTTTTATGAGCGTTGTCAGCAGAATATGAAAAATGCAGAAATTATTATCGTCGTCTTAAGCTTACGGGAACTTACGGTTTGTTTATACAAAATTGTAATTAGAAATACGGACTAGGAATTACTGATATTACAACATTGTTTTATATTTTAATCCGTTCTTTCCTACGGTTTTGAAAGGATTCCCCGAAATTTTCAAAAAGGGACTTAAAAAATTGTGTAGTGATATGACTCAAAGTAGTCTCAAATTAAAGTTACCGTATCCTACGATATGGTCCACTTATGAGCCGAGCTATTTTCAATGTAGTTCTCGCGAAAAAAAAAAACAAAACACGCGTCCATGGATGTCACACAGATCCATGGTAGTGACATATCTGTATACATTTTATGAAACAGGTATGTATTTTTTAAACGACTTCAAAAAAGGAGGAGGTTATTAAACTTGTATTAGTATTATATTACTGTTGAATAAAATGCATTATCTTACTTATTATCTTTATTTATGCATTATATATACTTATCTATATTATAGTTAGGTATTTATTTAAAATTTTAGGAACTTTTTAAAGTATTTTAAGGCAGGGGTCGGCAAACCGCGGCTCTTTGAAGGGTCAGTTGCGGTTCTTCAAGTTCCCCTCAAAATATTTTTTTTGGGTGCATAGACGCGAGCCAAATAATTGCCTTTATTTCGAACCCAAACACAGTTTACTACAGTCCTATTAAAATTTGGAATACAGTGACAAACCTAAAACAGAAAACTGCGGCTCTTTGAGCTTCCGAGAAGTGGATATTTTTCTGGAATCTGGCTCTTTGTCTAAAAAGTTTTCCGACCCCTGGATTAATATGTTTTGTTAAAACATTTTTAACAAAACATATTAAAATAAATTCGCATTTTAGTATGAAAAAAAAAAACTTACTTAGTAGTTTATCATTATATGATATTTATTAGTTAATACATTATTTTATTCTATTAGAATGTATATATAGGAATGTATTAGGATTTAAATTATGATGTATCTATGTTTATGTGTTTCACATTTTTTATTAATTTGTTTGCTTGCCATATGAAATATATCCTATTACACTAGGTTGCCTGGAAGAGATCGCTTCAGCGATAAGGCCGCCTAAATTGTTTTCACTGTTATTTGTATTTTGTGTATGTAACCTGTATTTTTGTCTTGTGGTGTCAACAATAAAGAATATTTGTATTGTATTGTATTGTATACTATAGCAACTTTTTTATCCTTAATATTCTCGATTTCGATCGGATGTGTTCGTTCGGATAAACGTCAATACGCTTCGGTGTGACTTAACCCCTTTCAGCGGCTTTTTGATTTTATAGCCAGCTCTAATTTAACGTGTAAGCGTTATAGCACTCTGTCATAGCACTCATAGCTCGTTTTATAAGACACAGTGTAGTTGGTGAAACTTTATATTTGCGACGCTCCTTAGGGACATCGTCTAGCCATTGTTTTGTTGCAGTGGGGATACTGAAACTAAATACTGTTTTGTTTTTGTTCCATTTAGTTAATCTTGTTAATAAATCTTCACGTCTATCTATGTCATGGGAGATCTATGAACTTTTTTAGGGTATATAATGTGGCGAGAAGTCTATTTTGTGCCGTTTATGTTTTTTTAGGTTATATTATGTGTTATTGTTAATATACTGTGTAGATAATTTGTTAGCCACGAATTAATATTTTTTGAGAGAGCTCAACTTCGAGTTTACTAAAGTATTGGTAATAATTTATACACAAGTCGCTTATTATGAATGGAAAGCTTGTCTCTACATAGAACCATGTTATTCTATCTCTCTAATTAAGCAATTATGTGAGAAATCTGCTGTTTCTAGCGTTGCGCGGGTTGGTTTTCGAGTTTTGTTGGATTTACGACTATAATAGTGATATTTTAGGATTAAAATTTGAACAAATTACAATTATGACACATTAATTTGTATTATTTAACTACTTTATTTTGTAATATATTAGTATTTTTATACTATGTTATAATACCATTTAATGAAAACTCTTGACAACGCTTAGGTACATGACGTTTTTACTTTTTAATCATCAATGATGCAAAGGACTTGACTGCGTTCAGCCTTACAATGGTTGGTTGGTTCTAAGAACAAAAATATTTTAAAATTGGAACATAATTGTTACGAATCAGCTCACGTTTTTTTTATTCTATACTAGTTATCCACCCCGCATTCCAGAGGGATTTTATATTTTCCCGGAATAAAAAATATCCTACATGTTATTCCAGTATATGATCTACCTGTGTGCCAAGTTTAATTAAAATCCATACAGTAGTTTTTGCGTGAAAGAGTAACAAACATATACACATCTTCACACACATCCAAACATACTTTCGCATTTATAATATTAGTAGGACTAGGATTTATTTGCATAAATAAGTGCCCTATTCACTTATAACAAACCCTGCGATTTCGAGCTGAATATTCGACAGCTACAGACATACCTACATAGTTATTTATCTGCGTACCTATGTATATATATATATATATACTTTACGTTTCGGTGCGCCGCCGCCGCCACCGCCGCCTTCGGAGCAAGTTTTAATTTATTTTATAGCAGTTCGGTTAATTTCTTTGTTACATCAGAGAGCAACATTTGTAAGTCGTAAAATTGTGAGCGGTACCCTAAAATGTTATGGAGTAGTCCTTATTAAAAGTGAAACATCTTACGTGGCTGAATTTCATATAGTTGTAAAACCCTTTTTGGTTCAAATTACTTTCCATAAAATTTATTGTATGCAATAAGAAATGTTCATACAAAATTTGTAAAAATACGTTTAGGTATTTAGCACATATAACATAAATATTATTACTGTGGGGGATCCACACGGTGGACCGACGATCTTGTGAGAGTCGCGGGAAGGTGGATGCGGAGAGCGCAAGACCGGTCATCGTGGAGATCCTTGGGGGAGGGCTTTGCCCAGCAGTGGACGCCTTCTAGCTGACGTGATGATGATGATGATAAAATAATTTTTGAGTGACTAATTTTTATCTACGATCACAAGTTTTTTCTCGAGTTTAATTGTTTTCCAAGACAAGATCTGTTTATTTGATTTTCATGCGTATTCGTTCAGCCATTATACCTTATTTTGTTTTTATTATTTGTTGAACTTGAGCAAAAAACATATTAATAAACTTTAATATTTACAATATTAGTAGGATTAAAGGTCATAGCCCATTTAAACGACTCTGCTCCCAACCACCCGTCTTATACTAAAAGTAAACTACCGAGCAGTCTGATGGCGGTAAGCTCCCTGACAGCGAGCTTTTTTTTTTATTCTCGATAGGCTTGTGTTTGACCACAATCTCACCATGTTAGGTAATGATATGGCCGAAGATGGTAAGCACACAAAGCCTAGATGGGAACTGGCTCTCAAGTGCAGCTGTGGAACACACCGATAGGTATTTGGCGACAGATTTTCAACTTGAGGGTGGCTTGGTGCTATGGCTTCCTCACGATGTTTTCCTTCACCGAAAGCTCACGCTCATTGTAGGATTCGAACCCACGACCTTCGCCGCGGTATTCGACGTCACTTACCACTGAGCTATCATCGCCTTAAAAGCTGTCTGCTAATTTATGTTGTCAATATGAACTATATCTAAAGAGCACGACCTGAATGATATTTTATTTGTCGGGTGGGAGCGGAGTCATATAAGTGAGCTACGGCCTTAATAAATTAAACATAGTCTACGAAACATGAAAATTACGCGCTAAACTATTGCTGTCGCTCGTAGCGCCTGCAGGGATGCATGCGCGAGAGAGATAGCGGCCAGGCGATATAACCACTTAAGAAATAAATCAACCTTTAAATTAAGACTTTGGTACTTAGTTATGAAATTACATGCACAGTCGGACAAATGACTCTACTGGGTACTAGTAAAAATAAATTAACCAAATTGCCTCCATATCTTATTTTTATTGCGAACTCGTACTTAACCTACCTATTTGTTTTCACAAGTGTTTTATCGAAATGAAAGAAAAATAAAAATCACCTACTCACAAACAGTCTGGCAGACGCCATCATGTTCTTAGATATAAACTTATTCTGTAATCATTTTACTACAACATGTATTTGGGACGTGGCCATTTACTATGATTTATCGCAAATAAAACTTGATAACTGGACATACGTTTCTATAATTCATCGTATTTAAGTTTTGGCGTGGACTTTTTGGCGGGAACTTGCAGAGTGACGTTGCGTTTTCGTTTTATTTTCATTAAATTCGTGTATTTTGAGTTTTATTGAATAATTTCGGTGGTGTTTTATCCAATAATGATCAATCTAAGTGCACAAGTGAAGTGAAATGAAATGAAAGCGTGTATCGTGACTTTCCAGGTTGTCCCAAAAAGTCCGTGAATTTTTTAGTGGAACAACCGCCAATTTCACTAAAGCTTGACTGGACATGTATGGACGAGGACTGGACATTACAGTGAATTTGAGAATGTGACTATAACATAAAAGAAGTAATTAAAACTGAGGAAAATGAATGAGATTGAAAGACTCTGTATTGACTAAAAGTACTAAAACTTATGCAAAAAAAAATTGTGACAAATAGACCAAGACCATGTCAAATACTTTGACATTGGCAGAAATATCCTAAAAGGATGATTGCCAGCAACAAAAAAAAATAAAAAAAAAAAATAAAGTTTTGGCGTTAAATCGCTGAAGCTAAGAATTAGCTCCCTTCTGAGTAATCCATTCTATAAATACCGATTTCACCCGCGTTCCCGTTGAATTTTTCATTTTATACAAACCTTGTCCTAACAATAACGAATACATAAAACAAAGAATTATCCAATTTGGTGCAGTCATTCGAAAGTTATGAGCGTACATATCTTTCGAAGATCCATTTTTATTTATATGTATAGATTTAATACTAGTTTTCCGCCCGCGGTTTCACCCACGTTCCCAAGGGATTTAATCTTTTCCCGGGATAAAAAGTATTCATTTTTTACTCCCAGATATGATGTACCTGCGAGCCAAGTTTCAAAAAAATCCGTTCCGCCGTTTTTGTATGATTGAGCAACAAACTTTCTATTTGGATTCTAAATCGCTCAACCAATTTTTATGAATCTTGGCATAGAGATAGGGAAAAGATAAGCGAGTGAAACCGCGGGGGAAACCTAGTTAGTAATGAGCTTATTTAAATAAAAATATACGGTTGAATTGAGAAACTCCTCCTTTTTTGAAGTCGTTTAAAAATGATTTTAATTTTAATAGTGAAAAGAGCTTGGTTGCATTTTTGTCTCGTTTTCTAGGGTTCCGTATCCAAAGGGTCAAAATGGGACCCTATTACTAAGACTTCGCTGTCTGTCCGTCCGTCTGTCCGTTTGTCCGTCTGACCGTCTGTCCGTCTGTTTGTCACCAGGCTGTATCTCAAGAATCGCGATAGCTAGACAGTTGAAATTTTCACAAATTATGTATTTTTGTTGTGGCTATAACAACAAATACTAAAAACTAAATAAAATAAATATTTAAGGGGGGCTCCGATACAACAAACGTGATTTTTTTGCCGTATTTACGGAACCCTTCGTGCGCGAGTCCGACTCGCACTTGGCCGGTGTTTTGTTTACTTGTTCTATGTGTTTACCTTCATTGAAAGCTACTATTGCTGCGGTATCTGACATCACTTCATCATATAGGTTGAGAACAACAGAACTGAATATTTACAATCTAAATTCGTTCTTTTTTTTATTCTAGATAAGCTTGTGTTTGACCACAATCTCACCATGGTAAGTGATGATGTGGCCGAAGGTGGTAAGCACACAAAGCCTAGATGGGAACTGGCTCTCAAGTGCAGCTGTTGGAACACACCGATAGGTGCTTGGCGACAGATTTTCAACTTGAGGGTGGTAGCCAGCCAGTCGGGTACTACAAAGTACCCTACCACCGCGCTATGGTTTCCTCACGATGTTTTCCTTCACCGAAAGCTCAAGCTCACTGTAGGATTCGAATCCACGACCTTCGTCGCGGTATTCGACGTCACTTACAACTGAGCTATCATTCTTATAATTAATCAACTTGAGTTCCAAATTGTCTAGTTTGGTACACCTTACAATGATATTAGATTCAAAGGCAACTTCAAAGAAACTTACTAAACTTCACTATTTCTCGAGCAAGTTGGCTAAATCGTGAAATAGGATCTATTTAGGTATATGTAATTGAGTTAGTCTCACATAGTTGGAACTTCATAATTTAATGATAGTTACTTTGTCTAAACTGTGCGATGTTAATATGGAACATTTGATTATCAAATGAAATGAAATATTCATATTATAATGGGCCTTTACTTGACGCTGAAATGAAATCAAATGTTTATTCATCCAAATAGGCACTTATGAATAGTCAGACTCTAATGCTCGGTTCGGAAGGTTGCGATTGCTGAGAAGAGCCGACAATAAACTCAGCAATTACTCTTTTTAAAAATACTTACCATTTTTCAAATAATTATTTATCTAGTCTCACTGAAAATATTTGCGTGTTATGGCGGCAAAAATAGTAATCTATAGAATTTAATGCTGAGAAGATCTGGCAGAAATTTCAGCAATAACTCTTTTCAAAAGAAATCAAGAGTGAATGCTAACATTGTGGGTCAAACATTCGTTTATATTAAACTGTGGTCTTGACATCGGATACCGCGGCGAAGGTGGTGGATTCAAATCCTACAATGAGCTTGCAAGTTGAAAATATATAGCCAAGCACCTGTTGGTGTGTTCCGGCAGTTGTACTTGAGAGCTAGTTGTAAAAGAATCGACAACATATTAGCAATCCTCCTGGTATTGCTAATGCCTGTAGGCGATGGACGTTATTTACCATCAGGTGACCTTACCTGCTGTCACTTCTCATAATCCTTCAACTGAGAAGAGAATGGAAGAAACTCAACAATAAAAAAAAATTCGAACATTTTAAATTTCGAATTTAAATTCATAAAATATGATAGTAATGCATATAGGAAATGCAATGAATATATTTAACAAATAAACAATAATTATTTACAATTTCAATTTAATTAAACAAAACTAAAATTAAATCCAATTGGTCTAAAATTATTGAAGCCACAGAAACTCATTACGGCAGTTAACAAATAATTGAATTGGTTAATTATTTTAAGTATCGGTACCGTTAGGTATGAAATTTCAGCGTTTCAGGAAAATAAATATAAATATAATTATTATTGTGTAGTTAATATAATGCAGTAGTTATCATTATGACTAACCGATTTATTTGAGCTAATAAACTTATTTTACAAAATAAATGAATACTGTACTTTAAGTCTTGGTTGCTTATATACTATCACGCCGAAAGTCGTGGGTTCGATTCCCATTAAAGACAGACATTTGTAGTGTATTTATGTAGAACTTATTTCAATTATCTGGTTCTTATTTATTTATTTATATTTGATGCACAGAACAGATTACAGACATTTAAAAAAAAACAATATAATAATTTTAAAACATAACAACTAGGTCTTAATCCTTAATATGTACATACAAAATGAAAAAAAAGTTAAATATTCCACAATTTCTTATTCCACAATCTGCTTGGTTTTGGATCAGATGGCCGTGTAAGAGAATTTCCTGTCTATACTATAATATATAAAGCTGAAGAGTTTGTTTGAACGCGCTAATCTCAGGAACTAAGGGTTCAAATTGAAAATTTATTTCAGTGTTGGATAGCCCATTTATCGAGTAATTTACATTAATTTCAAATCGTAAATCTATAACTACTGAGGGAAATCACAGAGTGTTCAGTAATTATACAGAAGATATATTTTTTAGGTTTATTGACAGCTTTTCTCAGCTGAAGCAACTTTCCGAACCATGACATAGAGTCTGATTCATAAGTGCCTATTTACTATATGCATATTTCACTATTTGTATGAATAAATTCATTTAACAACTTGTGGTCCAAAACCGAACGATATCATTCCAAGGAAACTACATGAATTTACGTGTACCATCAAAATATTCCAATTGATTCGTTGAATCGGAATGCAGTTCGTTGGAGCTCGTAGGTAGAACGTGTCCCGCGACCGGAGCCGAACGGGTACAATTTATCAAAGGGGAAACTATCGCTATTTCGTATTGAACTGTGACGTCACTAGGGTTGTGCTTTGTTCACGTACTACGGCATTTGTTTTCGAGTCCCGGTTTGAAGGAAATTATACAAAACTAGTTTTCATCCGCGATTTTGTTTCGCCATACAAACTTTGGGTCCCCGTTTCATCTGTTAAGAATAGTCAACGCCTGCAACAACCTCAATAGCAACGTTTCTGTTATTTAAGTACCGACCTACCGGCTGTTAATTAGCTGTAAGGTACTTGTATTAATCAATATTTGTTACTACCACCAATGATCTTTTGAATTTTTGTATTGTCATTCTACTTTCGGCTGTTAACTCAACAAGCAAATACACTTTATACAGTTTAACATTGAATTTAAATTATATCCCAAACTTCTTCATTAACACATCCCTTTAAAGGGTGAATTTTGGGAAATCCTTTTTAAGCGCAATCCGTTCAGTGGTTTGAGCTGTGTGTTGATACATCGGTCAGTCAGGCAGTAACGATTGCCTTTTATACGTATATCTGAAGCATAAACAAAACCTGAAGGAAAGTGAGGACTCCGTAACAGAATCGATTGTAATTTATAACTGTGTTAAATCCTCCTTAAATTAGAAAAAAAAATGTTTTTTTTTACGTTTCAGTATTTAAATAAAAACTGAGGTGTTTAAAACAAGCTTTTGTATAAAGTAAAAATAAACTTCTATTTTATCTTCTAACTGTAGTATTGAGAATTAATTAGTCAGTTTTATTTTATTAAAAAAGGCTACCTTTTTTACCACAAAAATGTGCTTACGATCGCCAAAAGACTCCTATATTTTATGGTCATTATTTTAATTCTAGATTGTATCTACATTCAGATTTAAAATGATTCTCCAGTAAGGTCCGCTACGTCCCAACACTAGATGCCGGGTTAGCGCTGGAATTCCTCAAAGCGATCCATAATATGACAACGTGACGATCTGCTTCCGTCATGTTCTATCGATACGTGACTCAAATAGTTTTGTAAAAGAAAAAAATCACTTCCATTTGTAGACTACCTACTCAGCTCGTAGCTATGCAATGTCTAACAGTGTAGAAATTATGCGTTTAAATGCAATCTTACAAATATTATCAACTAGGTTTCCGCCCCGCGGTTTCACCCGCGTTCCTGAGGGACCTCATATTTTTCTGGAATAAAAAGTATCTTATATGTTATTCCAGTATATGATCTACCTGTGTACCAAGTTTCATTAAAATTCATACAGTAGTTTTTACGTGAAAGAGTAACAAACACCTTCACATAAATCTTCACACACATCCAAACATACTTTCACAATGTTAGTAGGATGTGAATGTTTGGATGTTTGTTACTCAATCACGCAAAAATGGATGCACGGATTTTGATGAAACTTGGTATACAGGTAGATCATATCTTGGAATAAAACATAGGATACTATTTATCTAAGGAAAAAATAAGAACCCTCGGAAATGTGGGTGAAACCGCGGCAGACAGCTAGTGCATTATAAATTTAGTCTAAAAGTAAAAAAAAAAATCTCTCAACAAATTACTCAGAAACAAATTCATTGAATGAGCTGAAAATAAACTTCGTATCACTGAAAAAAATCTTAAGAGAAATCTAAAGCAAATAGCTTTTATCCTACGATTTCTCACTATAATAGAAACAAACGCAAAAATTCCTTTGGTCCCCAGTGTAAGGAGAGACTCAAAGCAATTTCGTAAAAAGAAACACGTTTCCAGTCTCGCAAATCGCGTATTGGCGAACACTGGCTGCCAAGTGCATGCAGGAATATCTAGATTATCAGATATTTCTAGTCTTCAGAGACCTTGCTTGTTTATTATATTTCGTTTCTATTAAGTAAAATAAAGCGTTTTATTTTAGATGGCTGATTGAATTTTATGTTTTTCTGTGGCTTCTTACAATCTTAAATAGTGCCTTTTCTATTGGGGCAGCCACCACACTTGTGAATAAGTGCTGCCTGTGGGGGTTGATCTGCTTGATTTTGTTATTTATTTAGTCAGAATTAAATACTATTTATTATTATTTTGCCGCCTTCACACGCAAATATTATCAGTGAGACTAGATAAATAAAATAAATAAATACAAAAAAAAAGCCTTATATTTCCCAGTTTCACAATTGTACAAGTTATAATTAACTTCGTAGTAAAAATAAATTTATTTATTTGAGGGAACCCCTGAGGTGAAGGCCTCCTCCAGAGAGTGCCATATGTCTCGGTCTTTCGCTGTGTCTAACCAGCGCGATCCTGCTAGACGTATAATCTCGTCCTCCCAGCGTGTGTATGGTCTTCCTCGTTTCCTTTTACCTATTGGTCCCATCCAGGTAGTTAGTTAGGTAGACTAGATAAATAATACTTAATAAATGGTGAGGGTGGCTTTTGTCGCCAAATTACTGAAGCCAATCTAGCTCCAGTGTCACTCTGGCGTGTTATTTATGGGACACCCTGCATATATGTACCTACGTATCGACAGCCCTTATATTTATAATGTCCTATTCTTGAGTCACGGGGTTAGTTGACTTACAAATATAAAAAAAAACTCAGTAAAGTACAGATAAAGCACAACAAATCATTAAATTTATAGACTTCATTGCAATTTATTAGGCCAACCTTACAATGAAAACTTGAGATTTACAATGCAAATGAATTCATTGAAGCTTTTTATACATTACATGTCGCAGATCCGACAGTTTGCGATCAATCAGTTGTAAGTTCGCTCTTTATCGCTTTCTTGTCTGCACGTCCATATATCTAAAAACTTTGCAGACTTTGCAGACGCGGTATTTTTAAGGTTTTGAATATTTAAAATAATTTCTTAGCTGATACATTTTATTATTAGGCATATACCTTCCTTTCAAGTTCGTAGAATTTTCAACATGAAGCAGTTTCTAAAATTTCGTGATTAATCAGTAAGTAGTATTTATTTTAAGGCGATGATAGCTCAGTGGTAGTGACGCCGGATACCGCGGCGAAGGTCGTGGGTTCGAATCCTACAATGAGCTTGAGCTCTCGGTGAAGGAAGACATCGTGAGGAAACCATAGCGCGGTGGTAGGGTACTTTGTAGTACCCGACTGGCTGGCTACCATCTTCAAGTTGAAAATCTGTCGCCAAGCACCTATCGGTGTGTTCCGGCAGTGGGCGACGCGCGTCGGCGGCTGACGTCGCCGAGTGCCGGCGACTGCAGTCGGCAACATGCTGCTCGTGTGAACGAGCCCTTAGTGATATAGAAAAAACCGGCCAAGTGCGAGTCGGACTCGCGCATGAAGGGTTCCGTAAAAACGGAAAAAAAACACGTTTGTTGTATGGGAGCCCCCCTTAAATATTTATTTTATTTTGTTTTTAGTTATTGTTGTTATAGCGGCAACAGAAATACATAATTTGTGAAAATTTCAATTGTCTAGCTATCGCGGTTCTTGAGATCCCTTTGGGTACGGAACCCCAAAATAGAAATATGTATGCAGAGACCTGTAATAAATGTTTATACTTACCTTACTTTGTAGTATTAATAATTTCAATATTGGCCTATAGATTACAATTAAATCGTGCTGTGAAATACAAACGGACGAGGCAAATAGGTTTCTTGTAACTTTAGAACCCTAAAATATAATTCCAAGATTCGCAATTCATATTATTATGATTATGACAACTAGGTACAATCGTTATATGGTATGGTCTGTCTAACAAATAAACTTCAAAGCAAAAATACTTCTTTAATCGTGTTAGGTTTTCAATGAGTAATAGTCTGTGGCGAACGAAACGTTTTGCCACGACGCCGCGCGCGCTTCAGCGTTCAAAGTCCGCGTAAGGGTGTCTATGGTCCCTCAGATCTCCACCTTTAAGTCCTCCCAAAAAAAAAAAAAAAAAAAACGCATCAGCGCCACCCATTAGAAAAGAAATCAAATCCGAACGGCCGCCGCGTGCGCCTCATGAACTTAAAATTAAAAAAATCCTGCTAATATATCTTCAATTGTGTGTGTGATATGGTGAAGTGGGTGTGCATTATACCAGATCAGCAAAAGTAAGTGCTAGACAATATTCAGGCTCAATTCTATTTCTTCCATAAAAACCGCTAGGCGCGTACAATTTTGGTCACTTCGAACCGAGATTCTCCAGTTATCAAGTCAAGGCATATTTTACACACTAAAAATTCATATTCCACACTAAAACACATATTTGATACACATGATATTATTTTTACATAACAATAATAGGGAAGCCCTCACATTTGAAATGAGATGGCAACAAATTGTTCCAGAACCTTCGTAGTGTAGTGCTCCACTTTACAGCGCTCTCTCAAATGTGTTTTGTTTATTTGATAAATTGTTCGCGTATAAGTTCATTGAACCGAATCTTTCTACAGAACTTGGGATAATGGAATACATTCGATATTGTTGAGAGAAGATACTTTGTGTGGTTTTGTACTGTCACATTGGTGGAGTGTCGACTTTATTTTTGTGAGGTTACATTGTAAATCAAAGTAAAAAATATTTTTCAAATGAAAGTACATACTTTTGAAGCGATGATAGCTCATCGGATACCGTCGCATAGGTCGTGGATTCGAATCCTACAATGGATTTGAGCTTACGGCTTAAGAAAACATCGTGAGGAAACCACAGCATGGTTGTAAAGTCTGTTGCCAAGCACCTATCGGTGTGTTCCGAAAGCTGAATTTGAGAGACAGTTTCCTTTTAGGCTTTGTATGTGTACCAACTATTGCCAATCATCACTTACCATGATGAGATTACGGTCAAACACAAAGCTTATCCAAAAGTTTAAAAAAAAACATAATATATTGGTTTACTAAATTATAATGTATCTATAGTTTATTTAATATTTAGAAAAAAATATCATATTTTTTTTTAATAGTATTTACAAAAAATTATAAAAACCATTTCAAACACAATCTTAATAATATATATCAGGTACTCTTATATTAATGATTATATACAATCCCCGTGTAAGTAAAGGAAACTTAACAAACGGCGCAAAACAAAGTCACATATCAGCCATTTCCGATTCCGACGGAAACGGAAGTCGCCCTCGGGCCGGACGCCCCTCCCGCCCCCGTCCGGCCATTGTCCGGACGATCGTACGGCGATAAACGCTTTATGTCCGAATAGATACCGTTATACCGCGTCATCTATCACTACTCTGTGTTTATGGGACGCCGGACGGGGCCGAAACTGAACTTAAATTCATGAATTTGGAGGCCTTTTTTGAAGTTTGAGCCTTCGCTAGGACCAAATGAGAGCTATTTTTCATCAATGCCATCAAAATGTTTTCTTTCAATCTTAATATGGTGAGATATAATATCAAAAGTGGTGAACACGTTTTAGGATTATAAACTATATTAAGGCGATACCAAAAAAAATATTGAGCTTTTTGAAATAGTTTTATTTCACTATGGCATAATTAATAAATATTTTTTTTGGATAATATGCTTATTGACTATTTTGATTAATGTTCTGGCAGACGTGAAAACACGATTGGATTATATTGCCTCGATGGAATTTAATTCCGAAAAGACCTCTTCTTTCTTTTATATTTGCATTTTATTCTTAAATCATAACGAATTTCATATCTTAACTCCTTTCAAAATATGGGTTTTAGGTATTTGAAAATTCTGCTCGAAAATCTTTTTGATAAATAGCGTAATTAATTTTTAATGAATTTTTATTTGGTTTGGCGCTTACGTAGTTTTATTTTGGGAGCGAGCGCATTGTTGCGCTGTCTTTCTTCGCATATGGAAGTAAATAACTCTGTCACTTTCGTAGCTCCGCCCAGTCGGCCTGCCATCAAGCTTTTTTACAATTTTCACGTATCACCTTAAGAACTATATAGAGTGGTTTTGAACTCTATAGTTGGATGATGGATATTAATTAGGTATGATAGCATGATTTCGGCTGCGTCTTAGAGATAGTAAAATCAGTTTACTGTCTCAAAACCTATCAATTAAAAACACATCAAAATGGGTTCATCCGCTTCGGAGTAAGCCCGATGATCATACAGACAGACGTAGAATTTTAAAATCGCTTGTTTGGGTTTTGTTATGGTGTTTAGTTTGATTATAACCAACCAAAAAACATAAGATAATTTCAAAATCACAGAAAAACAATTCATATATATTTATTTGTTATAAAATACTATCAATAATATAAAAGGCAACATTATAAGAAAAGATTTCCTTCCCTGTTTTTCTAAGAAAAACTACAATAAGAAAGTACTTGAGTATTCTAACATGGAAACGTTCTATTTTGTATAGCGCCGAGATTTATTTATTACTGATATTGGAACGAAGTTCCTTATCGCGCGTTGTGATGTGAAAGGGGGCTAGACGGAAAATTTGTCACGACACTTTTAGTGTCAGTTGGCGGGTCGGGTCGGGTAGGGTCGGGTGACAGTTGCTGTCACCCGACCCGGCGTGCGCATGTTTCTCTGTCTCTCTCTCTCTCTCTCTCTTATAGAAAGCAAGCCAGATATTTTCATTTCTATTTATATATATATATATATATATATATATTTTTTATATATACTCTCTCGACTTATATAACTTATTTAACTTCGTTCCATCCGGGTGTCCCTTGACACCTCCCAAGTTTTTTTTTTTTACACTTTTGCTTATTCCACTATCCTTTGCCTTCGATCTTAGTGAAAAGAGATCTGAGTCTTGGAAATAGAGGAAATCTCGAATAATCAGAACCCGACATAAATAGTAGGTATAATAGGTCTATAAATAAAATAAAAAAATATCGTGTTTATATATTTTTTGTGTGACAAACAGACAAGCGGATCACTTGGTAAGTATTATTACCGGTAAGTTACTACTGTCACCCATAAACATTTTTAAGGCGATGATAGCTCAGTGATATTGACGTCAAATACCGCTTCGATTGTCCTAGATTTAAATCTTACAATGACCTTGAGCTTTCGGTGAAGGAAAACATTGTGATGAAACCATAGCACGCTACCACCGTACCACCCTCAAGTTTTGTCAAAATCTCTTGCCAAGCACCAATCGGTGTATTCTAAGATGCCACTTGAGATCCAGTTTCACTTATGACCACATCATCAAAGAAGGTTTGTCAGAAACTTAATCTTTTAGTAAATGGTATACCCAATACAAAGTACGGACTCAAAAAGAAACATCTCTGACAACACAATTCCCATTTGTAATCACATAATCAATGCAAATGACCAACCATTAAAAATCCTCCTTAGGACTTGTAAACCGCTGACTCCGCAATTTAGGACAACGTCGGAACTTCTGTAGCAAAATCTCGCATTAAAAGTCTACTTTTTCAAGTAAATCATTCGCTAAATTAAACGAGCCGTCCCAAAACGAGAAAAAATACATCTCTTTTTTCTCTCCCCCATTTTTTAAATTTCGCACAGTCACTCCTTACGTATTCGTTCCGTCGACATTAGCGATCTCCCCGAGGCTCTTTGTGACTCCCCCAAAGATCTTGAACGGAGTCAGATGTTATCAGTTAAAAGAATAGCCCTTTAGTGTGTCACTTGTAGGGTTACCATGCGATGCGACGCTTATAATTAAAGGACTTTTTTCCATTTTTTTTTTTGCAAATTGACTAAGTTTTATTTCATAACCAAAACTTAGATCTGATGGAACACTTATGGAGGTACTTGTTACTGAAGCTACCATTAGGAAGTCAGTTTTCAACTGAGGAGAACCAGCAAAGTTAGACTTTTTTTGTTTTTTATTAATTGTATTTTTTTTAAATAAATAAATAAATATCCTCGGACATTTTTCAATGAAAAAAAAATGTCTATGAAAACCCCATTTGACTTGGAAGTTTCACGTTAGCTCCTTCTAGTAACCATTAATAGGACTGTTTACACCATTCCAACATGATGGTGACCCTACGCCAGGTGTACAAAACCTTTGTTGGGTAAATCTCCGCGTTAAATTGAATGTGTGCTCACTTCAGCTATCGATGTGTAAATGTAATAGGTGTATTACGCGTGTTTAGTGTACTCCTCACTCCTCTTGCTCTCCTCACTCTCCTCACTCTCCTCACTCTCCTGTGTCTTGTGTTTGCGTAACATTTCATTTGAAGTTTTTTCGCGGCCATGTTTTGAACTACGAAGATGCGCCCAAAAACGCCCTTTAAATTTTGAAGAAGAATTGACGAAGCGTCTTTAGAACTTTGTGAGTAATTTTATTGCACTACTATGGTTGCAAAAGTGTACGGCTCATCTGAAGTGGCCGAAGACAGCCCACATGGCTCTCAAATACGGGGTGACTTGAATAACTTGAGAGGACAATGGCGCGGGCGTTCTCACGATTTTTCTTCATCATCGAACGCTGTTTTTTGTTGAAGGATTCAAACCATCGTAGTAGCCTTAAATATGTTTAAAGCTTAGTGTCTTTAGACATCTCGACGCAGATCAACCTCATCTCATGGGACCTGCCCCGGGCTCTTTTTGCGACTCAATGTCAAATCTAACCTAAAACAATCGTGTTCTTTTTAGGGTTCCGCACCCAAAGGGTAAAAACGGGACCCTATTACTAAGACGTCGCTGTCTGTCCGTCCGTCTGTCTGTTACCAGGCTGTATCTCAAGAACCGCGATAGCTAGACAGTTGAAATTTTCACAAATTATATATTACTGTTGCCGCTATAACAACAAATACTAAAAACAAAATAAAATAAATATTTAAGGGGGGCGGGCTCCCATACATATATAGCAGCAACAGAAATACATAATTTGTGAAAATTTCAACTGTCTAGCTATCGCGGTTCTTGAGATACAGCCTGGAGACAGACAGACGGACGGACGGACAGCGAAGTCTAAAAATCTGTATTCTTGCGATGATATCAAGTCTTTTCAGCCATTTAATTAGCCATAACATAAGTATGGATTATAAATTATTTAACCCAAAGTAGAACCCGGGCACATTTCAAGCATAATCGTAGACGTATGAAACAACGAGAGGGTATTCAAGTTTACAACTGAAACCCGATAAGCTATAGGCCTTAAACCGTTACGACACGATCGTTTCAGGGTACGGGCTTGGGTCTGTCATCAGTGGAAAGTTCACTGTAGCATATGAAATGTGATGGACCGGCCTTAGGCCTGATTTGATTTCCACTCAGTACAAAGTGTGGATAAAATTAGTCGCCGCACAAAATATGTATGTGATTTTATTTTTGTACTACCCACATGTAAAATTGTTATTTTTCAACCCACTGATTTCTTTATGCTTTAGAGGATAACCTAAAATGTAGTAAATTACTGTGTAGACCTAAAATGGCGTCATTCAAATTTAAACATCGAATTCAAACGTTTTAATTACCAAGTCGTCCTTATCCTATTAGTGCACTGTTTTTTTTTTCTTATATTCGATAGGCTTGTAGTTGACCACAATCTCACCATGGTAAGTGATGATGTGGCCGAAGATGGTAAGCACACAAAGCCTAGATGGGAACTGGTTCTCAAGTGCAGCTGTGTTTGGCGGGTTAGTCGGGTACTACAAAGTACCCTACCACCGTGCTATGGTTTCCTCACGATGTTTTCCTTCACCGAAAGTTCAAGTTCATTGTAGGATTCGAACCCACGACCTTCGCCGCGGTATCCGACGTCACTTACCATTGAACTATCGTCGCCTTAAAATCTTTTTATGCTCTGGATGGATATACTTAAAATGTAGTAAATTACTGTGTAATCAAATTCAAATTTAAACATCAAATTCAATTGTTTTTGTTTCCAAGTCATCCTTGTACTACGTATTAGTGCACTGTGCGTGTCATGTCATACGAGACCTATAGCTAGGCGAGTGTTCATAGAGATTGCTATGGCCCTATTGCTCCTTTAAAGTACCCTCCCTTTGTGATAGTGGTAGCTTAGCAAGCACTAAATGATGATTTAAGTTCCATTTTTTCTCAATAACTTAGTATAAAAGTAAAGACTTTTAACTAATACTATTTGACAGGACATTGCGAACCAAATCGTAATCCGATATTTATGTCCTAGTGGACAAAAGTCGCTCAATCTAGTCTAGTTTATTCAAAGATAGATGGCGTTACTGAGGCATGGAATGGGATCACTGTTTTTCTATGACTTTTCTTCTCTTCTCTTTAAATCTCTTTGTATAAAAGATAACAAAAAAAAACTTGATTTTATAAAACAAAATTCCAAGACTGTGTATTTAATCAATCGTGAACGAATGCTTCTTGTACTCAAAACACGTAACTTGTTCCAATGGAGTGTAAATGTCATGTTTCCTCAAATGATATTAAAGAAAATTAAACAATACCTCCAGTGCCTCTTGTCCTGGCACGTGGAAGCCGTCACGTCGCATCATATTCACAAAATAAAATACATTTTTGTATCTCGGTGTGGCATTCATAAAACATATTGTTTGATGTCTTTGTCAATGAGGATACAAAAAAAAAGATTTTTTTATAACGAGAGTAAGACCTTGAAAGACATCGTAAAGTGACAATATTTTATTTCTCTAGCCCTCATTAGTGCATTAATGGCGCGTTCTGGATCTTCCTATCAAAATATACATAATAATCAATGTAGAAAATACTACTCCAGAATATAGGCCGCATCTATAAAGTTCCACTAAAACTTTTTTTATTTTTTTATTTAACCATTGTTGGTATTATTTGATTTTGCATTGCAAAAATGAATCCTTTTTATTTTCATAGTACTGGAAACACAGGTACCAAACGATTATTATAAAAGCAATAGTTGCCCTTAGTTATTCTCTTACTTCGATCATCGCTGTGCTTGGAACAAGACAAACCTTTATCGTGGTTATATTTCATTTTGAATATACCTACCTACAAGTCACTTTATTTAAATATCAATCTGCATTTTCATTCTCGCCATAATCCTATATCCTATAACCATAAACTTACATCAATCTTACAGGCAAACCTAATGCGACAGAATAGTTGATTTTATATCTATATCTATACCTACTATACCTAATGTTACATGTTACTGCAGAGTGCAGAGGCAATAAGCAGCCTTTGTGAGTTCGTTCAGTGTACATGAGAACATATCAACCCGTTCAGACAGTGTGGTGAGCACACGCAGCGCCCGCACGAGCGGCCGCGAGGTGCGCTGCAGCAGGTTGGTGCACCGCCAGCAGCGGCGGCCGCCGGCGACGCCCTACGTACTCATTCGGAACGCATAACTGAACCGACTCTAAGATACCCGGGTTGTGAATTTTATCGCGTATTACCCTGAATATGTAGGTGGCAAGAACCTCCCTTCTTACTTCGAGTCTGTAATATCTAAGTTGAAAATCTGTCGCCAAGCACCTGTTGGTGTGTTCCGGCAATTGCACTTGAGAGCCAGTTCGCCTTAATAAGGTGTACAACACATTAGCAATCCCCTGGTATTGCCAATTTCTATAGGCGACGGTTGTCACTTACCATCAGGTGACCCGCCGGCCTCGTTGTCACTTGTGACATAAAAAAAAAAAAAAAAAAAAAAAAAAAAACCCATAACTTACTCAAAGTCATTCAGTTGAGGCCATAGGAATTATAAAAAGAGTTATAAAAGTCGATGTACAGAAATAACCACAATGTTATCAGTCTACTGACTTGTTACTAATCATTACATAATCTATTAAAGCTAAATACCACTTACTGATTAATCACAATATCTCAGAAAGTATAAATCACGAACATTAATTTTTGCATGGTGGTAGGGTACTTTGTAGTACCCGACTGGCTGGCTACCACCCTCAAGTTGAAAATCTGTCGCCAAGCACCTATCGGTGTGTTCCGACAGCTGCACTTGAGAGCCAGTTCCCATCAAGGCTCTGTGTGCTTACCACCTTCGGCCGCATCATCACTTACCATAGTGAGATTGTAGTCAAACACAAGCCTATCCAGAATAAAAAAAAAGAAAAAAAAAAAGAGATGAGAATGAGATTTCCAGAAGGTGCTAAGAAAGGCCTTTTGAAAATTCAACCCTTAAGTGTGCCTTCGGGAACGCGGGTGAAACCACGGAAAACAGATAGTTATTATTGACCTACAAATAAGATGTTTTCCAAGAATACCATAATCCCCACGTGTATCAAAAATAAGCTTTCCCTCTATTTTTATGCGTGATGTATTTATGTTTCACTATAAAAAAAAATTTACCTCAAAAGAATTATTTATGAGAATGAGCAAGGGCCAATATTTTTCCAATAAATCCATTTTACATTGAACATCACAAAACTTTATTCGGTTCGTCGAAAAATAAACTAAAAGCTTAGGCATGGCGCAGAGGAAAAGAAACCGGCCAAGTGCGAGTCGGACTCGCGCTCGAAGGGTTCCGTAAAAATGGCAAAAAAATCACGAATAATTCCGTAAAAACGCGTTTGTTGTATGGGAGACCCCCTTAAATATTCATTTTATTCTGTTTTTAGTAATTGTTGTTATAGCGGCAACAGAAATACATAATTTGTGAAAATTTCAACTGTTTAGCTATCGCGGTTCTTGAAATACAGCCTGGTGACAGACAGACGGACGGACAGAGGGACGGGCAGACAGTGAAGGCTTAGTAATAGGGTCCCGTTTTGACCCTTTGGGTACAGAACCGTATAAACAAATAGGTACAGGCAGCAACGACGTAAACAGCCTTTATCTACAGACTACAGACAAATCTGCATTTAAACAATCTAAGTTGAAAAATCTGTTGAACAGAAGATTTAGACATTTGTGGTAGTTCTCCATTACGATTCCAAGTTACCTAGATCGGCAAGCCTCAAGGATTCAAGTTAAATTGTTCTGTTGGATCGCTCGCTTCGCATTTCTTCCGCTAAAGCTTGCTTAATAGGTAGCATATTGGATATTTAAAACGAATTCTATTTCAGTACTTTGAGTTTCATTAAAACTTACGGATTTAATACCAACTATTTGTTTGGGAAGGAAAACATTATTACGAATTTGCATACTTCAAAAGTACTTACGTAAATTGACCCTTGTTTATTAAACATCCATATCATTAAGGCGATGATAGCTCAGTGGTAGTGAAGTCGGATATTGCGGCGAAGGTCGTGGGTTCGAATCCTACAATGAGCTTGAGCTTTCGGTGAAAGAAAACATCGTGAGGAGACCATAGCACGGTGGTAGGGTACTTTGTAGTACCCGACTGGCTGGCTACCGCCCTCTAGTTAAAAATCTGTCGCCAAGCACCTATCGGTGTGTTCCGACAGCTGCACTTGAGAGCCAGTTCCCATCTAGGCTTTGTGGGCTTACCACGTTCAGCCACATCATCACTTACCATGGTGAAATTGTGGTCAAACACAAGCTTATCCAGAATTAAAAAAAAGAATATTATAAATACTTATGTTTATTTTATGTCTATTACCTTTTTAAGCCTAAACTACTAAACCAATTTTCAATGAATTTTGCTATAGTATCTCTATACCTAAAATTGAGCCTTGGAGAAAGACATAGGAAGATCCTCCGGGAATGTGAAAACGCGGGGAACACCAATTTTAAAATGTAGGTCAGCGTCAAAACAGGGTTTGAAGGTGAAACAAGTTACCGGCATTAAAGGTATCAAATGGGTTAAGCTACATAAGGTCTAGACGACCGACAAAACCTTGTAACACATGATTACCCAAACAGTAGCATAACGAACAAAATTATTTTCTCGTAACATGACCGGTGGGTCACGTAGACCCGTAGTTGCGGCAAGAAATCTATTTCAAGGCAAAATAAATAGAATTACACCGCAAAAGAGGTTCTATCTAAAATGTCTTTCGGCTGTGCGTTAGTGGATGAACGTGATTGGACGGTAAATAGGTTAAGTTTAGTTTAAGTATATTACATAAATTGGTTTTGATACGTGGCCGAATTGGATGAGTTACTTTTTATCTTAAAAGGTGTAAATTTTCCATTGAATAGGTTTTTTTAGAATTTTTTTTTTCAACGAAAAATGTACCTTTTCTATTTATCTTTTCTATATTTCATTTCGAAGAAATGTGAATCATTTATCTATACTTACGATGTAATTGTATTGAGTCAAAATCTGTTACACTAAATATATTTTTCAAAATACAATTAAATAGGCCATTATTAATGGATGCAGAAGCCAAAACAGTACCAGAGACTGGCAGCACATAATATAGACTCAAGAATGTTTTTTTTTTATCTTTACTCTATTATGAGATCGTTTTTGTTTTTCTTCACACACGGTGAGTGCTAAGGTTCTGCATAATCTTAGATGTCTGCTTGAATTATTCGCACTTCATTTTTAAAATGCAGCGGTTTATGAGCGTTTCACTTTATGTAATAGATAACAAAACTAAATTTACTGACTGATTTATCAAATCGCAGCCTAAACCACTGGGGTTAGACAACAGAGAACCCTTTTATAACGTTGACACTTAGGTAGATTTTTTAAATCTAACCCCTGAGGGGGTAAAGTAGTAGATCGTAAGTGAAACCGCGGAGCAGAAACTCATATCTGCGATAAAAGTAATGAGTATACAAGTATAAAATATAAGGCACGCTTAGTTAGTGTATGCTTATTTAATTAACATTGGAATTGTCTAGATTATAAGATTTTGACAATAGCACTAACGACCATGTGTCCGGCAATGGCGTTCGAGAGCTTTTATAGAAACAAAATGCTTACTACCTCCGTCATCATCATTTCTCACGGTTACATTCAAAAAGGAATTGCAGAAGCTACAATAAAATTACAGGATAAGGAGTAGATAGATACGTACACATAAACTAAATATATTTTGTCTCATTTACATGTTTGTCTACTGTAGCTAAATACTATGAGATATAGTTTAAAGCCCAATTTCTAACTAACAACTGTGAGCGTGACAACCGCAGCGTTCATCCGGCCCAGTGCGTAAATGACGCACACGCCTCGTTTGATTATGCTAATACATGTTTGCGCACGTGACGCTCGTGCCGCGTCTCCGTCTCATTTACCTCACTGCATTTATGTACTGATAAGTTCACTAACTTATAACTTATACTTATACCAACGAGCCGGTTGCAAGTAAATGAGCTATTGCATAGCTTTTATCGCGGGCTTTGAGCGCGGCGACCGAATCAAGAAATTCCGTAACGAAAATAAAACCTAACACCCCCCTACCATGTAGCTCGGCCGAGCGTTCGCTTAAAGTGTATGTATTTTTTGATAAATAAATGTTTTCTTTCTTTCTTTCTTTCTTTCTTTCTATATGGTACGACTGTACGAAGCTCGCACGGATCGAGACGAGCTGCTCCGAAATCGGACGAATACGTAAGCAGCTGTTTGTGAGAAAGTATATAGGTGTGAAGTATAATACTATGCAATAGCTTTACCGCGGCAGTCTCCGAGTGCCACAGGTTTTTTTTTTAAAACATCCCAAATGTGGTGATCAACCCCACAATTGGAAAATATGTCGAAACTACATATTTACTTTCTACACAATTTTCAACCAACGAGTACCTTAATAATATTCTATGCACCTCAAATATGATAGCTCAGTGGTAAGTGACGTCGGATACCGCGGCGAAGGTCGTGGGTTCGAATCCTACAATGAGCTTGAGCTTTCGGTGAAGGAAAACATCGTGAGGTCAGTGGTAGGGTACTTTGTAGTACCCGACTGGCTGGCTACCATACTCAAGTTGAAAATCTGTCGCCAAGCACTTATCGACAGTTCCGACAGTTGCACTTGAGAGCCAGTTCCCATCGAGGCTTTGTGTGCTTACCACTTTCGGCCACATCATCACTTACCATAGTGAGATTGTAGTCAAACAAAGCTTATCCAGAATAAAAAAAGATTCTTTCTTCTATCATGACTCCTTCAGCTTTCCAATCTGTTTGTCTCAACTTTCTAAACAAAACTTCGCTAACATCAACAAAGAGTTTCCTAAAAATAAAAATTCCAAAGAGAAACAGTATCACAAATAATTCAGAACAATATTTTATCGATACATTATAAGCATCTTAGAATACTTCCTTTGAACACAATGCTGTATAAAATTTCGTGTATCACTAATGAAATTCCAACGATTCGGGGAAAAAATTGTTTCGTAATATCCCAATGGTTTTATTGTCAAAGAAACTGATATTTTGTTGAAAACACAATGTTTACTGGAGCTTGTGTTTGCTTATTAACTATACTTTTAACAACGGATTTGTTGTTAGGTTTCGATTCTTATCTTTTTATATTTCTATTATTCATTTCACTATTCCTGTTCAGCTGTTTTACCTGTTTTAGAGAAAGATAGAGAATGAATCGATGATAAGTATCAGGAATCAAGTTTTATCCGAATCTGCTCGACTATTTGTGATTAAGTATCAAAATCTATTCTAAGTTTTTTTTTATACCACAAGTCTGACAAGCAAGCAGGCAGTTCACCTGATGGTAAGTGACTACCGTTGTCTACAGACATAGCAATACTAACCAGGGGGATACCCAACAAAGCCTAAAAGACCACTGCAACTGCCAGAACACACCAAGAGATGCTATAATATACGTCAATAGTTTTACAATTTAAACAAACATACATTCACAATATCAATGTACCTTCGAGCCATAATACGAATACCAGTGTCTTATACCAATCATTTCCATGAAAAAGTCAATAAAAAACGCATTTTCCCTCAGAAGCCTCAATAAGCTATATATAATCAATAGGTATTCATCGGAAAACATTTGGCTCACATTTGGCAAGCTTCGGCAAAAAGACAAGCAAATGTTCCGGTAGCAGGGTGCCTGCCCTATTGGTCACACACGATGGTACAAATGACGAGGGAAAGCGTTTCATTAAACAAAACAGATTAATTTAAAACTAGTCAATTACTACGTGCAGTATATCTCTGCAAACTGTAAGGATATTTATACCAATAGATACTATCCAGTCAGATTATTCAAAAACCATTTCAAAATGTAACCGTGCACAGTTTGTTGCCAAATCTTCACAATTGAAGGTTTAATTCCGTATTAGCGGAGACTAGGGAACAGTTGCAAGACGAGATTAAAATGTTCTATAGATATCATAAAGTTTTGATAATTTATCATCATCCTGTTTCGAATTATTTGGGGTCGGCGGCATTTGAACTTTTTATTTGTCATACCGGGATTCACTCCTTTCTTGCTCATATCATCTCTCACACAATACATCCACCAGTGTAGCCATCCACTTTCATATTCATAACTCTTTTGGTTAAATGTCTATCATCCATCCTCATAACATTCCCATACCACGACAAACGACGTCCTTTCAACATTTCAGTCTTTAGTGCCACTTTCATACTTCCTCTTACGTATTCATTCCTAATGTTATCCATCCTTGTCACTCCACACATCCACCTTAACACTCTCACCTCTGCTGAGAACTGCTCATGACTTTGACCACACCAAGGCAATGAGATTAGGGCGTAGCATCGCCACCGCTGTGTTCGGTGTACCGTCCAATCTAATTTTTCACTCACCTAGTGTATCTGGGAGTAGGTTTTACTGGCCGCTGCTGATATTTCATTACCCGATGTTACTCGATGGAGATTATTGGAGCGTAAATGCTTCCAGTTCGCTGGTTGATCAGTAATAGTAAATTAGTATGGGTCAGCTGAGTAATTCGTGTAAGAAGGTAGAAGTAAATCTATAGTCTACTTTCTAGTATGTCTTCAAAATCCGCGTTACTACTGCCACTTGTCTAATGTCGTCATTCTGTGTGTCTGTGTGTCTTTTTTTTTCATTTTTCCTTCTATTTTAATTCAATTTTACTCCATTTGTCATGTGTCCTGGCCATCGCTATTTAAGTCATTTTTTTTTAATGTTAGCTACTTAAATATCCTCGGACATTTTTCACACACGGCTATCTGATCCCGAACTAAGCAGAGCTTGTACTATGGAAATCAGATGACTGATATACTACATATACTACTTTTTTTTTTTTACAAATACATACTTAAATACATAATTAAACCCAGACTCAGGACAAACAGACATGTTCATGCACACAAATGTCTGTCCTGGATGGGAATCGAACCCACGACCTGCAGCGTGATAGGCAGTGTGTTAACCAACCACGCCAACCATTTGAATACGGCAATCAGTTTTTGAGGGTGATTCTTATATAAAGCTCAATAACATTGAAATTTTTAACGGTCTTTATTCTGGCTCCATTTCAAAAACGATATTATTTGACCAAATATTATAAGGGTATTAAATTAGTTTTTATGGTTCAAAAGTTATAACTACAGTAAAGGTGAATTACAGAGCCATAAAATTAAGATATAATTGTTATCATAGATACGGAACCCTCCGTGTGCGCGTCTAACCAATAATTAGCCAATTTTATTTATTATAGTCTTGTTATTTTATCAATTTTTAAAAGCGCTCTAACATCCGCCAAGAAAGGTTTTAAAGCAACAAAACATTGACCTCAAAAATATTCCAGCAAAAAAAAATGCATCATCGAGCGTAATTTCAATCCACAAATAAAAGGGCAAAGTTCATAACAAAGTCACTCAATTCCATATGAAGAAAATATATGAGACAATAAAATCACCATTGAACCAATGTAGATAGAAGTAGTGTACCATAAATATCTCGCAGTAGATTAAATAACTTGGATTTATTACGTGACTTGAATGCCTAAGGATAAATAGTTGGTATAAGAGCAGAATACGTAATCGGGGACGGTGAAGGAAAAAAATTAAATTAACTAGAGTTCGTGTTAGGTAGTTGTAGAAACTTGGGAAGAGTACTTTCCGCGGCTGTTGGGCCACTGGTGTTTGTTTTTACTTGTTTTTCATGAAGACAAGATGATATTGCAGCATTCTTTGTTCCTAGAAGTTTATTGTGTAATTGCGTTACGAGTTCCTGGAATTTACAGCCGTAAAGTGCATTCAAAAGAATACATCTTTAGGCAAAACAATTTTATCCGTAACTATTACATTTTTTTCAGCTATCTCTCTGGTATTTAATAAACCTGATACTCCTTAAAAATTGAATATAAACAAATGAATAAGCAAAAGTAATTAGAAGTAATCTTTTTTTTATTTACCACAAGTGACAACCAGGCAGGCTGGTCACCTGATAGTAAGTGAATACCGTCACCTATAGACATTAGCAATACCAGCGGGATTGCCAATATGTTGTACACCTACAATGCCTTAGAGGAATCTGGCTCAAATACAATTGCCGGAACATACCAACAGGTGCTTGGCGATAGATTTTCAACTAGTTGAGTTGAGTACTACAAAGTACCCTACCACACCCTTCTGTGGTTTCCTCACGATGTTTTCCTTCACAGAAATCTCAAGCTCATTGTAGGATTCGAACCACGACCTTCACCGCGGTATCCAACGTTAGTACCACTGAGCCTTAATCTCAATTTTGATGAATTTTGTTGTACCAAATCATAATCTGCTTGACCTAGAATTCCGATTTCATTAACTGAAACCCTTTTTGGGTTTAATACGATTGCTAAATAAATAAGAGGGCCATAAAACGTAGCCATATCAAAACCAAGTCAAAGTTTTTATTTGCCACGTCCAATATTTGGAGGCAGGTGATTGTGACACTAACATTTTTTATAGTGGCCCCGTGGCGCTGGCTCGTAAATCATCGGCGAGTTTACAGCGAGCTTGTAAACCGAAGGTTTACGATCGCTGCTATGGTATTACGTAGACTTTGCATCACTGGAAGAGGACGTTTTAAATATTTGTTTTGTAGCTCAAAAAGCTGTGTTTATTGTGCATCTTTTTGACTATCTAGGCCTAAAACAGACAAAGCAAATAACCACAATGTGAATTCACGATAAAAGATAAAGATTTTCGTTTCATCGTTTTATTGTCATGGGCAATTCTACAGTTTTGATAATAATCAGCCCAATAGTAATAATATGTACGTAATTTATTTAAATGAGGCTCTGATAAGGCTAGTTAATTCTACTCGTTGCATCGGTTCCAAAAATATTTCAACTGAGAAGACTTTGAAATTTTACATAATCGCTATGCTTTTGCTCAAGTTATAAATAGAGAAAGACAGATAATTTATAATCAAAGCTACGTTCCCATTTTTGTCCCTTTCAGGTATATTATTTATCTTTTTAAACCTAGTCTCATTAAAGCTACAAGTCTTATTAGTCACAACATATTGATCATTAGGAAAATTCTTTGCCCTATGATTTCGTATATTGGGTCGTTCGATTTATTCTTGATATGCCACTTCAATAATTTGTACTTCACTATTATCGACAAGAGTTTGACCAACCCCGCAGTTAATCACCCCTCAACATGTTTAACTCTGTTAAAATGAACATGTTGAACGTGTTGGATGTGGGGCTTCACCGTGTTTAACATTATGTTTGCACTTCATTCATTATGTCCATTATTAATTGCCTCTTTATTCCTTCCACTTTGATGTTTTATGTTTTAATTGAAAATTATATGTTTATGAATAGATGAGGGATATATATTTTTTTTTATGTCACTAGTGACAACGAGGCAGGCGGGTCACCTGATGGTAAGTGACAACCGTCGCCTATAGACATTGGCAATACCAGGGGATTGCTAATGTGTTGTACACCTTATTAAGGCGAACTGGCTCTCAAGTGCAATTGCCGGAACACACCAACAGGTGCTTGGCGACAGATTTTCAACTTGAGGGTGGTAGCCAGCCAGTCGAGTACTACAAAGTACCCTACCACCGTGCTGTGGTTTCCTCACGATGTTTTCCTTCACCGAAAGCTCAAGCTCATTGTAAGGATTCGAACCCACGACCTTCGCCGCGGTATCCGACGTCACTTACCACTGATCTATCATCGCCTTAAAATATTTGATGATCAATTTAATTAATTTTATTATCATTATCAATTCTAGCAGTTTTGGCTTGATGTCTGAGCGCGGCTATATTAGCTACGTCAATCACATTAAATTTGTCTTGTTATTTACTTTTTTACTCAATGATATTGTAATTAAATAGGTGTAGATAAAGCGTTCCGCAAGCGGTAGGTTAAAACCAGGCTAATAAGGCAACTTTACCCTGAGTTGCGTCGCCGGCGTCAACAAATGTACTTCACATTATAAACGTGACCCAAAATGACCCAAAAATGCATCGTGTGTTATCGTAATGTAGTGTGGATATTACAATATTACCTAAGTTATTTATGTGTGCGTTTGCGTGCCATTTTTGAAGATCGAATTTTGTTTAGGTATCTATCTACACATTTTATATAATTGTTCTTACTCATATTCGCTCACAGACCATTCATCTTTCTTCTGTCTTTCTAACTACCGTTCTTGGCACGAGGTATATTTCTGACAAATATAATTGAAAAATGAGAGATAAAAGAGAAAAAATAAGTTTCAAATGACGAAACACACCGATATTGCTTCGCGACTTTTAAAATAGGGTTATTGACCAGCAAGTCAGCTGAACAGCATTTTGTATTCAAACTGAGCAAAACACTGAGGTAAATTACCTTCAAGTGACTCTTACACCCACATCTTGCACAACACAAAACAAGAAAGTGTCCCGGAGCGCACCTGGGGACAAATTACACCAATCCCAGGCGACAAATTACTCGATTACCCAAATAAATTACACACTCACTTACACGGAGGGTAATAGTTTAGTACAGGGGTACACGATACACGGCCGGGTTATAATCGTAATCTTTCTAGAAGGTGGGATTACAAGTTTCTATGTTATGTTAGGATTTATATTGTTTACTACTCAAGGCTTCTGGTAAATCGAGTTTCCGAGGTATTTTATTTTTAAGCGCCTATTATTAAACGTTTTCACCCGCGTTCCTGTGATATCTTTATCTATTCCCGGGATAAAATGTATTCTATCTCTTATTCCAGGATATAATCTATTCGTTTGTTAAGTCTCATCAATATCGGTTTAGTAGGTTCGGAGTTCATCGCAGACCAACAGTGACAAAGGAATTTTATAATATTAAGACAATTTCGTTAGCTTTTTAGCTACATATTGTTTTAAATACTTATAATTAGTAAAATGTAAAAATAATAGATCCCGTTGACTTCAAATGATAATCACTTACCATCAGGAGGAACTGGAACTGCAACTTTTGGAAAATTCTATAAATAGGTATCTCCATATAGTGCAGTCTTTCAAACATCTCTTTCTCATTACTTATGCAGATACCGATTCATATGAGATGTCACAAGTTTCCAGATTGCCTTAATGTCTCACTTGAATTCAAAGTACACTTTATTGCAACGAAATAGGATTTAAAATTGGTTTTACAAGTTTGTCGCTATGTTATGTGTCACTTACCACTGAGCTATCATCATACATTTTATTGTACCTATATTATTAAAAATTTTAGAAGCTTCATTACTTTTTTATAATGTTTGTAAAGAACTGACGGAACGATTTAAAACCTTGCTTAAATTTTAACATAGTAAGTAATGCAACTGATAAATTAACCAACAAAGTAATTTAAATGAAGCAATTTTTGTTTTAGTTTACTATGTAGGTAACTAATGCGGGTTATATTTTTTTATGTATTTTTGCATTACTTTAAGAATAAAATTGTTAAACATTTGAAAAAAAAGGCAATATAGTCAGATGGTCCAAAAATATTTAAAAAATGTAACCTTGCTGAGTTTCTTGCCGGTTCTTCTCAGTTGAAGGCTGACTTCCGAACCGGTGGTAACTTCTGTAATTCGACCTTCATAAGTGCCCTTCTAGGGCCTAAACTGAATAAATGGTTTTGACTTTGACAAACACAAAAGGTTTTCAAAAATAACAGAAATTTCAAGTGCATTAAGCCGACAAAACATCAACACAGCCGCCAGCGGTTTCATTACGGTGTCAAAGCGCGCGGTTGAGGTTATGCTATTTAATTTTATCAGAGTCATAAATCAAAGGATATTCAACCAAAAGACAAAACAAATTAACACCGAAGTCAAGTGACAGAAAGAAGACAAGTTGGACAAACAGTTTGTTCTCATTTACGCAAAAACAGATTGGGGGTGGCGATCCATCAACGAGGATTATTCTGTCGCAATCCGCGCGGGTATTTGTCGACAGCACCGGATTTGGGTTTGGGCTAGAAGGATGCGTGACACGGTGAATATATTTAAGGTTTCCTATTTTAATGTTGCCCTGTCATCTTTGTTTTTCTACTGGACGTTAGTTTCTATTTGCGTCTCACATGTGCTGAAATAAAACCAAATTTTTAGCTAGCTTATCTTTTAAATATCTTGTAAAATTTATAGAAAATCAGCGAAGCAAAGAGATTTCCGTGTAAAATGGATTAGGCGTGGTTGAACGTGTCACTGAATTAATACCGGTTATGTCGGTAATACGGTTGTGATTTACGATATATGTACATACACAGATTAGATTAGATTAATTATAATAATATCTACTATTAAGTTTTTGAAGAATTTATAGCAATTTATATTAGCAATAGTTTTAGCATCTCATAGTTTATATGCATGTTGTGTTTGCCTATCATTAGCTGTGTACATTAGACTTAAGAGTATTGTTTTTAATTTTACTTATATTGGTGTACCAACTGTTGGCAAATCTTTTAAATAAAATAAAAATAAAATAAAATGTACACAGTTTTTTTTAAATTGTAAACACCGATATGGTTATGGAAATATATTTTCTACGTAGGCAGGTAATAAAAGTCCTAGATTCAGCTAAAATATTTACACAATTTCACGCCTGAATTAAGCATCTAATTTAGCAAAGAATTAAGACACTTAATCAGACTGCTACATCAAATTATCCAATTTAAAACCTTCACCCAAGTTAAATAAACTGTCAAAATTGTTGTATTACAAAAAACTGAATTTGCCTTTCAGAAAAAAATTCTCATTAACTAAAAGATGCATTTATTTTTTAAGAAACTCCTAACTGACAAAAAAAAATCTCTAGCTACAATATCTTTCTAGTAATTTTAAATCGACTCATATTAATGCGTGACTAGAATCTTCTAAGCAAATTTTTTATATAATTTGTAATACATACTATTCGAGAAATATGACCTACCGGCGTGAACGGTCAGTTGCACTTGAGAGTCAGTTATCTCCTAGGTATTATAAAAACGTGATGCATTGGCAATTCCTTTGGTATTCCTTAAATCTAAAGGCGACGGTAACTACTTACCATCATGCGACCTTCCTGCCTGCCTGCCTGCTAGAAAAAATAAAATGAACTCAGGGAGGGGCAAAGTACTCATATAGTACTAAGTGAGACCCTGTATCTTCATTCCCAAGAACCTCTTTTTGCACCAAATGCCTTAAATATCGCTTCGTGACAATTTTAAGCCCGCGTCTTGTGGGCTTACGTACGTCCCTGATAATTAGCTTCATTTCCTTTAATTAAAACCACAACTTCGTATCGCCTTATGTTTTTCAGTTTATTTGGTACATATTCAACAGAAATGAGTACACAAAATTATTTTGTGTTCTCATTTCTGTTGTGATTTAATATTAATGTATTTTTTTTGGGTAAGGTATCATGAAAACAACATTATTTCATATAATGAAACTATCGTTTTCACATCTAATAATAAGAAGATGCTTAAATTTGTCAGCCAATAAGTACTATAGTACAGAACCATTTTACTTTGTCACTGTAGATCTTAAGCTCTGTAAGTTTCATAAGATGATAGAATGGTCAAGATTATTATTACATTCCGGCATAAAGGGAATCGAGGGTAAGCGTTCAGCTATTCAGGACACCAGCTGTGACAAACATTACGTTTTGATCGATTTGTATGAAACTATGGGTTCATCACATCTATGCTCTGCTTTTAATTTCTTTTTTCGTTTTTGGAGCAAGCTTAACTTAGTCCTGCTCACTAAGATGCAAAGAACTAATCGCCGACAATGGAATCGTATAAAAGGCTGAAGACAGGGGAGTCGATATTTGTAGTTTCTTCCTTATCTCCTCTTTGATTGTGGTGACGCAAAGATGCTCATGGACTTCAGCTATTGTTATAAACCCTGGTACTGTTTTGCATTCGCTGCATGATTGTGATATTGGAGTCACAGGCTCCCCATAGTTGGAGTCCATACGTCCTCTAGATTGTCTTATATATGTACTAGTGGACCCGGCAGACGTTGTCCTGCCCTGAAATTAAAACAAAACTTAGAACCCGATTCCAGCGCCATCTACCGGGTCCAATTTTGTTTTCAAATCATCGAGGAACCCATTGAAATACACACACAAAATTTCATCCAAATCGGTCCTGTTACCATACTCCTCCGAAACGGCTTGACCGATTACTCAAATTACTAAAATGGCTATTAAAAAATAAGGGTTGATCGTAGAAGGGTGAAAATTAGGGATTGTATGTATTTTTGTATGTTGTATCATAAAAAAATAGAAATTAGAAATTTTGTCTCAAAAATAAAAAATAAAATTTAGGGGTGGACTACCCCTAACATTTAGGGGGATGAAAAATAGATGTTGGCCGATTCTCATAGATACCAAATAAGCACAAAAAATTTCATCAAAATCGGTTAAGCCGTTTCGGAGGAGTATGGCAACTAAAACTGTGACACGAGAATTTTATATATTAGATAAGGAACTTGTTGTTAATGGAATTATTGCCGGCTCTTCTCAGCTAAAGCAACCTTACGAACCGAGCATTAGAAATGAAATGAAATGAAATTGTTTATTCATCCAAATAGGCCTTCACAGGCACTTATGAATAGTCAGACTCTAAATGCTCGGTTCGGAAGGTTGTTTTTGCTGAGAAGAGCCGGCAATAAACTCGGCAATTACTACTAGAGTCTGACTATTCATAAGTGCGTATTTGGATGAATAAACAATTTCATTTCATTTCATTTGGTTAGTACCGAGTTGTGAGGCAAAGTGAATATGGCGAACTGCTAATAAATTTTAGGTTTTTTTTTTATGATAATCAATTCTGCCACAAAAAGAAAAAGGTTAATTACTGTAACTACTGTGTCTCTGTTAAAGTTTTGCCTAATCATAAAAAAAAGTAACATTCACATTTCTACAAGAGTTTATTTTATGGTTTTCATCACGAAGGCGAATCTAAGGCACACTTATGACGTCATAACAACGATTTTAATTCAGTGACGCAGCCAAGAACAGCTCAAACTTGAACAATAAAATTGATGGTCGAGAGTGTGCTCCTAACAGCGTTATTGTCTCAAAGCCGCTGGATGAGTTTGGTTCAATTTACATTATAATAAAATTTTATTCTCCTCTCCTCAAATGAAAACATCGTTAGACTTCTTGAAATGAAATGAAATTGTTTATTCATCCAAATAGGCCTTCAAAGGCACTTGTGAATAGTCAGATTTAATGCTCGGTTCGGAAGGTTGCTTTTGCTGAGAAGAGCCGGCAATAAACTCAGCAATAACTCTTTAAAATACTCTTTTCAAAAACAACTTACACCTATTACATTCAATAATTATTTATCTAGTCTCACTGACAATATTTGCGTGTTATGTATGGCGGCAAAAATAGTTATCTATAGAATTGAATCATGACTGACTTAATAAACAACAAACTCGCACAGACCAGCCCGCACAAGCAGCACCTGTTCACAAGTATGATGCGTGTGGCAGCCACCGCCCTCCTGGCACATATTATAGGGAAGTGAGCGTTCAGGTCTACTATAGGATCCCACACGTTGTAACTTGAACAAAGCTTACCATAAGATGGCTCTTTACATGGCCCTGGCGAAGTGTCAAATAATTTAAATAAGTAAATGTATTTTATAAAATTTCAGAAGGTTCTTCATGACAAGAACGGGCAATAAACTTTTTTTTTTAAACTTATATTCTTTTCAAAATAAACTTAAGATATGTTTTTGAAGAGCGAGTGGCACGTCGCCATTAATAATAATTCGTGTAAGTATGTTTATAGTAAGCTTTTTATTCTAAACAGATTTATGTTTTCTTGAATTATTTGTGAAGGCAGACTTAAAATTGCAAAAGGGATTTTGTTATTGAAGCGTGTACGTACTTATGTAGTTCTTTTTGAAATCTTTATGCAGATACTATACGTTTATGCTTATTTCTAATAGAAACAAAATAAAATAAATGATAAATTTATTTATGGGGGCTCATATTTAAAATATCTTGCACTGTTTTTTTTGTAAAATAAAAATTGTTTCAATATTAGTTACTTTGTCCCAAAGCAAAATGGAATCAAGGCATAACTCTATAAAAAAACTCAAACTGGTACAAAAAAACTTGAGAGGTGTCAAGGGACACCCGGATGGAACGAAGTTATATAAGTTAGGTATAAGTCGAGAGAGTATATAAATATTTTCATTTCTATTTATAAACTATTTATAAATAGAAATGAAAATATCTGGCTTGCTTTCTATAAGAGAGAGAGAGAGAGAGAGAGAGAGAGAAGGAGAGAGAGAGAGACAGACAGAGTAACATGCGCACGCCGCACAGCTTACAATAAAGTGACAGTGACACTAAAACTGTCGTAAGAATATTTTCCGTCTAGCCCCCTTTCACAACGCGCGATAAGGAACTTCGTTCCAAAAGAAATACATATAAAAAGTTAATTAAATCAAGATAGCGTCAATAAACGCTTCAAGCCGATAATTTGGACCATCTGATAATATCGATAGCGAAGCGAAGCGCTGCAGAATTTAGAATTTTAATGGTTTTATTGGGCAACTCGAGCCTATTTCAACTTTAACGTGTCGTAATAGGGTTAATTGTTTGATTGTTAATTATGTTTGTTCTTCGTTTTCACAACTTTCCATTTTATTGGTACGGTCTTTGGGAATGTTTGTTTAAACTATGAAACAATTTATTCAGCTCCCCTTTGGGACAAAGTTGGAAGTTTAACAAAATATTTTATCTCTGAAATCAGAGTTTGGTTCATTAATAATTATGTTTACATTTTAAATAATTCTTATTATCGCTACATTCCATTCAGGCGTTTGTAAGTCATACGAATAATTAATGGAAAAGTCTGTTTTTTTAGACGGTTTAACAGCAATAATGTAATGAAATGTTTATTCATTCAAATTGGCCTTTACAGGTAGTTGTGAATTATCAGACTCTAATGCACGGATCGAAAGGTTGCTTTTGCTGAGAAGATAAGATTTGGATGACCTTTGATATGGAGATACTTGAACTATCAAACTGCCGGAACACACCAACAGGTGCTTGGCAACAGATTTTCAACTTGAGGGTGTCAGTACCCCATAAACGCGCTATGTTTCCTCACGATATTTTGCTTCACCGAAAGCACAAGCTCATTATAGGATTCGTACCCACGACTTTCACCGTAGAATCCAACGTCTTTACCACTGTGCTATCATCGCCCAAACAGGCAAATTCTACATAAGCAAAGTAACTTCACGAGTGTGTACAAATTATGATGGATATATTTTCTTTAACATGACAATTTGTCACCTAAAAACTGCCTGCTCTAGTATATTTTTAAAAGTATATTATCCTGGAAGATACCTCGTCGCACGCCAAGGTCGCCGCATGATGGATGGCCCTCAGGTGTATCACAATGATATATCACTCAGCCACTGACAGTTCCTGATTGCGAGAATAGTTTTTACCTTAAAAGGAAATCATTTTGTTAACACGCTGTTTTTTTGCATTAAAGTAAAATATTATTTTAGAGGGCTGTTTGAGGTACTTTTATGGCAGGTTCGAAGCCTGCAATAAGCTTTCGGTGAAGAGAAAAATCATGCGATAATCATTGCACGATGGTCTTTGTAGTGCTCGCATGGCTGGCTCTCAATCTCAACATGGAAATTGAGTTGCTTTTTAGACACGTTCGACAACACATTGCTATTGCATTCGGTGGTTACTAAGGTAACCTAAAAGAAAAATCACCTACACTGTCATAGTATAGGTCTTCTCAAATAAACAGAGTTGCCACAAGCTTATTACCCATTTTTATTGCGATATTGCTTTTGACGACATCGAGTGGAGTAACGGTGCGCCCTCTTCTCTCCCATGCGGCGAGGAGAGTGGTGGCTGCCACACGCGTTCTGCTTGTGGTGGCTATCTGCTATTTGCTATTTGCTTATTATTTTTATAGAGTCTACTTTGTTGTTTTGCAACGGGGGGCTTTAATTTTATAATATTTATTGGTCTATTTGATTTTAAGTAAACTTTTCAGCAATGTTCAACGATGCTTGATTTTAATTTAATGCTTGCGGCTAGATGTACTTTCCTTCCAGTTTCTCAGTGCGTACAAATATCTATTTAGATATTCCAGTACCCTATCAATGGCACTACACTGTGCATTCGATGTTGGATGACACTCCGGCCCAGTGCGGGGCATTCAGCCACGATAGCTCTCACGCCGCCGCGCTGGTAATGCGTGTGCCGTGTCGCCCCACTCGCCCCTCACTAGTGCGGCTCGAGTATTTGCCCGCCCCGTACTATTGGAGCCTGATTCGGGACCGAAGAAATAAAAAGTCACCAAAACAAATGACTTTTTACGGGCCAGTTGGCGTGGTTGGTTAACACACTACCTGACCAACTACACAACCAGAAAACATTTGCGATAAAAAAGAGATTTAAAGCTGTTTTTCCTCAGAAAGCTGTGCAGTTGTTTTAATTTAAAATTGTTCGTTTTTATTTGATACTTGTCTGTGAGGTGTACTCCTGTATCTGTGATATTTACGTATCCTGTTGATGTAACACTTTATTTAATAAATTATTTTAACAACCTCTTTAAAGTCGTCAACAAAACTCTTGATATTGAGAATCTCTAAAGGTACCTACTGCTTAAGCATCTGTCTGTTTTTTTTTAATTAATTATATGTATTAATTCGTAAATTTTACCATAGTGGCCACTGTATTCAAAGAAAGTGGCGCTCTCTGTATAATATTTCCAAAAAATGCCGGATGGAGGAATCCATTTTGAATTTTTAAATGGCCGACTTCTTGTTGCCTATACATGTCAGTTTTAAATACGTGTAATGTCTTATTATATTGTTGCTTATTACTCTTATTACTACTATTTATTTATATATCAAAACATTTTGATGACAATATTGTTTCAAATTCCGCATAGGGTTGTAGTGCAGCTTAGCGACATATACATATCGATATATGACATATAAACATATTGACAGCACTACTTCATTAGCGAAAAGATGCACACTTGCATTGTAAGCGATTAGGAAAAAGAGGGGGGGGTGTCTCAATTCGATGGTATGTTTTTTTTTGTATATTTGTTACGCGATCATTCTGCCAATTATGAATAGATTTTGATAATTCTTTTTTGTTTTTAATTGTTAAGTACGACATTGTCAAAGGACTCAAATATAATTCAAGACGTCAGAATAGTTGTGATTAAACTTGTGAGATAAGGGTTTTGCCATCAAGTTCCGTAACGGACACTTTGAAGTTAACAACTGATTTGTGACATTGAATTCGTGACATTTGAATTTAGACCTTTATTACAGTTCCAAAGAACAATGTTTTCAATTAAGCATAAAATTTTCCACGTAGAAACTTTTATTTCTATAATAATATTAAAGATAGTTGAACCAAGCAATATAAACGAATATCATTTTTTAAAATTAAAGAAAACGTAGCCTCTCAGAAACTAATTAAGATTTACTTTAGTTTGTTAGTCTAGTACCTACTGGGAATGTTCTTTAGCTCCATACTGTTTGGGATCCTATCCTTAAACCTCTGACATCGATATCGTAACTTAATGATAAGTGTAAAGTGTAACGATAAAGAAACAATATCGCATCAAATTTCCAGAATAACTCTGATGCTAGTGGACAAACGGCAAGTGGTTTCCATTTGCATGCACTAAGCGCAGATCTGTGTCTAGTTCTAGACTACGGCCTAGGCTGATATCTGATCAATATTCATCGATTCACACATGCTGGAGTGTGCGGATGAGTTAATTACAATATTGAAGTAGGAATTTGATAAATGTGACATTACATTCCGAATCAATTACGCCCTAAAAGTAATGTGTGATGATTTTTAGGGTTCCGTACCCAAAGGGTAAAAACGGGACCCTATTACTAAGACTTCGCTGTCTGTCTGTCTGTCACCAGGCTGTATCTCAAGAACCGCGATAGCTAGACAGTTGAAATTTTCACAAATTGTGTATTTTTGTTGCCGGTATAACAACAAATACTAAAAACAAAATAAAAAATATTTAAGGGGTGTTCCCATACAACAAACGCGTGTTTTTGCCCTTTTTTGCTCGATATCAATAATGGCAACAGGTAGGCACTTGAAATATTCAGAAAATATTCAGTTGTATTTTTACTTTAATAATAAAAAATAAAATAAATATTTAAGGGGAGCCCACCTTAAATATCATACCATACAATAAACGTGTTTTTTTTTGCCGTTTTTACGGAACCCTTCGTGCGCGAGTCCGACTCGCACTTGGCCGGTTTTTTGTAATGTTTCGTTGCTATTCGATTTTAATAAATTCATTTAAAACCTTATTTACTTTGTGACAGGTTGGGTAGCCTACCCATCAAAATATTGTACGAAGTATAACAAAAAATATTACTAAAGTAAACATGGAGGCATTGGCGGCTTACTTGAACTAAAACTTTTATATTGCCATAACTTTGTAAAGGTACTGCTCAGGTTCCTAAAATTTTGTGGAATTATTCATTATTATGTAAGTACAATATCCACAATATTTGGCTATACATATCCAAAATCACCTGAAGGTATAGTTTCATGGTATTAAATTAAATTTCAGAAAACTTTTTCAAGTTTTCTCCTTAAAAACAACAATACTTACTACCTTATCTGAAAACTAAAACTCTGTTAGTGATACAAAATTATTGAATTCAAATAATTTTCAGTCAACATGTTGAATATCTATTAAGAATTAAATAGGAAGCAATAATTAGCTTGATACCCCATCTCATAGATTTATATCCTTCTACTCCATAATAACCTGTTCACTGAAACTAACACGGGCTATGAAAATAGCTGGTCATACGTTGCGGGGATCCCCCGCATAGTTCCCGCAGTCCGAAAGCGGAGGTCTCGCCATGTGAGCATCGCGCTTAGAGCATACTTGCACAAACTTATCGCATTATTCTCTCTGTTTGTGCACATCGCTGGTTTGATTTTAATATGAAAAATGTGTTCATAATTAAAATTACCAAATAAAAAAATCTGTAGTGACATTTTTTATTTTATTTTTTTTATTAACAATAGGTATCGCGTTTGACCACTATCTCACTTGATGGTAGGTGACGATGTGGTCTACGATGGTGCACGCTTACCTAGAAATAACCTATTCACCCGAGACTTGAAGACTCCCAGGTCGTAACTATCGGGAAACACAGACTCAGGCAAAGAGTTCCACTCCGTAGCAGTACGCATAATAAATGAGGAAGCAAATCGCTTCGAGCGTAAGGGTGGAATTACCACCATGTAACGGTGGCGTATCGCCGTACGTCTGGTCGTTCGATGATGTTGACATCTATCAACACCACAGAATAGATATAGTTCGCACTACTCCTAGATATATGGCGCCACAATTAACGGTAGTTGCAAGAAACACAATCCCATAGAATTCTACATCGCGCTATCGAAGTTCTCCAAGAGATCTGTATATAATACACTATGATCTAGCCTGGCAGTGGATCTTCCCTGTTTTATGAAGGAGTCTACGAACCAACTCGCTCCTCCATAGCTCCATCATCTGCCAGTCCCAGTTATTTGTGGTCAGCCTAATGTGAATTCTTCTTTCATAGCCCTTCTATCCTTCGTATCGTTATTCATTCCTTTCTTACTCATATCTTTTGTCACATAATCCATCCCTTTTTCTTCTTTTTAATTAATCACGAATTATGGCGCCATTTTTAATTCACAGAAACTTCACTTCACTCTCTTCGCTGCTATTCTCACCCACAAAGATCTATGTGTAAGTTGGTTCATATAGATGCAATATCAAATACATTTCCAAACATAGTCAAGTTAAGCTACATTAGTCACTCTACATCTAAAGCGAGTCGACAGCTCTCCCAAACTTGTTTCATCCTAGCCACTTCCAGAACGCTGTGGGATAAACTTGGCCATGCTACTTGTAGCGTCTGCTGATACATTGTCTAAGTTAAGCTACTGTCTTAGACATTTAAATATCTACTTTATGTGAATGCCTGATTGCATCTTTTTAATTGGATATGACGCCACTGTAGTGAAACGTAGTTACATTGTTGATTCCTACTATTCTACTAGTATTATAAATGTGAAAGTATGTAATTTTGTTACAAGTAAGTTACAAAATAATAAATTACCAGCATCTGTTACCAAGATGACTGATTCTAAATTCAAATCGTACATAAAGAAAGTTTTGAAAGAAAAAACTTATCACAAGGTAGCCCAATATATTGAAGATAAAGATGTCTGGAAGTAGCTGCACTCTGTACAAGTACCTACACATTATTTTTTATTGTTAATTACCATTTTTTTTAATACCTACGCTTTTATTAGTTGGGTATTTTTTGTTTTAGTTTACTATGTAGGTAACTAATGCGGGTTATAATTTTTTATGTATTTTTGTATTAGTTTAAGAATAAAATTGTTTAACATTTGAAAAAAAAGCCAATATAGTCAGATGGTCCAAAAATATTAAAAAAATGTAACCTTGCTGAGTTTCTTGCCGGCTCTTCTCAGTTGAAGGCTGACTTCCGAACCGGTGGTATCTTCTGTAATTCGACCTTCATAAGTGTCCTTCTAGGGCCTAGACTGAAAAAATGGTTTTGACTTTGACTTTTACTTTGAATCACGCAAAAATTACTGAACGGATTTTGATGATACTTGGCACAAAGTATTGAAATATTGGATGCTTTTTATCCCAGGAAAAGAGCCTGAATACGCTTGTGTTTGGCCACAATCTCACCATGGTAAGTGATGATGTGGCCGAAGGTGATAAGCACACAAAGCCTAGATATAAATTGGTTGTCGGAACATGGATTTTCAACTTGAGGGTTAGCCAGCCAGTCGGGTACTACAAAGTACTCTACCACCGTGCAAAAAGAAAAGATCTCTCAGGGAAAAGAATGAAACCACGGGGGACAATTTAATAATATTCTGGGGCATTCTTCACACACGACTATCTGATCCGAAACTAAGACCCACTATGGAGACTAGACAACTGATATACAACTTTTTAAGTACATATTTAACTAGACAATTACACCCAGACTCAGGACAGACATATTTATGAACCCAAAATGTCTGCCTGGGAACAAATAAATAGTCAATGTAGTCGGATAAAGATCAACGGTGGTAGTTGTACGTAGAATGAAGGTCGTGATCGGTAATTTGACTCCTACAATGAACTTGACCTTTTTTTTTTATTCTGGATAGGCTTGTGTTTGACCACAATCTCACCATGGTAAGTGATGATGTGGCCGAAGATGGTAAGCACACATAGCCTAGATGGGAACTGGCTCTCAAGTGAAGCTGTCGGAACACACCGATAGGTGTTTTGGCAACAGTTTTTTAACTTGAGGGTGGTAGCCAGCCAGCCAAGGAAAACATATCACGGTTTTAGGGTATTTGTAATACCATACCATTTAGAAGAGCCAGATTTCCTTCTAGGCTTTGTGCGCTACCTTTGGCATCATCATCACTTCCCATGATTAATTTCTATTCAAAGCTTTTACAAGTAAAAATAAATGTCGAAAGAAATTCGTTTACATTTTTATTCCGCGTGAGGCGCTGTGCATCGTTAATACAAGGATGCCACTTTCAAATTAATGAATGGTCATAATTAATTGAGACCTATACTGAGAAATATACTTTAATTTACTCTGTAAACATAATTAATATTTCATTAACAATTTCCGGCTCATATTTTAATCATCGGGATATTCAAACATTTTCTCATCGGTGGCAACCACAAAGCCTCGCTCACAACATGTCAAAGGTAACTGAACATTAATAGCTACATAATGCAGTACTTCCCTTTACCACAAACCCAAAATCTCATATTCAAAACTGCTAAAATAATCGCCATTCACTACATTACTCGCGACACTTGCTCTCCAAATTACAGACCAGCTTAAAAGCAGCAATGTAAACTGAAAAAATTATGGTATGGTAATATTCAATGACTGATTCTTTGATGTGATAAAGGAAGGGTAGTGACGTCACGAAGGATAAAGGAGCTTCTCTTGCTGAGGACGTTTTATCTTCACCATTTGTCAGCCGCCTAGCCGGTGCGAAATAATAAGTATTTCTACCTAACTATTTGTAGCTAGATATTACTCTTTGTCGTATTGAATAATGGCGGACGAAATGGTGTTTGTGTCGCCACATTAATCAGGTTCTCTCGAATCTATATGAGAAGCCATGTTGAGGACGATAGTGGTTTGCGTTGCCATGCGAAATCAAAGGGTCATATTTTGCAACTTGACCATCGAATAGTGTTCGAAAAGCGTTAGAATTTTTTCAATGAGGAACGAATTAAAAAAGTTGTAATATTTTTAGGGTTCTGTACTCAAACAAATAACTATAATCAAACTCAAACTCATAAGTTATTTATTTAGTTGAGGCCCTGATAAGGCACTTATGAATGTTACAATTGTCTGTCCGCCGGTCCATCGTCGCATCACAGTATTTTTTTATAGAGACTATAGATATGACACCACTGAAATTTAATAATACTATTCTGGGTCATTCTTTACCCACGGCATGATTCTATTTAAGAAAGATCCACTGCTCAAAAAATCCTTTTTTAGTAAACAACATTGCATTGTCACCAACATCAAAAGAGTGTACAAACGGCTCAGTCAATTGTCTAAGCCAATTATTGCAAGATTCGACCAAAACTAAACTAATAAACAAATTAAGTTAAATAAAACTTTATAAAGATTCCAGGTATTTACAATACAGCCATCAAAAAAAATCTTTCCAAGCAAAAATTTAAAAATGTTAAAAGTCAAGCAACGGAAATGGCGCGGGCCTCAAAAGCCGTCACTCTATTAAATTATTCCGATTCGTCGACTCAAAATGGCGGATCGTAATGTTGCTAGTATTCAAAAGAGTCGCCACTGAAAGGGGTGGTGTTTTTATACTCTTTTTCCGGTTGCGGTCAAGTGTTTCCCTTTTCATGTTTGGACAAATTGTTAGGTTTTGCGCGACGTTTTTCCAATGGCGGATGAATTTTGGCGGACAATTGGAAATTCTGTTGCCGGATTGCGGATGGCTTCAGCGTTTCTGTGAATCTGCCGAATTCATCTGTTCTTTGTAAATAGGGCTCTTGATTGTCTTTGTATAATGAGATGAATTGTAAATGTGTTATTGTATTTAGGTTTCTTTAATTTGATTTGACCGTGCATATCATACGTGTTAATACAAAGGTTGTATAAGACTTCTCCTCAGCAAAATTAAATGGAGGAGGTACATCCGTTTATTGCCCAGTGGCTTTTGGGTACAAAGAACTTAAAATTTTTTTATGTCACAAGTGACAACGAGGCAGGCGGGTCACCTGATGGTAAGTGACAACCGTCGCCTATAGACATTGGCAATACCAGGGGATTGCTAATGTGTTGTACAACTTATTAAGGCGAACTGGCTCTCACAGAACAGATTTTATTATTATTTTATAATAATCACAGTATTTTTACTACCAGTCTTTTTATTATTTAATAGAAAGCAAGAGAGCATGCGGGTCACCTGATGTTAAGTGATCCCTACCGCCCATGCATTAATATTACTTGCAACAAACATTTATAATATTTTAATTCTAGGTTAAGGTTTAAATTCAAAATCTACAAAAGTTCATTTAATATATTAACAATTTATTTACAAAAAAATGTACAAAAAATCAAATTAGTTTAATTCAATCGCATAACAGAACCATTTACACTGACATACATAGACAATTTAAACTCTAGCTCTCTGGTTTCCCATGTTTCCCGCTTAGAAACAATAAATCAAGTAAACGACTAATTCATTTGTCATCATTTTCTGTCTGTGTGTCACTTCTCTACTCTCACAAATCTATTGTATCGTCATTATTTTGATTCAGTTTCTAGTCTCTTCTTTATCTTTTTATATCTATTTAACTGATGCTTTTATCTTTCAAATCTGTTGCATTTAAGTGTTATGTCCATATACGAAATTGCCGTTGTGTACCAAAAATAGAGTAATAATTTTTTGTATCTTTTTTATTTCTATAAATCTAAGTATTTACCCATGCTATCGATGCACCTTTGCAGCGATGCGCCAGAGCAGTGGCAACTTATCAATGCACTTCTTGAAATAGTCAGCTGGACGAAAGACAAAAGACGAAGGTTTTTTTTTCTGCCAAGAAGTTATCCAAATTCGGAAAAGTTTTGTTGAAAACGATGGATAACGGAAATTTTTCAACCCTTGCAAAATAATGCAAAGCATAGGCTACGGTAACCGCTTACCATCAGGGATGGTGTGCTTAATTACAACTTTTTTTAGTACCGATCTAGAAATCACTAATTTCCTCAAATTATAATTATTTCTACTAGTTTTCCGCCCCGCGGTTTCATCCGCGTTTTCGAGGAATCTTATCTTATTCCAGGATAAAAAGTATCCTATCCTTTTTTCCCAAATATGATCTTGAGTGTCAAGTCTTAATACTTGAGTGTCAAGTTTCATTAAAATTAGTTCTGCCGTTTTTGTGTAATTGAGCAACAAACATCCAAACATACACACATCAAAAAAAATTTTGATCACTAGCATAAGCTGATATAATTTTTTAGATTGAACTTTATCAAGAAAAAATCTTTGTTATGTTTTCTTTAAATAGAAATAGGTACCTTGTTTGAAATTAAAAAATAAAATTCTTTATATGTTTTATAAAGTTAAGTTAAGTTATTTTATGAGTAGGTAATTAATCATAATGATGATTTCGATTTTTCAAAGTGATCGCAAACTTTTTTTGATGTGTGTTTAAGGCGATGATAGCTCAGTGGTAAGTGACATCGGATACCGCGGCGAAGGTCGTGGGTTCGAATCTTACAATGAGTTTGAGCTTTCGGTGAAGGAAAACATCGTGAGGAAACCACAGCACGGTGGTAGGGTACTTTGTAGTACTCGACTGGCTGGCTACCACCCTCAAGTTGAAAATCTGCCGCCAAGCACCTGTTGGTGTGTTCCGGCAATTGCACTTGAGAGCCAGTTCGCCTTTAAGGCATTGTAATAAGGTGTAAAACACATTAGCAATCCCCTGGTATTGCCAATGTCTATAGGTGACGGTTGTCACTTACCATCAGGTGACCCGCCTGCCTTGTTGTCACTTGTGACATTAAAAAAAAATCACATTTATAATATTAGTAGGAAATAGAAAGTTGAATTTCCAGATCTTATAAAAAGTGAACCACACAATTAGTCGCTCGTTTTCGATATCAGACCCGAAATTACCTGTCAGTAACATAACCAACCAATGACGACAGTACTCAAACACAGAGGCATTGTAACACGTTTATTCGAAAGCAATAAAGCATCCGAAAAACAGCATTTGCAACAATTTATGTTCATATTCACGATTTACTGCGATGAGAAATGTACGCCGAGTCGTGAGTTATGGGAACCGATATCGGAAACGGATCTTATTATGTATCGTAGGTTTCTATTGGCTATCAGCTTGAGGAGAATATGTAAATCGTTTTCGGTTCCCCTTGGACCGCAGGTGGGACCGCAGGTGGGTCGATAGTCCTAAAACTACATACAAAAAATAAAGAACAATAAATAAATAAATATCCTGAGACATTTTTCACACACGCTTATCTTTTAAATTTTTTTTTATTCTCGATAGGTTTGTGTTTGACCACAATCTCACCATGGTAAGTGATGATGTGGCCGAAGATGGTAAGCACACAAAGCCTAGATGGGAACTGGCTCTCAAGTGCAGATGTCGGAACACACCGATAGGTATTTGGCGACATATTTTCAACTTGAGGGTGGTAGCCAGCCAGTCGGATACTACAAAGTACCCTACCACCGTGCAATCCCAAACTAAGTAGAGCTTGTAATATGGAAACCAGATAAGCAACCTTCCGAATTACCTAACTACCTTATTTTTTTGTAAATACATACTTAAATAGATAATTACACCCAGACTCAAGACAAACAGACATGTTCATGCACACAAACGTCTGTCCTGGATGGGAATCGAACCCACGACCTGCGGCGTGATATGCAGTGTGTTAACCAATCACGCCAACAGGCCCGTCAAAAGAATACCAGGAATCGCGATTAAAATTATTAAAGTCAAAGTCAAAGCTATTTATTCAAATTCGGTTCCAGGCTCCTTGCGAAGCTCAAATGTACAGAAGTTTGTCGATTTGTCATGAAATACGCGCGGAGTTTTGCGTACGGGTCATGCGAATATAAACTTTACTATCTATATAAAATATATATATAAAATCACGTTAATGTACACTCTAAAATTGATATATAATTTATATAAAATTGCTATAAGTACAAAATTTATTCAGAAAAAAAAACGATTAAAAAATTATGTAAAAACCACTTTACTATGCATTGTTATCGAATTTTGAGCTACCTTGAAAGTTTCAGCCGGATAGCTAATCGGGAAATGCTCGAAATGTAAGTTGGAAAATACTACCCGGAACGACTGAAAAACAAAAAAATGTGGTAACGATGAAATAAATAGCAACAAAACTGCTATTACAATAAAACCACACGTAATAAGCACCATTGTCGTACGATACGCCAACGTATGTCATCCAAATTATTGTCATGTACGTAGTGTTTGAATGATACCTCGTATTTCGTTGTAAAAGACACTCCAAGAATATTATTTATGAACTCTGCTCGGTTATTTTTCAGAGCTCAGCCGTCTTAAATCACTTCAAAGTGTATCTAGTCGTGTTATGCTTAAGTCGTTGGAAATAAACTACGGAACGCAAAAACAATGGCGAAGAAGATGGGAGATAAATCCTTTAAAACAGACTACAGTATTTACATTCAGTAATCTTGTATTCTTAGTTCTCTTGTAGGAATATTATAGAGCTCTTTTGCTGGGAGTAAATCTTTGAAAATATTTTTTGACTTATTCTATTTACAGTCAAAGTCAATTACTCAGTTATATTAACTTCTGAAGGTCATTTACTTTAAAAATAATAATATTTATTGATTTTAAAATTAATAAATGCGTTTTGTGGGATGTTGGACTCGGCTATCGATCCCAAACTAAGCGTATTAGGCTATGGAAACCAGATAAGCAACCTTCCGAACCGTGCACTAGAGTCATTAGAATCTGACAATTCATAAGCACCTGTGAAGGCCTATTCGGATGAATAAATATTTTATTTCATTTCATTTCAGATAACTGATATACTAATTAAAAAAATCATGCTTAATTTGATAATTAAGTACACCCAAACCAGGCTTAGATTTGGAGCCTTTGAGCGATATCAGTAAGGAAACCATAGCACGGTGGTATGGTATTTTTCAACAGGCTGGTTACCACCCTCAAATTGAAAATCTGTCGCCAAGCACCTATCGGTGTATTCCGGCTATTGCAGGCAGAGCCAGTTGCCTTCTAGACATTGTGACAAGGTTTTTGTGGCACATTACCAAAAAAGGCAAATATTTAAGGATAATTAAATGTTGTCTAAATCCAGTAACTCACGAATTGACAAAGGAAAACATTCTGACATACATTTTTGGGCCTCTTTTGAATGATACGGGACTGCATAAATAAAAAATACATGTCTGTTTATGTTTTTGTTTGTCCCCGTCTATAGTATAGTATCCCCCACAAGTTAAGGAGTGATCCGATTACCATGCGGTTTTCAACGGATCTAGGTCACTGGAACACCACTTTTTGCTCGCGTTTCAGTTACGTTCTTACTAAAGCATATCTTGTGTTGTAACACTATTTACTTCTGTATTTCTTGTGTTTTAGTACTATAAGCGAAACGTCACATCCATTCGTTCATCCTTCTGTTTGTCACAGCTTTACTTATTAATAAAGAGATTGTTTTAGGGTTCCGTACAAAAAAAAACGGAACCCTTATAGGATCACTCGTGCGTCTGTCTGTCCGGTCATGTCACAGACATTTGCTCCGAATCTACTGGACCAAATCAGGTGAAATTTGGTAGGATGGTGTAATTCTATGACCCATTCTATTAAAAAAAGATATGCAAACCTTACTGTGTGATATATCAAAAGAAAAGGCTCGTTATGAGGATCTCAAATATCTGTTATTATTGTAAAATAAATAGTTTTGATTATATTTTTTATGTCGGATGTCTGACAGGCAGGCGGATTGGTAAGTGACTACGGTCATCTATATAATAGACATTAGCAATCCCAGGGAGCTTCCCAATATTACTGACCTTTTACGATGCTCGGAAAGCATCTCCTCAGGCTTATTATAGAATTCGAGCCCAGGATTTTTGCCTCTCTATAGATAGTGACATTATGTATCGATAAGTTCCTTATCGCGCGTTGTGAAAGGGGGCTAGACGGAAAAAAATCTTACGACATAAAAGTGTCGGTGACACCGCTGTGCGGCGTGCGCATGTCTCTCTCTCTCTCTCTCTCTCTCTCTCTCTCTCTCTCTCTCTCTCTCTCTCTCTATCTCCTATAGAAAGCAAGCAGATATTTCTATACAACTCTACTGTCTATTTATCATTTCAAAAACTTTAAACGAATGAAACGTAACGGTTAATTTTCTTTTAGTCAAGCAATTTACGAAAAATCCTATTAGAGAGGCTATAAGGAAAAAGATTTTCTTCTGGTTGACTTGACAGAACTGCCAGCGGTGGGTGAGGTCGGGCCATCTGTTTTTCGTGTCCGCGCTACCCGCGCTATAATCCGCGCTGTCGGCGGCGGCGCGCATCCATCAACAAGCATTAGCGGGGCAGGTGCGGGTGGGGTCTCACTGATAGCGGGTATTATATAAATAAAAAAAAATATCCTGGCTGGGACATTCTTCACTTATAGCCATAATTTATACAATTTTTAATACATATAATTACACCCAGACTCAGAACTAACAGTTGCTTATGCAAACAATTATGTCCCAGATTAAATATGGCCGACAATTGTTTTACGCATTGAACAGTATTTTATATTTAACTTAAACTAATACATTATTTATTTGTTGTAAATAAAGTTCTCTAAAGTATATTCACTCTTAGATTCAATGTATTGTTATTTTATTTTTACAAAAAAAAAAGATTATTTTTAATGAAATAATAAAATATACTTAAAAAGTACTTATGAAGTCTGACTACATATAACGCACGTTTTGAAATGATTTTTTACTGAGAAGAACCGGTTACTATGAAAATTAGCTTGTATATAATGAACAAACTAATTAGACAAAGATTTATTGAATGTTATTAGTAAATCTAGAAACCTTTGTTGATAAAGTTTCAAGATATTACAAACTACTCAGGAAATTTGTGGCTGTAGGGCAATCTCTAATTTAAGGCTTAACTATTAGATAGCTTTGTTAGCAGATAGTTCAGAGTTTAGGTATAGTTTGTTATATTTCTTGTTTATAATTTATGAATGACGAGACCTTCAGTTATTCAAATTAATTGTTTTGTAAAATAAAATGAACTTAAAGTAATTTTTGGAGCATACATCCCGCCTGATGGCAAGTGGTTACCGTAGCCTATAGACTTGTAACACCAGGAGACACTCATCCGAAGGTGGCCCAGCAAAAATTTCTTCACACTCTTCTGAACTTCTTCTTGAAGAACTTCACTACGACATTCTTATTACTGCTGGAATATAATGTATACCCATCCAGGCCTCGTCTTAGTCCTCTGTAAATTATCAAAATCAGATTCGGTGATCAAGTTTTTTTAACAAATGTTTATCATTATTAACAAAACATGTCCTTAAGCTAAAAAAATCCGAATTAGTTTATCTATCTAAAAGATAAAACTGGTTTCTATACCAGCATAAAACAAGGTGTAATTCTGCTGAGTGCAACTACACCCAGTTAGTAGTTACAGACATCTTCATCGACAATATAATGAATGAAATGAAATGAAATGAAAAAATATTTATTGCCTCATAATGAAAAATACAAAAACATAAATATATACTCAACATTCGGCGCATAGGGCAAAAGGGGTAAGTTCAGCTTATGCTGCGTACACATGTTGATGCGTCCGCAGCGCTGGTTTTCAACCCACCCCATGAGCTACCTTGTAACAAAGAAAGAGCTTCATATCTTTCTTTAAGTATGATTTGAATCTAAAATAGGTCATCTTGGTTACCAAAGGAGTTATTTATTCAAAAGTGAACGCTATCCCACCAGATTTATGCAATCAAATATTTTTTACAGACAACCGTGCCAAAAAACTCATATTTTTTCCAATCCATGTTAACTGCCATTTTGTTGCAAAAAGGGCAGTAAATTTTAAAAAGCGGAACAATCAAAACGCAATCAAACAAATAAATTTGAATTCACGCTCACAATGGGACCACATAAAAGCTACCGAATATTTTACGTCAATATTGCTGTCACGAGACTTGCATTGTTTTTAAATATTGTGGCTGTCTTTTGGAAAAATGTGTCCTACTACATATAAGTACAGTAAATTTTGTTCGGTTCGATTCCCATTCAAGACAAAGACATTTGTGGGCATGAACGAACATGTCAGTTGTCCTCAGTATGAGTGTAATTTATCTATTGAAGTATCTATTTACCTCAAACCTAATAAACAAGGTAAACAGAGCTTCGCGCGCTTAAAGTGAAGCACGGTAAAGGAAGCCGAATTTGAAAAAGGAAGCCGATCGCATTCCTGTGTGATGTGATTCACGCAAGATAACGTACGCACAGGTCACACACACAATTTCGTGCACGTTGCTTCACCTCATTGGAGATTATTGTTTACTTCCGCTCCTAGCTTTTTTTTTTGTTCTGTGGTATTTAAAAAAATACATAGTTTAAGCTCTGCTTTGTTTGGAATCCGATGGCCAATGTGAAGATATTTTTATTACATAATTTATTTATTTTAATAAAAAAAAAATAGGTTGTTTAATTTCTTCGACGCACTTTTATAGTTTATTTTAGGTCGTTTTTAGATTAGATTAGTTTTTTTTATTGTAGTTATAATAATGTAAATATCTTATAATAATAATAATATTCATTCTCGGTAGTTTAATTAAACAACTCTATTAATATGATTAACACTATTTTAAAAAGATCTTAAATTTTATTACTACACATTAAACTCAGGCAAAGATACAATTAAACATCCAATAAGCTCAACTCATATTGCGATATCTTTGCTATTCAAATAGAATTTATTATTTTAATTCAAGTGTCTGCAACGTTTACGAGTTGAGCCGAAGCATCGGGACGAGCTTGAATGTCGTGGACCAACTAATTGCCGGATTTAACTGCCTTTGCACAATTTCGTTGCCTTGCCGCTTTTGGTAGGTAAAGTTGGGTTTCCATTATTGAGCATTTGGCGTTTATTAAGTCAGTCATAATTAAATTCTATAGATTACTATTTTTGCCGCCATAACACGCAAATATTGTCAGTGAGACTAGATAAATAATAATTATTGAATGTAATAGGTGTAAGTTGTTTTTGAAAAGAGTAATTGCTGAGCATTTAGAGTCTGACTGTTCATAAGTGCCTGTGAAGGCCTTTTTGGATGAATAAACAAACAATTTCATTTCATTTCATTTCAAGACAATATCAATAAAAAAAATATTGGTGTCTACGTTTCTTGTACGTATATTTTAAACAAATAAAAAAATAGTTACTACATATTCCATTGAGGTGTGCGGATATAAAAAAAAGTTTCTTTTTTTCAGCTGACTCTTACTTAAAATTGATAGTAAATAATACCTAGGGACATTAATCACACTCACCCATCTAATCCCAAGTTAAGCAGAGCTTGTCCTATGGAAACCAGGTATGTGACAGTGTACAGGTAACTAATAAATAAGCTTAAAAAAAAAAATATCGAGGCCTCGGGTGACCGGCGGGCGGGGAGCTTTTTCCGCCAACGCATCAGCTTGGCCATCCAAAGAGGAAACGCTGCCAGCCTTCTGGGAACCTTGCCGATCGGCAGCAGCGGCAGCCTCGAAGAAGTTTTTTTATGTATTATAATTGTACATTTGCTTGTATATTTTGTACATTTGTTGTAAATAAAATCTTCTTTACTTTTTAGTTTTTTTTAAATTTACTTTATTACACTCAAACTCAAAAGAAACATACAAATAATATAGTAATATACATTACTCTTAACTCTGATTTTAATCCGCTATAAATATTTTAAATAAAATCTCGGTAGCTTCAAATCGCTACATCAACCGCTACCGCGTATCACCATAAACTTTCTCTTCTTAGTGGGGATGATGAATCTCTCAATGTTTTCGGGTTTTCCACTTTCTCCCCTGTAATTTCTGGGTGGTTGACGCTTTACGGGTAATTATTTCACTTTCAGTATTTGTAGCATTAAAATATGACTAAGGTAAGAACTTTGGGTGATATTTTTATATACATAAAGAGTACAAAAATACAAAAATATTAATAATAAGCTTACACACATTCTAGTACAATATAAGTGCAGCTTCGTATTAATAATAAGCCGTTTTCCCGTTGTTTACCTCAAAAAATTGAACTTAGAGAAATCCGGCCATATAAAATTTTCAGCTTTCAAGTCCAGTACAAAACTGCACTTTGATGAAGGTCCGTCAGTTACTGAATTTTAACTTTTGGTCTTAAAATAACTCAAAAAACTATAAAAGGTTGTTATATGGTAAAACGTGGTATATAAATTTAAATTATTTTTCTCTCATATAATATACTCCAAGACGTGCACTCGATTCTTATCTCACTCGATACAGGTCGTTTATTGTGATTCGATACATCGATATATCGTCGGAGGATGTTATGACCACACGTGACCAATATAGAGTGGGAACTAGAATCCTAATGTTATTAATATTATGTATTTTATTGCTTGACAATAGTTTAAATTGGTACAGGTATTTTCGTTTATCGTAAGAAGCTTGTTGAATTTAATAATTTATGGAAGTAAAAATATTTTTTTATTCAAATAACATGCACTTATAAAATTAGAATAGTCTCTAACGCACATTTGTTTTTGCTGAAAAAAGCCGGTAATTACTAATAATAAAGACTTTTTGGCGGGAACTTGCGAAGTGACGTTGTGTTTTCGTTTTATTTTCATTAAATTCGTGTATTTTGAGTTTTATTGAATAATTTCGGTGGTATTTTGTCCAATAAAGATCAATCTAAGTGCACAAGTGAAGTGAAATGAAATGAAAGCGTGTATCGTGACTTTCCAGGTTGTCCCAAAAAGTCCATGAAATGTTTTAATGGAATAGCCGCCAATTTCACTAAAATTAGACCGGACTTGTACGGACGAGGACTAGACTTTACAGTGAAAGTGACAATAATACGTGACTAAACATAAAAGATGAATATTTAAAATAAAGAAAGGCCAAAAATCTTAAAAAAAAAAAAAAAAAAACTAATAATAAAAAAAAAAATTGACAGCTGCATAATATGTCAAAAGGAGACAATAAAAAGAGACAAATAAGTATTTGATTATGACGCCCATAGTAATGTTAGTGGTTGGTAAGACCTATCGTGTCACTGGGACGTGGATTGGATTCCCACCCGGACACACAGATTTTAACTTAAGTTTTCTGGTAACCGATTGAGTTTTAATGTGTAAGTTTTAACAGCCGAGATTACTTAAGGTTTATTTTAGATTAACACAATATTTTAAATAATTATATAATACTCCATGTTTCTTAAGTTCATTAATAATATATTATCTTCTGCATGAACATGTTTGTTATTCCTGAGTCTGGGTGTAGTCGTAAATTTAAAATAAAAATGTAATAACTGAGGGAATTAGAAAAACATAAACTTATGACACCGTTATTTACATTTATTCCATTACAACTTTATCGTGTTACTTTTCGTTACAATATTTTTTTTAACATTAAAATATATATTTTGATACTTTGTTTTGCACAACGAATGTATTATTCAACCAAAATAGGTTTATTTTTCAATTGAATAACTAATAATTCATTGTAAATTACCCATATGTTTGTATTTAATCGTTTAAAGCGATTTCGATAACAATTGAATTTAGGAATCATGTCAATGTCTGGTGCAGACAGCGGTCAGGACTTAGTGACTGCTAAACGACCTTGAGTAGTATCTTGAAAGCTATCTAAGTCTATAATAAGTTTAGGAAAGTCTGAGTTGAGATTGATGTTGTTGCTGAGTTTTGATGATTGACAAAAATAACGATCTCATGATTCGATTCGAATAGTGTTCTCCGAGATGGATGTAGAAAAATGGAGGATGGACTCGCGCACGAAGGGTTCCGTAAAAAGGGCAAAAAAATCACGTTTGTTGTATGGTAGCCCCCCTTAAATATATATTTTATTTTAATTTTATTATTTATTATTAAAGTAAAAATACAACTGAGTATTTATTGATATCGAGCAAAAAAGGCTAAAAAAAACGTTTTTGTTGTATGGAAGCCCCCCTTAAATATTTATTTTATTTTGTTTTTAGTATTTGTTGTTATAGCGGCAACAGAAAAATACATAATTTGTGAAAATTTCAACTGTCTAGCTATCGTGGTTCTTGAGATACAGCCTGGTAACAGACAGACGGACGGACAGACGGACAGACAGCGAAGTCTAAGTAATAGGGTCCCGTTTTTAGGGTTCCGTACCCAAAGGGTAAAAATAAGATAATATTCGATTTTTATAAGATATTTTTTCTGTTTATAAAACTTGTAAAAATAATAGTGTTTTACAGAAATTATCGACCCATATAATGAATTTATCGATCGTTTTAATCGAACCGCTATCGGAAAACTAAGTTGAGAATATAATTTGTTGCAAAAAGTGGGTCCCAGTAACTATGCCATCCATAGCCATCATGAGATTCCGTTCAAAAATAAATATTTTAAGGCGATGATAGCTCAGTGGTAAGTGACGTCGAATACCGCGGCGAAGGTCGTGGGTTCGAATCCTACAATGAGCTTGAGCTTTCGGTGAAGGAAAACATCGCGAGGAAACCATAGCACGGTGGTAGGGTACTTTGTAGTACCCGACTGGCTGGCTACCACCCTCAAGTTGAAAATCTGTCGCCAAAACACCTATCGGTGTGTTCCGACAGCTGCACTTGAGAGCCAGTTCCCATCTAGGCTTTGTGTGCTTACCATCTTCGGCCACATCATCACTTACCATGGTGAGATTGTGGTCAAACACAAGCTTATCCAGAATAAAAAAAAAAAAATATAGCAAAAGAAAACAGCTCTACAGTTTTCGTTGAATAAGCTGAATGTTGTATTTATTTTTCTAAATGCAATCATGTATTGTGAGAAAGAACACCATCTCCAATTTAAACTATTTTAAGCCATATGTTTTAAGGCTGTGAATTGATTGTCAAATACACGTAAAATGCGCGTTTATTTTTTATATTGTTTGTTTATTATTCATTTTACTCAAACACCCTGCAATTTAAACAAATGTGCAGAATGCAAAAGCATAATATTACACATGTTCTTAATTCTATTGGAATATCCACTAACAATATTTACAGATGACATTTTTTTTAAATTCTACAAGCCCTATTTTTAGGCACAGGAAAGCCACTTAACAGCCTACTTTACCAATTCTACGTAAAACTACAAATTGTTAAGCAACGACGCAGAATCCCGCAAGAGTTGTTTCAAGGCGAGGCACAATAGAAACGGCCCCGTCCTGCTTTACATTCTCTCTGCTACATATTTACCCGCTCCTTTATTCCTCTCACGAAATAAATCTCTCTCTTTATTTATCCTTTCCACAACCTAACCTATTGTTTTTTCCTCTTGTTTTCTGCGGAGTGATTTGGCTTCTTTTATTTTTGTACACCGACGTATACGCTATGGCTTTTGCCTGCATAACATTTCAGTCGTTAGTTTTTGTAGAATGAGCTCTCTGGTGTCTCAATATAAGTTTTATAATACGTTAATTAAAATTTATGTCAAATTCAAATTCAAATATATCTTTACAAGTATTTTTAATCGTCAATTTGATTCATGTTAAATTCTAACGCTCGGTTCGGAAGGTTGCTTTTGCTGAGAAGAGCCGGCAATAAACTCAGCAATTACTCTTTTTAAAAAAAGCAACTTAGACCTTTTACATTTTATAATTATTTATATAGTCTTACTGATAATATAAGTGTGTTATGGTGGCAAAAAAGAAATTGAATTTAGTTAGGAGTGATTTTGTAAACAAACAAACTCGCACAGACCAGCCCCCACAAGCAGCACCTGTTCACAAGTATGACGCGTGTGGCAGCCATCGCCCTCCTCGCCATGTTATAGGGAAGTGAGCGACCCGCCACACGACGCCGCCGCAAGCAAAGGCCCTAAAGCGAGCATGACTAACTTGAGCCTGCTAAAAAAACTCTTATTAAAAACGTATGAATTAAAACACACAATATATTTTCACTGTGACTACTAACATGTTTGTAACAAGCGAGTTGAACAACAAGAAAACAGCGCTAGAAGTAGTCAAAGTAAGTATTTTTTTTTGTTTTTTTCACCATTTTTAAAGTCACTAATCATGATACATGTTTCCTATGCCGACCCCACCTAGCGTTGGATAAGGAAAAGAAGAAGCAGAATGTTTCCTAGAAATTATCTGACAACTATTATAAATGTTAAAAAAAAATATATGGGAAATTGATTGTAACTCTTTCACGCAAAAACTACTCAATAGATATTGATGAAGCGATGAAACTCGACATAAGGTCCCTCGAGATCGCGGGTGAAACCGCGGTCAGCTCTTTGAAAACTTGAATTGCTATTCTTGTAATTCTTATTTCTTAAGTTTTGGGACGACCGTTCCATATGGGGTAGTGACCATCAAATAGATTCTAGATTAATTTTATTATGGTCTTAAATTATTTTCCTCAAAGGTAGATGAAATTGTGTTAGAGCAGTTCTTTGCTTTCCTCCAATATAAGGCGATGATAGAAGATAGTGACGTCGGATACCGCGGCGAAGGTCGTGGGTTCGAATCCTTACAATGAGCTTGAGCTTTCGGTGAAGGAAAACATCGTGAGGAAACCACATCACGGTGTGGTAGGGTACTTTGTAGTACTCGACTGGCTGGCTACCACCCTCAAGTTGAAAATCTGTCGCCAAGCACCTATTGGTGTGTTCCGGCAATTACACTTGAGAGCCAGCCTTTAAGGCATTGTAGTAAGTGTACAATGGTGCTTATGTTGACGGTAGTCACTTACCATCAGGTGACCCGCCCGAAAAAAACTTCTGGGTCAAACAATAAAGTGGAGTGAAGAAAACTAAGAGCTTCAATCAATCTTACTCTCAAGATCGTTACCCGAACGTAGGCTCAATTCCACAACAAAAATATTAATTCTAAGGTCATTAAAAACAGAAAATCCCCACGGCCATTAAGAACAAAAAGGGCGAGTTCTCACAAAAAACGCGCAAGAATCGCAGCTGAAACGCAGTGCCAATAAAAATGATAACTTGAGACTCCGTAATTAAAACGCGGAGGGAAATTAATCTGAGAGTCGCCATTTACTGAACGCGTAAAAACGACCGAAACGAGTTTTGTTTTTAGCTTTTATGTTCATGATGAGTTTTCTACATTTAATCGACTGTGAAATTATGTTTTTTACTTTTTATATATATTTAACACCTTTAAAAATTACTGTATGTATGTGTTTATTACTTAACTTGCTTTCCGACCGTGGTTTACGCGCGTTCCCCAAATAAATAAAATGTTGCCCATGTTACTTCCTAATGAGCTTTCTATAGGTCAAATAATTTCAAAGCGATTGGTTGACGCTTCCCGTGACTAAAAGGCTGGCTTTTACTTTGGCCAAAGATTAAGCATTGCCATTCAACGTGGCAATGCTGCCAGTCTTTTGGGAACGTTACCAGTCGACAGCGATGCGGAATTCTTCGATGCACTTATATAGTTTTTAGATTAGATTAGTTTTTTTTAAATGTAAATATCTATGTTAGATTAAACTTCCTGGTTAAAAAGCAATGTATAAAACATCAAAAAAAAAATATTATTGCTAAAGTATTTTTAGAGTTATTTTTATCTTAATAGCTTTTTAACTGTTGAAAAACATTATTAATTTAATTGGTAATATTAGTTTAGCTTTTAGAAAAAGTTGCTGCTATAGGCATTAAGAATATAATACTATCTGAAATCTAAGAAGGAGTCAGGCAAATATACCTAGGTTAGCTTTACCGAGGGGAATCACAAAATAATGGCATTTTATTATTTTAAGCAGATTGAAATAGGTTTAATTTAATTCGTGCTGTTCGCGTGGGATCTTATCGTTTCCCGGGACTAAAATATACCATATGTTACTCAGGGATAATGTAGCTTTCTAATGGTGAAACATTTAAAAAAATCGGTCCAGTCGTTTTTGAGTTAAATTTATTAGCTTAGATTTTAAGGCGATGATAGCTCAGTGGTAAGTGACGTCGAATACCGCGACGAAGGTCGTGGGTTCGAATCCTACAATGAGCTTGAGCTTTCGGTGAAGGAAAACATCGTGAGGAAACCATAGCACGGTGGTAGGGTACTTGTACCCGACTGGCTGGCTACCACCCTCAAGTTGAAAACCTGTCGCCAAGCACCTATCGGTGTGTTCCGACAGCTGCACTTGAGAGCCAGTTCCCATCTAGACTTTGTGTGCTTACCACCTTCGGCCACATCATCACTTACCATGGTGAGATTGTGGTCAAACACAAGCTTATCCAGAATAAAAATAAAAAAGATAAAACTGACGTGGAATTAGGATTCATGTGATATAATTGTGTAGGTACAGCGGAATAATTAGATGTGTGTAGCAGGTTCAAATCGGTTATCGGCCGCAGCCGGACCTGCGTACAAACATAAACTAAATGCTAATAGATTATGTTAAACTGTACCGTTATTATGACTAACGATATTGTGCCGATATTGAAACGTGATTATTTAATAGCTGATGCAAGAAAGCCCTGTATCAAATCATCTGTCTATCTTTGTATGACATATACAAGATTTTCTGTGGCGACAAAGCTAAGAAATGGCTAAATCGTTTTTAATGATTTTTTTATAAACATATAAAAAACGAAAATGAACGAATGAGAAACATTAATTTAATGTTCTATTTATTCTATATAAACAAAATTCTAATTATTTTGAAAGGAGTTGAGAAAAACTACATTTTATTTGCTTATAGCTTGTCAGTAAATATTCTAAGAAGTTACTTAATGATCAAAGGTTTTATACTAAAACGTTATTACAAAAAATTTAATGACGTAGTCTCAATCCGGCTGAATAATTGAGTAGTTCACAACTTAAATCAGTTACACATTTTTATGCTTTCATCATAACGTTTCTATATCGAGTGGCTGACATATAACCGTTATGTCGGCCTGCATAAAGCCACGGACATAATTAGTATGCCATTGGCGGTTTACTGTTAAAATATATGACAGCGCTCCGCGAATATTAACGATAGATATTTGCGCCATGTTTTATCTGACATAACGATATACTATATTTTGCATCGTACAATATTGTGACAGGATATTAGCAGTAACTATCATTTCCCCTCGTCTTTGGCCGCATGCAATTCTATTATCATAGTCTTACCTTTTTTACCTATAAGTATAAATATAGGGAACAAGGTTTCGCTGTAAAACAAAGTAGACAGAAAGATAGATAAAAATACTGTAAAAATTTCAAATAAATAGTACGAATATAGTAATCTCTGAAACCACAAATCTAAAAAAAAATCAAAGAAAAAAAAACAACTTGACCAATCCCACAGATTATAATACACACAACAGATTCACAAACGAGGTATAAGCTCGAGTAAGCCTGAACAACAGTAACCATATATTGATTCTAGGTATTTAGAATAGACTAGACATACGTCTACATACAAATAGAAACCGTATTACCACGTACCACAGTGCAATCTTGCTTACGGCCTTGTATTTGATCATTCGATACAAATTCGAATTTCAAATTTTCAAAGTTTTTAATGTCATTTTTTACAACTGTAACACAGTTTCGTCGTTTATTTCAAGATTCAAAATATTATTTACAAGCGAATGATTCATTCAAATATTTTCTTGTCATTCATAAAATCAGAAACTATTATCTTTCTAACTGAATTTCCGTTTTCTATCTATGTTATAGAAATGTATACATTTTTCCCTTTGTAACGCGGCTTCAGAATTGGTACCTATATACCTGAATAGGTATAGAAAGTTTGTCTTTATTAGAAATTCAAGAGTGTTCGCTGATCTTACGAAAGCTATTTATATTATATGAAACATCATTATGGGAATTAATTATTTCTTATGTAAGTAAATATTCTCGGATATGCACAGAGCTTGTTCTAATGGACAACATAACATATGTATACACATATTATAGAACAAACGGCTGAACGGATTTTGATGAAACTTTGCACACAGGTAGATCTTACTCTGGAATAAAACAATGAATAAAAATTTTTATCCTAGGAAAAGATAAGATCTCTTGGGAATGCGGATGAAACCATGGGGGGGGAAAACTAGTCTGTAATAATTATAAAAGCTTTAAATAAATATTTACAAAAACCATTTTAATTCTATTTCTGAGAATTGCTATATATTTTAATTTCTAAATTAATTTAGTTTTAACAACGACAGCTCCAAGGTGGACCAGTAAAATAAATCAGGAAGGTGCTAATGACTGGATATATGAAAACAGTGGCTTCAAGCCATAACAACAGGTTCTGTCGTGTCCGGTTTGTAAGAGATAGGCTATAGACATAAGCGGAAGCGGATAAACTAATAAATACAGGGTTACTGGTTTTTCGATACATTCCTTTAAGGGCGTGATAGTATACACTGTAAGCTACGAAATGAACCCTATATTGCATGATGCAAATGTTGACCGTTACTGAGATATTTGGGAATTTATTATTTTCTCAAAAAATCCCGAATTTCAACTTCAAAATATATTTTTTATAAAGTACGTAACATTTTTTATTTTTTTTGTTTTTGATACTCAGACAACATGCCAATACTTTTTTAAATTAATAAAATGATGAAATTTTTGCAATGGCTTCGACACAATATTTTAAATATCGTGTCACTTTGAATTACTTCTCTGTTTTCTTAAGGATTAAAATGCCAATAAAAAAAAAGTTATGTAGTTAGAAGTGTACAAAATGTACCGAAACTTCCTCACCTATCTATACATATCTAAAAATATTTAAAAAGATCTCTCTACATGTGAAGAATTAGTTCGAATTAGTAATTAATTATGTATGATGTCTTAAGTCCATATTTATAGACCGACAATCAGAGTACAAATAAAGAATTGATTCGAATTTGAAATTTTGAGTTGAATATGAAATCTAAAGCTACAGTGTAAGGTTTATTTTCAACTAGTTTTCTGTCCCACGGTTTCACCCGCGTTCCCGATGATTTGCAAAATACTTAACCGATTTTGATTAAACTTGGCACCTAAGTAGATCGTAACCTGGATTAAAACATAGAATATATTTTATAACTGAAAAAGATAAACTCACTCAAGAAAGTGGGTGAAACCGCGGGGATAACAATTGACTGTTCTCATATTCTCACAGCCCGCTCCACTTATCGCTCAGTCACCCACCCAGCTACCACCCTTACCATGAATTTACGGCAACACAAGACGGTGAACGTAATAACGGCAAATTGCCATCAAATTGTCTCTGGACTGAACCAATTTACTGACACAGTTGCAATACATAGTCTTTAGATAGTTACATGATAAGTTGATTATGTATGTTCTTGCTTTTCGATTCATAGTGAAATGCATTTTATTTTTTTATTTCATTCAACACTAACTAAACTCACCATCGTTCTACATCGAATCAGTAGATATTTCATGTATCATACGAATAATTTTTCCTAATTTTGCTAGTGTTGTAGTGCTGCATTATCGACATATACACATCGATATATACAATAGACATATCGATACCACTACAACACTGAAAGCTTATATTGGTAAAAGAGTCAAGTATTATTTTCTCTTTAGATTTAAAAGACTTTATATTTTTAAGCCAAGACTTAAATTTACAGCTTACATACATAGTCGTACATTCATAAATTAATAGCAAAGAGAAGTGAGTCTAACGCAAATAACATTCGTGGCTAAATGAGATTTTACACGTGTTTCAAATGTTACACAAATAACATGCTTTCATGTCACTAAAGGAGTCTTTTTAAAAGAGGTAAATGAGAACTTTGTAAAAGTGTGGATTTTAAATGTGACGCTGATTCCGTTTATCTTTACCAAAATAAATAAAAGACGAATAATAGGTTCATCACCTTTTTCTTTTCTATTTGGCAACCGTTTTAATTATAGTGGCTATTGTACGAGCTTTAATGTTTATTTTATTTTAATAATGATTGGACTAGTATTTCTAAATAGCTCTTGCTTCGTCACGTCAATTTTTTTTTGATACGTATGAAAGTGTTTTTTTTGCATACAATATCTAATAATATAGTTTTTGTTTCGAAAAGTGATAAAGGCTACTTTTAATTCCGGGAAACCGGGTAAAACCGCGAGTACAAACCTAGTAAAATATAATCATTATAATTATTTAGTAACAAACTCAAGCGTGTTTATTCAGGGTACTTCGAATTTCCTATAAAATAGCTCCTTACTACGAGAAGTCGTAGCAAAAACTCGTAGCTAGCTACGCCGTAGATGCTCTACGGCACTTGTTTGTTGAGATACCTGCTACGTATATACCTTTTAATACTTGTAATTAAACTTCTACTTTGCATAAAAAAAGCAATTATTAGATAAATTAATCATCAGTTTATATCACGTGATGAAAGATTATGGTCCACAAAAGACGGAATTTCATAGTCAACCGTTTTTCCTTTCAAACGACGGATCTCTAAAGGGTATATAAAAGACTTGGTATCAAAGTAAATCTGTAGCAAGTCGTGGAGTGTTCGAGATAGGATCGCGTTTACCAGCGCGAACGGAATGAGGTTCATACTTGGAATATCAAGAAATACTGGATAAGCCTTTGTTTAGATGTGAACATGTTTGTTACTCTTTAACGCAAAAGGTACTAAACGGTGATTGATTCTTTCACACCCTAAACTGTATTTCAACTTATGTTAAATAAATGATAACTACCCACTTTGTCGAAAAATACATTACGTGCCAAGGGAGGAAAGTAGGACATTTCAACGAAGCCCCCCCAGACGAAAAAAATAAATTAAATTAAATGTTAAGTTATTGCCGCGTGTATAATAATATGGGTTTGAAATAACAACTGCACGGTTACCATGGTAATGAGTTATTTCAAATAGATAACGGGAAGAAAATTAAAACAAAAATAGACTAAATTTTAAACTGCCACTAATTGTGAGCAGTCTGAAATATACATCTTTCTTCCCGCAAACAAAAGAAGAAATTCAAACTTTCGGCCTCGGAATGATAAAAATATTTTTCGCTCGAAATGTTGGCATTTTACTACCTGCTGCCTAGAGCGACCGCACTTCTCACCCTATCCCAGTGCCGCCGCTGCTGAGGCATTGTAAAAAAGTCTACGAAACAATTGGCAATAACCTTGGGACAGCTAATGTTTATAGGTGACAGTAGTCGCTTACCATCAAGTGATCCGCCTGTATGCTTATCAGACTTCTGACATAGGAAAAACATATCGACCTTGAAATTTTCTTTCTGATAAAAAAGTATCTACTAGACACACAATAACAAAAATAATAGAAAAGCAGAACGTAAATAAGTTTTTTTTTAATGTACATTATGTGGGTCTAAAAGACCCCAGCTCAGCCTTTGATGCAGATATCTTCAGCGCTGATTTTCGGCTCAAGCCACGGGTGTTTTTTTTTTATTTTTTATTCTGGATAAGCTTGTGTTTGACCACAATCTCACCATGGTAAGTGATGATGTGGCCGAAGGTGGTAAGCACACAAAGCCTAGATGGGAACTGGCTCTCAAGTGCAGCTGTCGGAACACACCGATAGGTGCTTGGCGACAGATTTTCAACTTGAGGGTGGTAGCCAGCCAGTCGGGTACTACAAAGTACCCTACCACCGTGCTATGGTTTCCTCACGATGTTTTCCTTCACCGAAAGCTCAAGCTCATTGTAGGATTCGAACCCACGACCTTCGTCACGGTATCCGACGTCACTTACCACTGAGCTATCATCGCCTTGTAATTCATCACGCCCAAAGAAATTAAAAGTTACTACAGAACGTAGTAGGTAAATTCAAAATGTCCATCCATCTTATCACAATCCATGTCGGGAGCTGTTATCAGTCTCTCAATTCGGGCACTCACCTGAAAGAACGGTTTCCATTTATTTCCTGTTTCTTCGAGACGAGGCTCTCACCATTTTTTTGTTGATTTTTATCTAGTCCCTACTGTGGAGGTGTTGAAGCACTTTCTATTCATCCTACTTCCTACTACAAAAATGTGAAAATTCGTTTGAATGTGATTATGTTTGTTACTCCTTCACGCAAAAACTGTTGAATGGATTATGATGAATCTTGGCACACATGTAGATCATATCCTAGAGTAAAGCATAAACTTTTTATTCCAAGAAAAGATAAGATCCTTGGAAAATGTGAGTGAAACCGCGTGAAACAGTAAATTAAAAATACGAATGTGTGTTTGTTGATTCGTACTTCTTTCAAGCAATGTGTTTTTAAGCCGGAAAACGACATAGGCTTCTTCATTCTCGCGAATTTTCACAGAGTATTGCATCAAAAAAAAAAACATAATTGCGTGCTACCCTAACACCGTTACTATAATTTTATCACAATATTTTTCCCCACAAAAATCTCAACTTCAATTATTAAATCGAATTTAAATTATATCGGTGCACAATAATTTCAATTTCATGTCTGTCAATAATGAAGCCTTAGTAAACCTTAGAAATCCAATTTAATACATTTATAATAATATGTCAGAACACACACACACACATACACAGTCACTCACGCACACACACATACACACTCACTCACACACACACACACACACACACACACACACACACACACACACACACACACACACACACACACACACACACACACACACACACACACACACACACACACACACACACATAGCGCTCTCTTACATCTAAACGTGTGTTTCAAACCGAAATTGAGTTGGACCATTGAATGTCAGTGAATTATATCGGTCTTACGAACATTTATTGTTTAAAGAGCTTTTGAATTCAATCGTTTACAATCTGTTGTAAATACATTATACAGTATATACGTATTATACAGGTGGTAGCAAAGTTGTGAAGTCTTACTTTGAAGGATTATGATTTTATTTACAATTACTTGTTTGGAAATCAGCTTTCAACTGAGATGCACTTATTGGAACGAAGCTCCTTATCGCGCGTTGTGAAGGGGGGCTAGACGGAAAAAATGCTCACGAAAAATTGTCGCCGACAATTTAAGTGTCAGTGTCACTTGTTTGTAAGCTGTGCGGCGTGCGCATGTTTCTCTGTCTGTCTCTCTCTCTCTCTCTCTTATAGAAAGCATGCCAGTTTTTTTTTTAATATATATATACTCTCTCGACTTATATAACTTATATAACTTCGTTCCATCCGGGTGTCCCTTGACACCTCTCAAGTTTTTTTACAGTTTTTTTAACTCTTACTAGCTTTTTTTACCTACTCTTTTGATTTAATGTAAGGCTTATGTTGAGATTTAATGTCACTATGGTTTGAGATGAAGTAGCTTAATCAGAGAAATCATTAGAAATTTTAATTTTGTTAATTTTTTATGTCTATTAAAGTACGGGCTTTATGTGGCACGTAATTAATGTACCTTTAACATTGAACATTTATTGCAAATAAAAATTTATTATTATTGTTATTCTTAATGTTTTAAGCATACAGTATTTTGATTAACACACACAGATTAAACTCTACCAAGCCAATTATAAAAATAGGCTATTTGAATTACGTAACGCTCAAGTATATATTTTTTGTTTGAACTATCTCAATTCCAGATTGCCAATCCCAATTTGTGTTTATTACTGTGTTTAGAATATGAGTACTTATTTATATAACACCCTGTATCATGTAACATGCTATTTCTGAACAAATTATTATTCAGCGAAGGAACGAGAAAAGCACTCTGCGGTTGAGTTTGTAAATATAGAAGCGTATTGATTTTGTAGTAATTCTATAACGAAATCGGAAGATTCGTACTTAAATATTTTTAGTAAATAGTATTTGAGTGTTATATTATTAAGGTTTGATTTTTATGAACACAGGCAGTTTTATTACTGATGAAGGGGTTTCGAATCCTGATAAAGGAAAGCATCGTGAGGAAACCCCATGGAGGACTAAGGAGGTAGGTATTTGGGTGCTTTAGTACGCACCTGATTGGCGAAAGAAGTTAAAATTTACATTCACTTTTCTTATCATTTTCAAGCAATATTTCTATCTTACACTTGCTGTCTCCCGCGGTTTCACTCGTGTTCCCGAGGGATCTTATCCTTTTCCGGGATAAAAAGTATCCAATGTGTTATTCCAGGATATGATCTACCCGTGTGTCAAGTTTCATCAAAATCCGTTCAGCCGTTTTTGCGTGAAAGAGTAACAAACATCCATCCATCATCCAAACTTTCACATTTGTAATATTAGTGGGATAATACCTATATTTTATTTATTTATAGAGTACAAGTCTTAATCAGTATATTTCGGGTTATAGCCGAGTAATAGCAGAACAATCATGATTTACTTCTCCAAGACTGTCGTGCGATATCTATATATCCTCGGACATTTGTTCACACACTGCTATCTGATCCCAAACTAAGCATAGCTTGTAATATGGAAACCAGATGACTGATATAATACATATACTACTTTTTTTTTGTAAATACATACTTTAATAGATAATTACACCCAGGACAAACAGACATGTTCATGCACACAAATGTGTGTCCTGGATGGGAATCGAACCCACGACCTGTGGCGTGATAGGCAGTGTGTTAACCAACCACGCCAATCGGCCCGTCGAATGTTAAATGATTTCCAATAACATTGGATATCTTAAACAAAAACTCTATTCAATATCAAATACGTACTATTTGTACGTAAGTCTGTACAAATATCGTTTCGGGGAAAAAATATGAAATGTTGTAGTGTTTAGGTGTAGCGTAATATTGTATCCGAACGTGCATTAGGGTTGTCACGTCGACGACAAGTTAAATGTGTCGTTAAAATAACAAAAGAAAAAAAACGTTGAATTTAGTACTAAGTAGCTGATACCTCATAAAGGACGTAAAACTAACTCTTCAAGAGCATTAGTAATCCTTCTTTTATATTACGTCTATAGCAACAACCGCTTACCATGATTTAGGCCGTACTCTTGTTTGTCGCCTTAGTGGTATAAAGAGTCCTCTTCTTTATATTGCATAAATAACTATAATTGTTATAAGTGTCGGCAAGCCGTTGGTGTGGGATGCCACTTGTGTCGATACACTTGCGCCATCTCACTTACCGGTGACTTGTAAAGCCGCGGGAGCGGCTGCGAAAGGTGCGGAAAATTCAAAATTAAAAAAGTACGCTTGTATTGGTCCAAATTATCAATTTATGCCTTTTGCGGTTGAGACCATGGGTCCGTGGGGGTCTGAAGCTCGGCGTTTCGCAAATATTTTATGTAAAAAATTAATCGAGACCTCGGGTGACCGGCGGGCGGGGAGCTTTTTCCGCCAACGCATCAGCCTATCCAAAGAGGAAACGCTGCCAGCCTTCAGGGAACCTTGCCGATCGGCAGCAGCGGCAGCCTCGAAGAAGTTTTTTATTGTTTGAATATTTTGTACATATGTTGTAAATTATGTAATATTGTATAATTTCTAATTTTTATACATCCTACATAAGTGGAAGACTATGCACTAAATATGTTGAGAAAAGTAGAAATCAAAATGTTGGTGGCAGCCCTACGAAAAGCCCCGTAATCCAAGCGAGGCGGTCGATTCCTGAGATTGTGTATTCAATTTCCTTGCCGCACTGGAGCGCACACATATATTTGTATTGTTGGCATGACGCTGGAATATTTTATGTGGTGCTACCACCTTAACATTTGCACTGTTAAAGCAAATAGTGTGTTTCAAATATTGCTACCTATTTACCTATCACTGACGCAATCAAAACTTCATGGTACTTTCCATTGAGCGATAAGTTGTATGTTTTATGTAAACTAGCTTTTTGCTTGGTGGTTTCATCTGCTATTTCTTCCCCCCCACCCAGCTTAGGAGTTCAATTATAAAAAAAAATTAAGTGTTACAAAGGAGCATGTGTGTAAAATTTCAAATTTATATCGTCTACGGTTTAGGTTGTGCGTAGGTCAGTCAAAACGCTCAATTTCAATTTTTCACAACATTTTTTTCTTTATAAGTTTTTTTGTTAGTATTTAATATGATCTCTTCAAATAACTAATATTATTCGATATTAATATTTTGAAGCACAATATTAAAATATAAATTAACATGAATACCACGACCGCTGGATATAATATATTTCACCACTACCAGTACAAGCGCTCAAGCATCACCCCACGTCGCAGGGATGTTTCGGATTTGCGTCGGTTCTAGTGTTTGTAGAAAACGCTCGTTTTGCAATAAATCCTCCCTCCCCCCCCCCCCCATTGTTTGGGGGGGAGCCTCTACACAAGCCAAACAACTGGCTTAATTACATATCATATAAACCACTGGTAAACCTAGAAGCTTTATAATATTACAGTGTTTCTAGACACATATTTTTGACAGACAAGTCTGAGACTTAGCTAGCTTTTTACTAGCTGTATATGAAAGTGTATGCGAAGGTTTGAATCCTACAATGAACTTGAGCTTTCGGTGAAGGAAAACATCGTGAGAAAACCAAAGCACGGTGGTAGGGTACTTTGTAGTACCCGACTGGCTGGCTACCACCCTCATGTTGAAAATCTGGCGCCGAGCACCTATCGGCGTGTTCTGACAGCTGCACTTGAGAGACAGTTCCCATTTGTGGTCAAACACCAGCTTATCGAGAATAAAATAAAACTCATAACAAAATCAATTTTTAAATTTTTGTCACCCTGTTTGTTTCGGCTAATCTCCAAAACGGGTTAACCAATTTTGACAGGAGTTTCACTGGCAGATATCTGATGTTTTAAGGCTTTATCCTGGATAACATAAGATCCTTCGGGAACGCGGGGGACAGCTAGTCATAATATATTTATATTTACATAGAATAATGCAATTCAAAGTAAAGTCACTTTAGGATCGGTTCAAAATAGTGTATAATGAGGCCCACTTAGTACTGAAAAGCTTTAAAAAAGTAAATTTTCTTGACATTGGGTACTTAGACGCGGTTGAAGTATATCGAAGGGTCTGACCTCTGACCTCATTTCGTTTGACATTGGTTTTATCTTCATAAAAAAGACCGTTATCTTAAATAGGATTCAAGTAGTTATTGGGAATGGCAATCGATATATATTCATTAATGAATCGGAATGTAAATAGATCGAATGCAAATTAATTCGAGCGTTTTCAATCGATTTCTTTTGCCGAAATCTAATATTTTACTAATTGGATTGTAATTAAACTGAAGTTATGTTTGTTTTTATTACTTAGGAATATAAACGGTTAACAACATTTTTTACGGTTCCAAAGTCAAACAGTAGAAGCTTTTCTGTTTCTATATCACTTATATTAAGTCATTGATAACTCAAAATGTAAATTAATCGAGTAATTCAAGCGAGTTTTTTGAAATGATGTGCCGATATCTTATCATAATAAATTTGCTAAGGTATGCTTAATGCACGTTTCATCAAAAGATGTTCGGGCGTTTTTGTGTGATTAAGCAACAAACATCTAAACATAACTTTTATATTATTAGAAGTTATACCAACCAATATCTAAGACTGTTATGGAGGAGCGAGGTGTTAGACTCCTCCATTGAAAAGGGAAGATCTTCCGCCAGGCTACGTCATCGTGCCTGGGGACCACGGTCCAACTTTACTTTTTTTTGGGTGGATAGAAAGGTGGAGGTCTGAAGGACCATAGACACCCTTACGCTGACTGTACGGCGAGCGCTTAGGGCCCTCAACCGTGTTTGCAAATCTTAGACGTTTGACCGCTGAGGGCGCCCCAGTTGGAGCACGAACCGCGGCTCAGGGCATCGTCGGGGGGCACAAAAGTGGGGATCGGACTTCGCAATAGCGATGTAGAAGAGTTCCAACTATACATGTTGGAAGTTTGTACTCGTATATATGCAGATCGCTTGGAAAACTTCGATAGCGCGATGCAGATTATTAGAGCGCCATCTATCTAGGAGTCGTGCGAACTGTATCTGTTTGTAGATAGATGTCGCTACACTGTAAGGCGATGATAGCTCAGTGGTAAGTGACGTCGGATACCGCGGCGAAGGTCGTGGGTTCGAATCCTTACAGTGAGCTTGAGCTTTCGGTGAAGGAAAACATCGTGAGGAAACCATAGCACGGTGGTAGGGTACTTAGTAGTACTCGACTGGCTGGCTACCACCCTCAAGTTGAAAATCTGTCGCCAAGCACCTGTTGGTGTGTTCCGGCAATTGCACTTGAGAGCCAGTTCGCCTTAATAAGGTGTACAACACATTAGCAATCCCCTGGTATTGCCAATGTCTATAGGCGACGGTTGTCACTTACCATCAGGTGACCCGCCTGCCTCGTTGTCACTTGTGACATATAAAAAAAAAAAAAAACTGTAAAGTCTAATTTTCAAAACAGAACCGTAGAATTCAAGTATTATTTCCACAAAACACAATATATTATGACAAATCGCGACTCGCAACATCACGAACCGCAAATGAAATTGAAATGTCATTCGAAGCGACAAGCGACATGTCAGTACACTGGAAGCCACTAAAAGTTTACAGAAAATATTTTATTTAATACTTTGTAACGTTGACGAGATTGTATGGGATACTAGGGAATATTGTTTACTTTGATCATAAATATGAGTCTTTAAGTCAAATGGTTCAAATAGTTTTTGTTTAAAAAAAAGGAGTATATCATAGTTTTGTGTTGTCATGTCAGTTTTTTTTTTTTTTTATGTCACAAGTGACATCGAGGCAGGCGGGTCACCTGATGGTAAGTGACAACCGTCGCCTATAGACATTGGCAATACCAGGGGATTGCTAATGTGTTGTACACCTTATTAAGGCGAACTGGCTCTCAAGTGCAATTGCCGGAACACACCAACAGGTGCTTGGCGACAGATTTTCAACTTGAGGGTGGTAGCCAGCCAGTCGAGTACTACTAAGTACCCTACCACCGTGCTATGGTTTCCTCACGATGTTTTCCTTCACCGAAAGCTCAAGCTCATTGTAAGGATTCGAACCCACGACTTTCGCCGCGGTATCCGACGTCACTTACCACTGAGCTATCATCGCCTTAGATAGTAGTATTACTTCATCTTAATATCAGCCGGAAGACTTTCTTTTTGTCCATATTTTGTGCTCCACTTGGAACTAATTTTGGTAATACAAATTTACCACCTCCATTTTGGCAATACAAATTTAGAGAATATCACTAACTAGTTTTTAACCCCGCGGTTTCACCCGCGTTCCCGAGAGTACTCCTTTCCCGGGATAAAAAGTATCCTATGTGCTATTCCAGGACATGATCTACCTGTAAGTGAGTAACATCCATCCATCCATCCAAATTTTCACATTTATAATATTAGTGGGATTACAGTCATAGCTCAGTGAAGTCAAGTTCATTGTAGGAATCGCACCCACGAACTTAGTTACGGTATTTGAGTCACACGGTCACCGTGGAGTATATACAGAGTGTTCGGTAAGTAGAATGACAAACTTAATTAGACTTAGGTTAATGAACAAAGCCTACTATAAGGTGGCTCATTACATGGAAGACAGAAATATATGGTTGTAGTAGCTTCTCTCTGCACCTGCATCCCCCTGGCGTAGTGTTAAATATTTGAAAATGTATCTAAATGTACTTATAAAAATGTAAGAAAGATCCACTGTTAAAAAAAAATTGCCTTGCTGAGTTTCTAGCCGGTGTCTTCGTCAGTTTAAGTGTATTCCGAACCGGTGGTAGAGTCAATTGTAACGTTCATAAGTGCCTTATCAGAACCTAAACTGAATAAATGAGTTTTGAGTTTGAGTTTGAAACTTAAGGAGATAGGTGGGTCACCTACCAAATGTACAAAATTGACATCAATAAAATGGTCACTATTTTTGAATTTAAGATAAAGTCAAAGTCAAAGTCAAGTCAAAACCATTTATTCAGTTTAGGCCCTAGAAGGGCACTTATGAAGGTCGAATTACAGAAGTTACCACCGGTTCGGAAGTCAGCCTTCAACTGAGAAGAACCGGCAAGAAACTCAGCAAGGTTACATTTTTTAAATATTTTTGGACCATCTGACTATATTGGCTTTTTTTTTCAAATGTTTAACAATTTTATTCTTAAACTAATACAAAAATACATAAAAAATTTAACCCGCACTAGTTACCTACATAGTAAACAAAAACAAAAAAGATAGTTACTAAATATCTTGAAAATGGTGACACTTTTACTAAAGTAATTTGTTGTATAATATATGTACCAGTGTACCTACCTATGTACATATAGGCCATTTATCGCCATATAAAATATTTACTTCACAATACATCATGGTAAGTGATTATGCGGTCGAAAGTGGCACAAAGTACAAATAAAATTCTTGTAGTAAAAAAGATATCAAACAATTTTCACTGAAATGCAACGCCCTGCAATATAACAATGTTAAAAAAGCCTCTCGCGAGAATTTTAGGTTTTCGATCCGCCATCAAACTGGTTCAACTAGCTGCGATAACCGTCAGTAACTATGCAATATAAAATAAAAATAAAATGTCCGACACGCCGGACGCCGGACGCCGACACACGACACGCACAATTTTGGATCCGAAATATTTGGAATACTGAACCTATTTGACATGTATATTTGTCATTGCAAAGTGGATTTGTTATTTTTGAGTCACGTCTAGGTTTTTCAAATTTTTTTCGCAGTCACATTGAAAAATTATATGTTAAAATACTTTTTTATATACAATCTTTCATTAAGAGTGACGTCACTTTATTTTTCGAGTTATACTCAGCAAGCCCATTCATTTAAAACCCATTTTTAGGAGTGCATAAAAAAATAATAGTCCGCTATCTTAGGTATTCCGACATTTCGGATTTTGAATGACGTCACACAGCTAACCTAACAAAACTAAACGTGTATACAAAATTTCAGCTCAATCGGTTATTACCCCGGTCAAACATGGTTACATACAGATGTAGCGACATCTATCTACACATAGATATAGTTCGCACGACTCCTAGATAGATGGCGCTTCAATAACCTACATCGCGCTTACGAAGTTTTCTATGCGATCTGCATATATACAAGATTCCAACATCAACAGTTGGACCGCGGTCCCCAGGCACGATGACCTAGCCTGGCGGAAGATCTTCCCTTTTCAATGGAGGAGTCTAACACCTCGCTCCTCCATAGTGGTGACCCCGACGTGATTGGAATGTCAGCAGTATGCAGCATCACTTCCCAGCTCTCCGCACCTGGTCACACAGCAAGCCAGCTTCGCCTTCTTCAGGTCCAACGCAGCCGACTCACCGCGCTTCCTGGTCCTGCAAGGCTCACCCAGCGACAGCACCCCTCGCCACACAGTTCACCGCAGCCCACGTCCGGATCTTCACTCTCCGGCGCGGCAGTCTCTGCGCTACGTGAATTACCGGCTCAACCCGTCGCAGCAACCCCGCTCAGTTGTGCAGCGCTGGCACTTGCAAGCTACATTAGCACGACGCAGCAATAACTTATCGACCTCTGGTCTTGGAGGGGAGTGATGTAGCGACATCTATCTACACATAGATATAGTTCGCACGACTCCTAGATAGATGGCGCTTCAATAACCTACATCGCGCTTACGAAGTTTTCTATGCGATCTGCATATATACAAGATTCCAACATCAACAGTTGGACCGCGGTCCCCAGGCACGATGACCTAGCCTGGCGGAAGATCTTCCCTTTTCAATGGAGGAGTCTAACACCTCGCTCCTCCATACATACTTTGCAAGTTAAATAAAAGCTTTTAAAATATATGTGTTTTAATATTTTACTAAGATATAAGATTACTAACATATTTTGCCCGCAATTATAGCTGTGAGAATTTGTTCATCACGGAATCATCCCACCGCCATTTAATTTTCTTAGGGCTTCTACCAGGGTTAGAGTGGAAAAAAATCTTACGAACAATTGACACGACACTTTTAGTGTCAGTGTCACTTTATTGTAAGCAGTGCGGCGTGCGCATGTTTCTCTGTCTGTCTGTCTCTCTCTCTCTCTCTTATAGAAAGCAAGCCAGATATTTTTTTCATTTCTATTATATACTCTCTCGACTTATATAACTTCGTTCCATCCGGGTGGCCCTTGACACCTCTCAAGTTTTTTTTTTTAATTTAAACAAAGTTGGTCGAACGACAAATCCTCTGGCAATATGTTGAAATAATTGTCGCATGTGTCGGAACAAGGTCGTTTATTTAAGCGGCAACTCCACCATCAATCTTCATCGGAGGACGCGGACGATTGACAGCGAGAGCGCGCAATGAATACAAATGAACTTGCCCTTAAAATATTGGTGCAAGGCATAAGTTTAAGCGATAATAATCTTCTATGATCTTTACGTCAGATTGAAAAGTAATTCTACTCTTCACAAACTGCCATCTTATCCCAAATTAAGCAGAACTTATATCGTGATAACCAGATAATTGATATACTACATCATCATCATCATCATCATGTCAGCCGGAAGATGTCCACTGTTGGACAAAGGCCTCCCCCAAGGATCTCCACGATGGGCGGTCTTGCGCTACTCGCATCCATTGGCTTCCTACCTAGTTAATTACACCTCATCTCAAGACAAACAGACATTAATTGTTCATGCACCCAAAGTCTATTCAGAGTGGGAATCAAACTCACGACCCATGTGTTGACAGATAGTATTCTTACTAACCAACCCAACCGGCCCGTCTACTCTACTATATGAATACTCTACAAATCTAGTTTATTTTTGTGGATTACTATAAATTCAGGATACTTAACAAAATTATAGACACCTGTCCGGGAAGCATGCCAATTTTTTGCCTAATTTATTCGTAAAATCCATTCTGAATGCCAATATTTTGGCTAAACCAAAGCCACTTTTTTGCCTATTACATTCACCGCGATAACTTTTCGTGGACACTGACGTTTGTAAATCTAATGGAATGTGTGAAAAGGCCTTTAAATACCCTATCCAGTGATATACGATACGTCCGTGTTTGAGCCGTCAATTTTTTTTATTTTTTTTTCAAACTTGCCCGATTCTTTTGCAAGTTGGCAAAAATCATGCTGAGTCATTTTCGCACTCGAATTTCTTATTCAGTTTGTATGGGATCAAATAAAACCAAAAAAACACTTTCTCCAATGATACCTTGACTGTAAGTAATTAGTTTTACATCGATAAAGCAAGGTATCTAGAAATTTACGTAAAATCTTCAATAAAAAGTATATTTTTTTCCGAACAACGATATTTCCAATAAGATTGTGTTCCGGTCTTATTAGAATGTTACAGTTGGTAGGATTGTTTCCGTAGGCAATTTATCTATGATTCTAGAGGTATTTTTTGTTTTTTAAACGGATGAGTGGCTGGGGAGCGCCAAGCGAAAATTTCAAAGTAGGCGCGCGTGTTCGTTTGACAGTTCGAAATGGCGCAATTCTTAGGGTGTTTGACAGTTCATTTCGGATAAACTATGGTATCGCTTCAGTTCATCACTTACACCACACCCTCCCGCATATAGCTGAGCTCGTAGAAATCAGTCTCGGATCGGAATTACATGGAATTTTCATTAGAATGGCCCGTTAATAGATAACACCCATCACTCGGCTAATGAACGGAGACGACCTCTGTCTTTCTCTCTCTCTCTCTCTATAAGATGAGACAGCAAATATTTTAAGCGCAATATGAATGTATGTTGTATGCGTGGGTGAACCCTTTGTCATTTCAAATATTTAGGTATGTAGCTTTGAGTAGCTCATACATTATGTTCATATCCTAAATATTAGGGAGTAACATTATGTTTAAAGGTCACTTCAATCTTGTAGCGGCTATAGTAACAGCGCTATGGCACAGTGTGAGTCGAGTCAGCGCAAAAGTAATAGAAGCGCGTCATCACTACAACATGGACGTAATGACAATATGCCACACAAATCCTAAAGTTTTCTCTGTACTTTGTATATACAGGATGATGTTTTTAAGTGGGCGTGGATGGCCAAATCCTAAACTAAAATTATAACGTTTAGGATGTGGAATGAGCCCCCATTACAGTATTCCCTCCGCGCTATTATATGGGGTTCTTCAAAAAGGGCGTAAAATGAGCTCTTCAAGGTCGGCAACACATCGGATATCACTCTGGTATTGCAAATATCCATAGGCGGCGATGACCACTTACCATCATGTGGACATTCTGCCTGTTTGTCAACTTATTGACATAAAAAAATAACAACGGAATAATTAAATAATTACAGACAAATCCAACAAATCGAAAAGATTATTAAAATCTGTTCAGCTGTTCTCGGGTTAAAAATTGTGTAAATAACCCGACTTTGTTTCATATAAATACATTTTATATTGTAAAGTGGATGTAAATAACTTAAATTAATTTGGAGAGTCCATAATAACTGAAGTTTTAATTAAATATCCCAAATATCCTATAACTGAGGGGTTTGGGAAGTTTTTCAACCCAGGGCAATGTTGAACCTTGCCTTTTTCGGTAAAGAACATTGATTTTAAACAACTATAATTTTTACGAGCATAAGCTTTGAGTATATTTTTTAACCACTTAGGGGTTGAATTTTGGAAAAAAATAATTAAGTCTCTATGAACCACTCTCAGTCAAACAACCAATCAGTCATGAGTTTAATAAATAAACAAAAAATAACAGAGCATTACGGTACGCTCTATTATTCAAAGTTCAAACAGAAGTGTCAATAATTTTTAGTTTTCGCGTGAATTTCCCCCAATATTAGGAGTCAATCCAAACGCCACAAAGTATCTTGGAAGCACTCCACCTGGTGGGATATAAATAAAGTTCTCAGAGTTAACTTTACTCCGAGTAGAAGTAAGGAGCTACGTGTCAAGCCCGCGCCGGATTACTACACTAGGTCGGGAGTTGATTTGGTGTAAGTTATAGACGACAGCGTGTTTAGACATTTTTGAAAACAGCAAAATACTCACGTAAAATAGGACAGTGACTAATGATGGCGTGGTTTTTGGTCTCAGTCAGGTAGTAAGAACAGTTCTTGGAATATTAAAAAAATGGTTGTGTGGTGGAATGTGTCCTCAATCGTACGTTTGTGTGTGTATTGGAGAATTCAGTAGCATGACATGTGCAGACGCACACATGAGCTATCTGTTGAGTACGTTTCAGGTTAAAATTTGTTCTATGTGTTGGCATGCTAAGGTGCCTTATATTTAAATCCGTATTTATGAAGTAAAAATTAAAAACAAACAAAAACAATCTTCACCTAAAAAAGTTTTTTTCAGTTTTTGCTAAATATTTACTATTTAATAAAATTATAAAAAAATGTGTTAAAATTTAAAAACAGATTGAAATTTTATTTTAATTTATCAACAAGTTATAAAAATAAATTTAAAAAAGTATCACACAAAAATACTATAAATTTCAACGTAAACTATAATTGTTATCGCTACAACTTACAACTTGTACCACACGCCAATAGAGACACTGGATTACCAAAGCGACATCTTGCGACTCACACATGTACTTCACTGAGAGACAAAATGCTCATTGAATTTCATAAGACCGGGATTGCGACGGCTTGTCCCCCCTCCCCGTCCTGCCCCCCACAAACCGGACGTGACGTCACACTACATCAAAGCATGAAAGTTCCGGCTTGGAACTTAACGCTCGTGTGTTTTAGTTTAACATTTTTGTCCCAATTTCGTTTGAAACACTAAAATATTTTCGCGAACTAGTTTTTTGGTCACAAAGGGAATATGCTTTTTCCATTTTTGTTTTTTTTTTATTTAAAAATTGTAACTGCCATGCAATTTTACCTGTATGACTTTTATTGAATTCAGTTGTTGCTTTAGCCAGATTTACACTTGAGAGTCAGTTTTCTTCTATATTACGATTGTAGTAAAACGATTTTTAAAAAATCTTACACCATTAGAAAGTGACATTAACCTTGAGTAACATAGGCTATATTTTTATCCCGGGAAAAGATAAAATCACACGGGAACGCGGATGAAACCGCGGGGGACAGTTAGTGTAACATATTTTCTTAAAACGCCATGAAAATATTGTATATTTTTTAAATAAACTGTCCATAAAATTTTCTGTTCTAGAAAAATCTTAAAACTTTGTGAAATAGCAAAAAAATCCTTTAACTTTATCTTATTCAATGCCAATATATCTGATAAATTCATCTTTGAAAATATTGGTTGCACCTTCTTTATAATGAAATATTATTATTATTTTATTATTTACAAAAAATGTACAAAATATACATGCAAATGTACAATTACAATACATAAAAAACTTCTTCGAGGCTGCCGCTGCTGCCGATCGGCAAGGTTCCCAGAAGGCTGGCAGCGTTTCCTCTTTGGATGGCCAAGCTGATGCGTTGGCGGAAAAAGCTCCCCGCCCGCCGGTCACCCGAGGCCTCGATTAATTTTTTACATAAAATATTTGCGAAACGACGAGCTTCAGACCCCCACGGACCCATGGTCTCAACCGCAAAAGGCATAAATTGATAATTTGGACCAATACATGCGTACTTTTTGAATTTTGAATTTTCCGCACCTTTCGCAGCCGCTCCCGCGGCTTTACAAGTCACCGGTAAGTGAGATGGCGCAAGTGTATCGACACAAGTGGCATCCCACACCAACGGCTTGCCGACACTCCACGGGATCAAAGTCATACCATCCGGCCTCTTGCCGTCGCAATAAAATAAATTAATTATGAAATATCATAATTAATTTACTCTCAGACAATACCTATTAAATAATAATTTGTAGATATTGTAACAGGTGTGTCTTACGATCTTTCTGGAAACAGACTTCATTATATGTATTACGCTAGGTTTTACTTTCCACCAACAAACAATTTACTGAGAAATAGAGCAGAGAATACAAAACTTAAACTTCATTATTACATTCATATAAACAAAATTACAATAATTAAATCCAGCAAGGGCTTACCAAATAATTAAAATATTAAAATTGTCTCCGCAATTTAATTCTGGAAAACAAAGGAAATTAACATTTAATTAACTAGCTTTGCCTCGCGTTTTTGATATTCAATAAACGGTCTTTCAAAAGAAAAATTCAAATTGGACTAGTTCATGAGATAAGCGCGATTCAACATACTAACTCTTACGACCTATAAGATTAAGATTTTCTATAATTCCTATACAATAGAACGTATTATATAACTACTCGCGTTTTAGCGCTACGGACTCAGCTGCATACTACTACGAGCTGCTACGAACTGCTACGAACTGCTACGAAGTTCTACGAAGTGTTGGGCCTTGCAATGTCCAGCTATGACGATGTTTATGGATTGGTAGCGTTGGCAGAAACAACTCCAAACATATTACATAAAAGTTTTCTTATTATTTCCGAGTAGATTCACATAATATATTAATTTTCAAAATGTCCTACTAATATTATAAATGTGGAAGTTTGTGTATGTTTGTAACCACTCAGCTCCGTAACAGCTGAATAGATTGTGATGAAACTTGGCACATAATTAGAAGTACCTGGATGACCGAGCTATACTTGTTTTTTTTTGGTAAAATTTTAATTAAGTCAAAGTATAGAATAGAAACAATAATATATAAATATGTATGATGCAACTTTAGTGACATATAATTGTAAGAATATAAAACGTTCTTTAGAGGGTGTGAAGCAATTATGTGGCTATGCAGATATTATTGCTCTTCAGGAGACGTGGCTCTTACCTTTCGACCTTCCTTACTTGGCGGATATTCATGAGGACTTCGGGAGCACCGGGACGTCGGCTGTGGATACCAGTGTTGGTATTCTTAAGGGGAGACCGTATGGTGGAGTCGCACTGCTGTGGCGTAAATCGGTATTTCAGTGTGTATCAGTGATACAGTGTATGAACCCGCGTATATCGGCAATTTGTATTACTACCAATGACAAACCCGTGCTGGTTTTCAGTGTTTATATGCCAACGGACTGTGTGGAAAACAAACCTGAATTTACGGACTGTTTGAGTACAATTAACGCTATCATTGTTGAAAGTAATGTGGAATCTGTATTCATTCTTGGAGATTTCAACGCACATCCAGGTGAGCGTTTTTATAAAGAACTTTTAGATTATTCTAAGGAACAGGACTGGATTTGTGCGGACATTAATAAACTGTGCTTATCATCAGAAACATTCACTTTTATAAGCGAAGCGCATGGGTGTCAAAGGTGGTTAGACCATTGTGTTGTGACGAGAGCTGCTTGGCAGTGTGTCATTGATTGTTATGTAAATTATGATGTATACTGGTCTGACCATTATCCCTTAATAGTTAAATGTAATTTTAATATTATAAGTCAAAAGTGTACCTCAAATATTTCATTTTGTAATAAAATAAAATGGGGAGAGAGAAATTCAGAGCAGATTATTCAATATCACAATTTATGTAATAGTAAATTAAAATATGTTGATTTTCCACCGGAGTTTCATATATGTGGTGATAATAACTGCGATAATAGCTACCACAAACAGTTGATAAAGGAGTTGTATAGCAATTTAATAGGTGTTCTTTGTGATGCAGCAAGTGCTACATATGTAGGTAAAGAGAGTAAACGTAATAAGACCATGGCAGGTTGGAATAAACATGTACGCGAGGCTCACTTGAGTGCCAGGCAGAAATTCAACTTGTGGGTATCGTGTGGTAAGCCTCAAAACGGTACAATTTACAGAGAAATGGTTGAGGCTCGTAAGCTTTTTAAGGGAAGACTTAAGTGGTGTCAAAACCATCAGGATCAAATAAAAATGGACTTGATGGCAACACATCATTCTCGGAATGATTTCAAGAGTTTTTGGAAATGTACAAACAAGTTGAATGGTAGGCCTGGTATACCAGTGAGTGTCGATGGCGCTTCCACTCCACAGGATATTGCTAATGTATTTAAAGACCATTTTTTAGTGCACTCACCTTTGGGACAGTCATGCCGGCGGTTTACTGCTATGACGCATGATACGAAAATGTCAACAATAGTTCGCGCAAAAGATGTTAAATCCGTGATAGACAAAATGAAAAGGGGTAAATCACCGGGATGTGATGGGTTAAGCGTTGAACACCTACGGCATGCTGGTTGCCATCTCCCTCGAGTATTAGCCTTATTATTTAATTTATGCTTAAGTCACTCATACCTACCTCCTGACTTAATGAAAACTCTGGTGGTACCTATTGTAAAGTGTAAAACGGGTGATGTATCGGATAAGTCTAACTACAGACCCATTTCGTTGGCCACGATCGTGGCAAAGGTACTTGACAGTATTCTTAATAATCACTTGAAAGCGCATGCCAAGCTTCATGATGCTCAATTTGGGTTTCGGACTGAGTTGTCAACAGAAACGGCAATATTAGGCTTGAAGCATACTGTCAAGTATTACACGGATAGACGAACACCTATATACGCATGTTTTTTGGATATGTCAAAAGCTTTCGATTTGGTATCGTATGATATATTGTGGAAGAAGTTAGAGAAGTTAGGGTTACCACCAGAGGTTATATCTATTTTTAAGTTTTGGTATTTGAATCAAGAGAGCCGTGTGAAGTGGGCGTGTGAATTTTCAGAACCATATCGGCTGGAATGCGGGGTGAGACAGGGTGGGTTGAGTTCACCCTTGCTGTTCAGCCTGTATGTGGATGCGCTGATTGAGCGACTCAGTGGCATGCATGTGGGCTGCTATGTTGACGGTGTATGCGTAAATAACCTAAGCTATGCCGATGACATGGTGCTGCTGGCTCCCTCGTTTAGCGCATTGCGAAAACTACTGGATGTGTGTGAGTCATATGCTGCTTCTCACGGTTTAATTTATAATGCTAAGAAATCAGAGTTCATGGTCTTCAGGTCGGGTACCAGGTGTCCAAATATTATTCCACCTTTGATGCTTAATGATGTTTGTTTAAAAAGAGTGTATCAATTCAAGTACCTAGGGCACGTGGTAACTGATGACCTTGGAGATGATGCAGACATGGAAAGGGAACGTAGAGCATTGTCAGTGCGGGCAAACATGCTGGTTCGTAGATTCGCTAGATGTACGGATTCAGTTAAGATAACGCTGTTTAAAGCATACTGCACATCTTTGTACTCGGCGAGTCTGTGGTTCAGCTATACCCAAAGGGCTTACAATGCTCTACGGATCCAATATAATAACGCATTTAGGATGCTGTTGCGACTGCCACGTTACTGCAGCGCGTCATCAATGCTTACCAATGCACGTACAGATGGGTTTGACGCTGTTTGGCGTAAGAAGACAGCCTGACACTGACACTGATAGGGAGAGTACGTGGAAGTAGCAACAGCATTCTAAGTACGATCGCTAATAAAGCGGATTGTCCTCTGATGTGGAAACTCATACAGAGGACAAAATCAAACATAACTTTTAAGATTTAAATATAATGTCAAACTAACATAGTATAAGATTTTACTAACACTAATGGGTTTTTTTTGTGTTGCCTGAATAAATGAATTTTATTATTATTTTATTATTAAAAGTTAAAACCATTTATTCAGTTTAGGCCCTAGAAGGGCACTTATGAAGGTCGAATTACAGAAGTTACCACCGGTTTGGAAGTCAGCCTTCAACTGAGAAGAACCGGCAAGAAACTCAGCAAGGTTACATTTTTTAAATATTTTTGGACCATCTGACGATATTGGCTTTTTTTTCAAATGTTTAACAATTTTATTCTTAATAGTTTTTCTCACAAAAGGAAAAATAAAATCATCAGGATTCGAACCGGGGTCTTCTGGATTCGGTACCGCCCGATTTTCCACCTGAGCTATTATAACCTTATGGTGGCGTTTATCTTTGTATTCTAATGATATTTGTAGCAGTTTTTCATTGCCTGAAAAGACCGATGAAACGACGTTTTCTAAAAATGTCATAGGTAAATGTCATACCACGAAAAGAGAAGGTCTTCTACCAGCCTAGGTATTTATGTCCGGAGACTGCAGTCCAACGTATTTTGATAAGAACTCGCATAAAGACGGATAGAGGGTAGCTCAGGATAATAATTAATTCGTTTGCACAAATTAACAATCGCAACAAGTGTATCGTGCCACGCCAGAGCCAAGACTGCGCTCACTGAGCGGCGATCGCTCCGTCTATTTGATTCATTTATTCATGTTTACATATTATATTAAATATTGATTACATGTACCCTGTAGGTGTGTTTGCAATTTAGAGTTAGGCCTAATAATAATATTAATTTCGCAATAAAGAAACATGCACTATATTAAATTCAAAATACAATTACATTATTACAATTAATCTAATAAAAGTGGTCATACAATATAATAAAAAAATAAATCACATAGTAATATATAAAAAAACAGAATATCAAAAATATAATAACATTGACAATATTATATAATTTTGATCCGAGTTATAATAATATGGTAGTGTCACGTAGGTACTGATTTAATTATTTATAAAGATTACAGAGTGGGGACATCGAATGGTGGCGTAATGTGTTGTTTACAAGATTCATTCTAGGCACACTAGGTGGCGCAGGCGCCTATATATACAAAGTTCTGTGTCATATTGTCATTACGATGTCATTTCTATGATAGCTCAGTGGTAAGTGACGTCGGATACCGCGGCGAAGGTCGTGGGTTCGAATCCTTACAATGAGCTTGAGCTTTCGGTGAAGGAAAACATCGTGAGGAAACCACAGCACGGTGGTAGGTACTTAGTAGTACTCGACTGGCTGGCTACCACCCTCAAGTTGAAAATCTGTCGCCAAGCACATGTTGGTGTGTTCCGGCAATTGTACTTGAGAGCCAGTTCGCCTTAATAAGGTGTACAACACATTAGCAATCCCCTGGTATTGCCAATGTCTATAGGCGACGGTTGTCACTTACCATCAGGTGACCCGCCTGCCTCGTTGTCACTTGTGACATAAAAATAAAAAAAAAATCGTCCATTTGTCGTGATGATGCGCTTCTATGACTGACTCGATTCACATGAAGCGCTGCATTATAGCCGCTACATTATTCATATAAAATCAGGATCTTTCCAAATACATTTCGTTGCTCGTTTTACATAGCAAATTATTATTCCGCCCGTATGCAAGCGCGGTTCGCAAAGGTTGCTATTGCAGATATTTCAATTTTCAACTCAATTCGATTTGAATTTACGTCCAATATCTATTGATGCCTTCACTGGAGAGGCCTGGCCTTCTTATATATAGATTTACGTATATTTAGATTATTGCTATTGGCGTACTTTGTTTACTAAAAAAGCAAATGGTGCTATTTTGATTAAGAAAATTTGGGAAGTTTTGTAATGTCTTTGCGTGTTCATTGCATTATCATTATAATCTTAAATTTTGTGTTTTTTGTATGATATCTATGGCGTTTTGTATTATAAAGTTTAGTAGTCCAGATTCATAAATGAAATGAAAGCATGTATCCTGACTTTTCAGGTTGGGACGTTTGCCATCAAATTATAAAAAATTAAAAAAAATTGAGAAAAATTATTCAAAAGTTTATTTCGAAATAAATTGTTATCAGATAGCCGTGTGTGAAAAGTGTGAAGAATTTTGCTATTATTCTAAAAATTCACATCTCCAACCAGAACTGTAAAGCATTTTTTAACTGTTCACCACAGAACAAATAAAAAAGGTAGAAGAAGCGTACGTAAACAATAACCTCCAATGAAGTGAAGCAATTTGCAGGTTGTGTACGGGACTTGCACGTACGTTATCCCACGTCACTCTTTCAAATTCGGCGTCTTTTATTGTGCTTCATTTAAGAGCGCTGTCTACCTTTTTTATTTAGTCTGAGCTTATACCATTAGTAACTCGACAAAAGCAATAAAATTTTACTAAATTTTAGTAACTATGATCATGGTCACTCTACTTTTCATAATCAAACTACTTATAATATAAGTCTTTCGGCTTCGGTTTCCTTTGCTGTGCTTCACTTTAAGTGTCTACCTTTTTTATTTTGTCTGAGCTGTTCACACTTTTTTATTCCAACTTGCATCTCAACAATTTCCAGTTTTAAAAACACAGCTAGTTTGGAAAGTTTAAATAGTTCATCACATATGTGTCGTGGAAGTCTGAGTTATGGGACAGCGCGTCCCATAGTTTTATATTAAATTTCTCGTAATCCCACTGTAGGTTAATCATGTGAAATGCAATTTGCAACTGGTTTTTTCTATTCATGTTAATAATTGCTTGATTGTTGAAGTTGTCTACGAAGGTAAATGAATTGACAAATAAAAGGAATATTTGTGTCTGTAGGGTGATAATAAATAATTAATTACTTAGTGTTAATATGATTTTGACATTATAATTAACATATTTCACTAACTTAATAATGATATTACAATGATTTTACTCTCTGTTCCAATTTTTGTCATAAAACAAATTGACACATTTATCTTGTTTTCTTGAATTTTTTTATTTACGCATTTCTGTGGTTGTTTGTTGATCCGAACATACAAAAAAAACTGCTGAAATTCGTTTTTCAGAACATATAAAATATTTTTGAATTTTATAGTTATTTGTCAAAAGGATTTGCCTGGATTTGCGCTTTGTTTGGCTGTGTTAGCCATATTTAGTCTGTCTTTTTATTACAACTATTGTTTTTTAGCATAAACAGCAAAAAGTAAGCAACTGATTGCAAGTTGCATAGTCAGTTACTCGGAAGCGGGAGTGCACTCTTCATTTTCTGATTGTAGAGTCAGCAAAAATTGCGCTGAACGAACTTTATGAAGACTTATGACATCTTGTGCTTTAAAGCGCTTTTTATTTAATGCAAACGTTTTTACGCTAGGACTATATACCTACTAATAACTTATTTTATACATTAAGTATAGACAATAATATGTATTTATCTATCTTATAAAATGTTTGGGAACTATTGAAAATAATAAATAAATAAATATCCTCAGTAGTTTTTCATACATTAGCTATGTGATCTCAAATTAAATAGAGCTTATCCTATGGAAACCAGATAACTGATAACTGAAACATATTACTTTAACAAACTTATTTTGGGTTTCAGAAACCAAAAAAGTGTAATAATAATTGTAAAAATCGAGTGACCCTTACAGTAGTCGCATATCAAAGTCAAAGTCAAAACCATTTATTCAGCTTAGGCCCTAGAAGGGCACTTATGAAGGTCGAATTACAGAAGTTACCACCGGTTCGGAAGTCAGCCTTCAACTGAGAAGAACCGGCAAGAAACTCAGCAAGGTTACATTTTTAAAATATTTTTGGACCATCTGACTATATTGGCTTTTTTTTTTCAAATGTTTAACAATTTTATTCTTAAACTAATACAAAAATACATAAAAAATTATAACCCGCATTAGTTACCTACATAGTACATTTGATGTGTAACATCTAACATCTCACCTTGTAATACCATACATGTACCAACCTCTGGGAAAATGTGTTGGTACCATCTGACAGACAACTCTACCACCGCGCGCGCTCTTTGCTTAATAAATAAGTTTTAAATTTGAGGCTGTATGGGCTAAACCCCTTTGCCGGCACTACAATAGAGAAAGAAAACACACACTTTCATCCCTATTAGACAACCTGGCTTCCTGTCACATACTTACGTACCTTTTCACGAAATTGCAACAAAAACATGTAACACATCAATAAATAAAGACGTTAATATAATCGCTTAAATAAAACTATAAACAGCACAAAAAGCTAAACTATCAAGCACGTAAACCTACAAGTTTTAAAGATCGTGAGAGTGCTTTGTCACAGTATGCGGTCCAGTAGCATCACTGATAGTACATCTCTGAATTTTTTTAAAGGTTTTGATCATTAATAACTAGTTTTCCAAGTTTTCCGCCCCGCGGTTTCACTGTATAAATGTTTTTTTTTTAGTTTTGCCATTACAAACAAGCATAAAAAAAAACAAATATTTTATCTTTATTCTTTCCTATTGTAGATTTGTGAGGATAATACTAAAAAATAAGCATTTTACAGTTACAGGCCTACAAAATGTATATTTTTAAATGAAGATCCACTACAGATAAAAAAAATTACCTTGCTGAGTTTTCCACCGGAGGTAGAGTCAATTGTAACGTTCATAAGTGCCTACACTGAATAATTGAGTTGTGAGTTTGAGGAGCCGCCCCCGAGATGTCTACTCTCTGTCAGTGCTCTTGTTACTCAAGAACACGTAAGCTTTTCTGCGGTCAAGCTTTTATTATTATTATTTAACACTACTATCCTTCCAATCGACTATATTTTTTTTTTTTTTTTTTAATTAACAATAGGTATTGCGTTTGACCACTATCTCACTTGATGGTAGGTGACGATGTGGTCTACGATGGTGCACGCTTACCTAGAAATAACCTATTCACCCGAGACTTGAAGACTCCCAGGTTGTAAGTACGCCTATATAATGCAAGAGCGACTCCTCTTCTCTTGAAATATTTCCGTCGTTTGTCACTGTCCCCCCGTCCCCCCGTCCCCCGGCCCACTGTCCCCTCGTACCCCGCATGGTCTCTCCCAGAGGACGGAATAGGACTGACTTGGGGCTAATTGGTAATCAGTCGAGACATTGGAAAATATTCTAGACGTAAAGATTTATTTAATGTGAGTTTCAGTTTATTTTCTGGTATTTTATGTTTGATTCAGAATATGTGCGTACCTTACTATGTTTAATGGGTATATTAATGTAGAAATCAGAATAGAATCAACGCAAATACAAAAATATTGTCCTCAAATAAAGTTAAAACTAAACAAAATCCTTACTTGTAATATTATTAAACGCGAAAGTTTGTACGGATGTATGGATCAACGGATGTTTGTTACTCTTTCACGCAAAATCTACTGAATGGATTTTGATGAAACTTGGCACACAGGTAGCGGGGGACAACTAGATAAATCCAAAGTGACAAAATATAAAGAATTCCCGAATAACACTTGAAAAGTTATATTTTAAACATTCAACAAGCCACTTCTTTTGTTTTTCGCTGGACAACGTTAAGAATAACAATTAGATTATCCTTCGGGAACGCGGGTGGTTTTAAATTTAGTCTGTCAAATGTGACATTCTTTTGACATCCAGAAAATTACAAATGTCAAGTTGACATAACTTTATCTGATTATCTATCCTCTAAGTTATTTATATAATACCATCTCAGGCTATTGTATTGAAGAAATAACTTCAGAAATCTCAAAAGAATGAATTTAATTTTACCTTTAAAAATTAGAGATTAATAAATAAGCAGTATTTGTTTTAAAAGTAAGTACCTTTGATTATAATTATTATTCACTCGTGTTCCCGAGGGATCTTATCATTTCCCGGGATAAAAAGTATTCAATATTTTATTCCAGGATATGATATACCTGTGTGCCAAGTTTCATCAAAATCCGTTTTTGAAATCACGTATCACAAAAGAATTTATGAAAATATTTCATTCTTTATGTTTATGTCAACCTCTATGAAATAGGAAAAAAACAAATTACCCAGTTTTGTATTTACGAATAAAAATAAATCAATTAAAAAAAATATTTTCAAGAACCAATTTTTCTGTACAGAAATATAATGCTATAAACTGTAAGTAATGTTGAAATATGAACACAACCTTCTTCAGGCTTCATAAAACAACCGCCTGTATAAGCCTCTATATTAGTATTTTTACGGCCACCTTTGCCTTTCCCTTGCATTAAAGAAATAAGATACCCTTGAAAATTGTGAGGTAAAGTACGATGTAATTAAAAAGTTACAGCGAGCGTAAGGGCTCAGTTCTGAGTTGTGTATTGCCACGTCAGCTGCGTTTTATTTCTTGGCCCTTTGCTTCAAAAAGGTTGTAAATATGACACCCTATATAAGAAGTTGGGTTCGGGATATTTATTTTACCTGTACAAGGTTTTTTCTGTGGTACCCATTTATTTGATTTCGTTTTCAGAAGGTGCTTATTATTTTTGGAACGAAGTTCCTTATCGCGCGTTGTGAAAGGGGGCTAGACGGAAAAAAATCTTACGAAAAACCGACACTTTTAGTGTTGGTCGGGTGTGTAGTAAGCTATTGTAAGCTGTGCGGCGTGCGCATGTTTCTCTGTCTGTCTCTCTCTCTCTCTCTCTCTCTCTCTCTCTCTCTCTCTTTTATAGAAAGCAAGCCAGTCATTTTTATATATATATATACTCTCTCGACTTATATAACTTATATAACTTCGTTCCATCCGGGTGTCCCTTGACACCTCTCAAGTTTTTTTTATTTCTACAAAATAATTCAAAGTTTTTCGTAAAAGTATCGATGTACAGTCAGCGACAAAAGTAGACGAGTCTCGTGACTAATGACATTTTTCGCTATCCATATCCATACTAATATTATAAATGCGGAAGTGTGTCTGTCTGTTACCTCTTAACGCTTAAACCGCTGAACCGATTTACATTACATTTGGTATAGAGATAGATGAAACCTTGGATACTTTCTAGCCCGGGAAATCATAAGACCCCTCGGGAACGTGGGTGAAACCGCGGGGCGGAAAACTAAAAATCTAAAAAATAAAAGCAAAAAGAAATCTGCCATGAAATAAATAAATATTGTTTTATATATTTTTTTAATATTTTGTATAAATATTATTATTATTTTATTATTTACAACAAATGTACAAAATATACATGCAAATGTACAATTACAATACATAAAAAACTTCTTCGAGGCTGCCGCTGCTGCCGATCGGCAAGGTTCCCAGAAAATAATAAATTCAATAAAAAATAAAATAAGTGTAAAAAAACTTATAAAGCCAGAGGAAATTTGAGGCATCAGTGACTCGTTCAAGCTTTTAAGCAATTTGATAAAACAATGGTTTCCATAATATAGTACCCTAAAAATTGGTAATAAAAACGTTTTGTTCTTTCATAAGTTGGTTATGTCCGCGGTCAAGTTTAAAGGTATGTTTAAATTAAAAATATTTTATTAAAGACATGTTTGCTTGGTGAACACGGACCCTAAAATACGAGGGATTTGCAAAGTGATTTTTTTTTGTTGATTTTTAATACACTTTTATTTCGTTCGAAATAAATAATTTTACCACCACTTTTGGCTCTATCTACACTAATAATAAAGAGGATTTTTTTTTTTCTATATTTCTACGATTTGATTGTTTGTTTATTTGTTTGCATTGAATAGGCTCTGAAACTACTAGACCGATTTGAAAAAATCTTTCACCATTAGAAAGCTACATTATCCCTGATGAACATAGGCTGTATTTTGTATTTGTATTTTGTATTTTTTGAACGGGAACGCGGGTGAAACTGCGGGGGACAGCTAGTCTTTTAATAAAAACGTCGATCGAGTACATGTTTCGATAAAAGTGACTCATGCCCATAATGAGTCGTATATCTAACTACTGTTTGTAAGAATATGAACATGTTTGTTACTCTTTCACGCAAAAACTACTGAACGGATTCTAATGAAACTTGGCACGCGGGTAGATCATATCCTGGAATAAAACATAGGACAATCTTTATGCTGAGAACAGATAAGATCTCTCGTTACAGCTAAAGAAGACACAACGGAGTTTTTTTTTTTGTTTTTTTTTTGCATATTTTAGTGACAAACAAAAATAACCCTTAAATATATTACTCTCCAAGAGCTAACAAAGTAAACAAAACAAGGGAGAAAATACAAACAAATGCCTCATATTCATATGTTAACATAAACAAGCGTATGAGTACCTTTTGAACAAGTACAGTCGGCGAGAACAATGAACTCATTTCATTAAAACACATGAAGGGACAGAAATGGCTAATAATGATACCGCAGATAAACAGGCCTCTTAAGTTTGTGGTGCACTGAGAACAACTCGAAATTATTAGTTTTTTCAACAAAAAATTATTAAAGTATTTTTTTTGTACATTCTCCCTTTTTAAATTCTGGATAAGCTTGTGTTTGGCCACAATCTCACCATAGCAAGTGATGACGTGGCCGAAGGTGGTAAGCACACAAAGCCTAGATAGACTGGCTCTCAAGTGCAGCTGTCGGAACACACCGACAGGTGCTTGGCGACAGATTTTTAACCTGTGGGTGGCCAGCCAGTCGGGTACTACAAAGTACCCTACCACCGTGCTATGGTTTCCTTACGATGTTTTCCTTCACCGAAAGCTCAAGCTCATTGTAGGATTCGAACCCTAGACCTTCGCCGCGGTATCCAACGTCACTTACCACTGAGCTATCATTGCCCCACGCTTTGCTTCATTGCCGCCTAAAAAATGGACATGCCAATAAACCTACAAATACAATTTCACATTTATCACTGTCCAAACGGTTTGTGGTCCAAAAACACTAAAGACGACTAAGATTCCCATCTTAAATATTCTGTACCATAAAACATTAAAATCCAATTAAAAATTGTTACACATTTACCTGTTATCTCTCAGTGTATCCGCAACTTAAACGGTTTCTTATGAACACTGCCAAGATGAGGGTAAATCACGAAGTAATTTGCCGAGTTGCTTTATATGGCGGGAATTATCCGCCATGACATACAACCAGACTGTTCTGGGAGAAATTAAATACAAAATAGGCTAGAAAATAATCAACATACATTTTATGTTATTTTAAAATAAATTTAAAGACATAGCGCTGAGCAATCTTTGATATTGCTTTCTTTTACCACAAGTGACAACCAGACGGGTCACCTGATGGTAAGTGACTACCGTCGCCTATAGACATTACCAATACCAAGGGGATTGCCAATGTGTTGTACACTTTATTACAATAACTGGCTCTCAAGTGCAACTGCCGGAATACACCATCAGGCGCTTAGTGGCAGATATTCAGCCAGTCGAGTACTACAAAGTACCCTACCACCGTGCTGTGGTTTCCTCACGATGTTTTCCTTCACCGAAAGCTCAAAATCAATGTAGGATTCGAACCCACGACCTTCGCCGCGGTATCCGACGTCGCTACCACAGTTATGGATCTCTATGAAAAGCGAGTTTTTCTAGAACTCAAGTAAAACCATAGCACAGTAATAAAAAACTCCGTGGTGAATTTAAATATTAAACTTCAAAAACATCAAGTATTTTTGAAACATGGTGAAAGTTGTTAATTTTTCACTAACCTCATTTCTTTTCGCTCGCATTTAATATTAAAGTAAATATTTGAGATTTCATATTCAACTGGTTTATATTATTTTATAGGTATAATTAGAAAAACTCATTAGTAAGAAAATAAGGTTATACTTTAGCAAAATTCAAGGCAAGCAAGATGTAATAGGGTTCGTAACACACATAAAAATTTAGTTTTAAAAATACTAATTAATAGTAAAAATATGGACCGAGGGACCAACCCTGAAAATAAGAAAAAGTGGCGGGATAGTGTTTACGCTTTTTTTTCACCCAAAAAGTATCTGTATATAATAAATGTTTTTCTTTCTTTCTATAAAAGAAAGTCGTGTTAGTTACACTATTATAACTCAAGAACGGCTGATTTGGCTGAAAATTGGCGGGGAGGTAGCTTTAAACCAGGAGACGGACATAAGATTAAAAAATACGAAAAATTCACAAAAAAAAAGAATAATGAAGAAAATTTTTTTGTCGTACATTTTGTATAGAACGACGCGCGACGTTTTGATATGTCTCGAGATCGGACTGACAGATGGTTTAGTTTCACAATAGGTGTCGCTGGAATCGGGTTCTAAGTTTTATTTTCAGGGCAGGACAACGTCTGCCGGGCCCACTAGTCTATCTAATATATAAAATTCTCGTGTCACAGTTTTCGTTGCCATACTCCTCCGAAACGGCTTAACCGATTTTGATGAAATTTTTTGTGCTTATCCGGTATCTATGAGAATCGGCCAACATTTATTTTTCATCCCCCTAAATGTTAGGTGTAGTCCACCCCTAAATTTTTATTTTTTATTTTTGAGACAAAATTTCTAATTTCTATTTTTTTATGATACAACATACAAAAATACATACAATCCCCAATTTTCACCCTTCTACGATCAACCCTTATTTTTTAATAGCCATTTTAGTAATTTGAGTAATCGGTCAAGCCGTTTCGGTGGAGTATGGTAACAGGACCGATTTGGATGAAATTTTGTGTGTGTATTTCAATGGGTTCCTCGATGATTTGAAAACAAAATTGGACCCGGTAGATGGCGCTGGAATCGGGTTCTAAGTTTTGTTTTAATTTCAGGGCAGGACAACGTCTGCCGGGTCCACTAGTCTATTATATAAAAATGTATCCCTATTTCCTTGGTCACGGCATCACGCTTGAACGGCTGGACCAATTTCGCTGATTCTTTTTTTGTTGTATTTGTTATTGTAAGGAGAAGGTTCTTACATTAAAAAAAATATTACTTCACTAGTTCACTTTTAATCTATTATATAAAAATGAATCCCTATTTCCCTTGGTCACGGCATCACGCGTGAACGGCTAGACCAATTTCGCTTATTCTTTTTTTGTTGTGTTTATAAGGAGAAGGTTCTAATGAAAGAAAAAACTATAAAAGTTGCGCGTAACATTTGAAAATTTAAGAAAACTTAACGACCATATTAATTTTTATAAACATGGCGTTTGACATAACTGCCAGTTGTTCAAAGTTTTTTTTTTTATTTTCATTTCAGGGCAGGACAACGTCTGCCGGGCCCACTAGTAGGTATATAAAAGCGTTCAGTGATGACGCGAGTTCCATGATTTTTGTTCACCCAAAAAGTGCTCAACGCGCCTAAAGAAGTTTTCACTTTAAAATGCTATTTTATTGAGTTCAATTTGTAAAGAAATTGATACTGTAGAATACACTCTTTCTCCTAATGCCTTACAGTGGAAGTGTGCATCATTTCACTAGTGTTGTATTGCTGTCGATATGTCTATAAGTAAATATCGATATGTATATGTCGATATGCACCACTACAACACTAGCACTATTATCTATACCCGAGTGTAAAGGTTATTAACCCCGTCAATATGCGGAAACAAAACCCTCAAAATACTAAACTACTTTCATTCAAATAAACTGCCCTATCATTATGTAAAACCACTGTACCTATATAATTTCATAAACCATGCAAAATACTGACTATAATATTATACAATGTTTCGTTTCGTGTAAAAAACAAATTCACTAACAGAATAATAGGGTACAAAGCAAGCTAAATGTCTGAACTCTCTTTGAAATTCCACTTGTAATAGGTATGCTCGGTACCAACGAAATGTATTCATGGCCAATGATATCATTATTTAAAAGAGTAGATAGGTTATAAGCGCTCCGAAAGTGGGAGGCTAACAAATGGTTAATTTGCCATTTGACCTGTTAAGTGTCACCAGCATCAAATCAAAACTCATTTATTCAGTTTAGGCCCTGGTAAGGCACTTATGAACGTTACAATTCAAAGTCAAAGTCAAAACCATTTATTCAGTTTAGGCCCTAGAAGGGCATTTATGAAGGTCGAATTACAGAAGTTACCACCGGTTCGGAAGTCAGCCTTCAACTGAGAAGAACCGGCAAGAAACTCAGCAAGGTTACATTTTTTAAATATTTTTGGACCATCTGACTACATTGGCTTTTTTTTTCAAATGTTTAACAATTTTATTCTTAAACTAATACAAAAATACATAAAAAATTGACTCTACCACCGGTTCAACATACACTTAAACTGAGAAGATTCCGGCAAGAAACTCGGCATCAACAGATTTACGTACCGAGTGCAATTTTTGCACGGTGGTAGAGTACTATGTGGTACTCGACTGGCTGGCTACCACCCTCAAGTTGAAAATCTGTCGCCACGCACCTGTTGGTGTGTTCAGGCAGTTGCACTAGAGAGCCAGTTGCCCTTAAGCATTGTAATATGGTGTACAACACGTTGGCAATCCACCTGGTATTGCTAATGTCTATAGGCGACGGTAGTCATTTACCATCAGGTGACCCATCCAAACACCCATCCAAAAATGCTATCGTGTGTTATGAGATATCGTAATGTAGTGTGGATATTTCAACATTAAGTTATTTATGTGTCGAATGTTGTGTAGGTAACCTATCTACAACTTTTTTGCCTATAATATCATTGTTCATGGCCATACTGCCTATGATTTTGCCTAATCTGCATTCTCAGCATAGTTATGTCTGTTTATCACTGAGTTTGTTTATATTTCTTGGCAAGAATTTTCAGCCTCGGTCATTTTGTGGTAAAAATAATATTTTAAAGTTCGTGATATCTTTTAGATCGTAAATATCCTGGGAAATACTATAAACGATATTTAAGGCGATGATAGCTCAGTGGTAAGTGACGTCGAATACCGCGACGAAGGTCGTGGGTTCGAATCCTACAATGAGCTTGAGCTTTCGGTGAAGGAAAACATCGTGAGGAAACCATAGCACGGTGGTAGGGTACTTTGTACCCGACTGGCTGGCTACCACCCTTAAGTTGAAAACCTGTCGCCCTTGCCATGCCCTTGTCATTGCCGCGGATAATCTCTGAGCATCGAGGCAGCTCTCTTTCTCAATATACCTGTATCCTTTTTTTTCTTCGTTTTTTTTTTTTTTTAATTCTGGATAAGCTTGTGTTTGACCACAATCTCACCATGGTAAGTGATGATGTGGCCGAAGGTGGTAAGCACAAAGCCTAGATGGGAACTGGCTCTCAAGTGCAGCTGTCGGAACACACCGATAGGTGCTTGGCGACAGATTTTCAACTTGAGGGTGGTAGCCAGTCAGTCGGCTGTAAACTATAAGTTATTATCACAGAACAAATAAAAAAGGTAGAAGGAGCGTACGTAAACAATAGTCTCCAATGAAGTGAACCTACCTATCACGTAGTAAACTACCTATCACGCCGCAGGTCGTGGGTTCGATTCCCATCCAGGACACACATTTGTGTGCATGAACATGTCTGTTTGTCCTGAGTCTGGGTGTAATTATCTATTTAAGTATGTATTTACAAAAAAAAAATAGTCTATGTAGTATATCAGTGATCTGGTTTCCATATTACAAGCTCTGCTTAGTTTGGGATCAGATAGACGTGTGTGAACAAATGTCCGAGGATATTTATTATTATTTACTTATACCTAATATAAGTATTTTCTCTCCTTTACAACTCCGCCAATGTCAGATCACCTTTTGTATTTTGACTTTGTCTGAACTGTGACATTTTGACAATTTCTTATTAGTCTGATCGGATTATTTAAAAAAAAAAACATTACATTTAAGGCGACTATAATTTATCTTTAAATTTGAATGTTATTAATTGTTTTAGCATTTAATTACTAAGCCAGAAAGTGTAAACTTTGTGCTTAATGACAAATTAAAGTACAGAGCATGGAATTTCCACTAAAAAACATCACCGGACTAAGTAGGTACCTATACATCTTGCTAGAAGGTTAGACAATTTCGTAAATTCAAAGTAGGTAAATCCCCTATTTACAAAAGGCAAGTATCCGGGCCAGTTTCAGGTCAGGTCGACGGCTCCGGCGATTTTGTATGGAAATTAATTCCAACCTGCTATGTAATTGTATTCATTGGAAACGTTGCAACGGGGTTTTAGCTTGCAAACTCAGACCAAATGAAAAAGGTAGACAGAGCCCCGCGCGCTTAAATAGAAATACAATAAAGGAAGCTGAATTTGAATGAAATGTTTATTCATCGAAATAGGATTTTACAGGCACTTATGAATGCCACTGAGAAGAGCCGGAAATAAACTTAGCAATTATTCTTTTCAAAAACAACTGACACCTATTTTCTATTTTACATTCAATAATTATTTATCTAGTCTCACTGAAAATATTTGCGTGTTATGGCGGCAAAAATAGTAGTCTATAGAATTTGAAAAAGAAACCGTTCGCGTTCCTTTGCGACGCGAGTGACGCGGGATAACGTACGTGCAGGTCACGCACACAACTTCATGCACGTTACTTCACTTCATTTGAGACTATTGTTTACGTACACTCCTTCTACCTTTTTTATTTGTTCTGTGCTTGAAAATGGTAAGACGATTTGTACCAAATGTTATTGTCTAAATGTGGTATTAAACTCCGCTACTGGTTTAAGGTTCAAATTCTGATTATGATTCTTATCTTTGTTTTGTTTCGAATAGGAATTGGAATTGCTTTGAATTGGTAAGGTAAAACTAAATGATTGTGATGGACTGATTGGCGTGGTTGGCACGAACCTTTCATGCCTGTAGTCGTGGGTTCGATTCCCACCCAGGATATTTGGGTGCAAAAACATGTCTGTTTATCCTGAGTATGGGTCTGATTATCTATTAAATGTATGAAAATAATGTCCATAGTACAAACTCTGCTTACTTCAGGATTAAATATAGGATACTATTTATCCCGAGAAAAGATAAGATCGCTCGGGAACGCGGGTGAAACTGCGGGGCGAAAAACTAGTAATTAAATAATATCGTGACTGTTATATTTTACAAAAAATAATTGCGGTTAGTTGGAGATAACTCTCGCCCTTCAAGAAGTACTTGTACGAGAATTCTGTTAAGTAAACAAGTATTATTTTTCCCAGTAAAACACTTAAGAAATTTATTAATTATTTCCCTGAAAATTAGTGAAGAAACACAAAATATGGAGGAATTGAACCTATTCAAAATGAACTCAATTTAGTTAAAATTGAACAGCCGTTCCCAACAATCAAATTAATTTACAAAATGAAGTCGGCACAGATAATTAAATTAAAAAAAAACTTGAAGCCTCCGACTTAATGGAACGAGAAGCAAGTTCAAAGCGTTTGTAACGAATTAATTCAATCTGTTGTACTTAAAAGCTCGTTTTTTGAGCTTTTCATGTTTATTTTTCCAGGTGAAAGGTTTAAATGAAAGGAACTGCAGTCAGTTTACACCATCACGGAACGGATCCGGTACGAGACCGAAAAGAGTTAATGTCAAAGCCATTCATTCAGGTTATGTTACAGTTACCACCAATTTGAAAGTCAACTTTTAACTAATTAGTACCAGAAAGAATATCAACGAGGTTACATGTTTTTTTTTAATTTTTTTTGACCGGATTTAAAAAAAAAATAAAAAAAAACACAATTTTGCAAAATATTCTTTTCACTCCTCTTGCTCAAAAAGTCATTGTAGCGTACCAGAGCGGTGAAAAAATTGCAATTCATCCTCTAGGGGAAAAAAGTTTTTATTTTTATTTTTGTGTGTCAAATGACAATGAGCCTACAAAAACGAAAAAGTCTTTAGTCATAAGTAGAATAATCATGAATAAAGACTCGACTTATTACTGTTTCATAAAAAAAGAACTTCATTTTAATTTTGAAAATCTCTGGTAGAATGCATGCAATGTGTTTCGGCTACAGAAGAAACAAAAAAAAAGAAATTATAAACTACATATTTCATATTGTATTAGATTGTTTTATTTTTTCGCAATCGTAGTGAAAAGTATAGTGTAACACACGGCGCTAAACCCATTAAAACTCGGTTTCTATTTAGTCCCTCGCTAAAGCTCGGGAGTAAAACTACCTCGTATATAATGGGTCATTTTAGCCCCTTGTATAACAATCTACTATTTTTATTTTATGATCGGATTTTATGAAAAAAATAAAAACTTTATATTCTTTTGCAATTATAATAGGGGGCGGCCACGCGTTCTTTTGCCTCCTGGATTCCAATCGAAATGACGCGGACGTGGAGAGAGGTGAAGCGCGAAGTTCAAGACCTATCGCGTTGGAGGACTACTGTGAACGCTTTCTGCCCCACCTAGGGGACTTAAGGCAATAAGTCTATGTAAGTCACTATCATTATTAACAAATGTGTAATAATCATGAACTTTAATATAAAATGTAATACATAATATGAAAGTTTGGATGGATGTATGTTTGTTACTCATTTACGCCAGAACGGCTGAATGGATGTGGATGAAATTCGGCATGGAGATAGATTATAGTTTGGAATAGCACATAGGCTACTTTTTATCCTGGGAAAAGATAAGATCCCTCGAGAATGCGGGTGAAACTGCGCGGAACAGTTAGTAATATTATAAATGCGAAAGTGTGTCTGTCTGTTATCACTTTACACTTAAACCACTAAGCCGATTTAGATGATATTTGGTATAGAGATAGGTGAAACATTAGAGAAGAACATAGGATACCTTTTATCTCGGGAAAAGATAAGTTCCTTCAGGAAAGCGGGTGAAACCGCGGGCCGGAAATCTAGTAAAATTTATAAATGGCAACATTTTCTTTTTTTTTTTCACCTAGTCCTCTACTACTTATCTATATTTCCAAATATTTTGCCTTTTTTTTAATTCCATGTCGACGAATACTTTTTTTATTGCGTTTTTTCAATATATTTTATCCTTGTATCGTCAGGATACGTATACTCCCTAAATAAGTTTTTTTAGGTTTCACGCTAGAATTGTTTATAGTTATTTTATATAGAAACACGTGTGCGGAATGTTTTGAAAATGTATGGATGTAAAAAATATGTATACACTTTTAAATATATTCTTATCGCAATTTGTTCAGTTCGAAATTGATCGAAATCATTTGCTGAAAAGAAAAAAAGTTGATTTAAATAAAATTATCATTTATTATTAGAATAGGCATGCATAGGTATGCATTTTTATTAGATTTTTTTTATTTTAACTGAACATAATTATAGTAAACTTAAAAAGACTTTATAAATAAAAATATACTAGCAATGGGATAGGAAACCATGGAAAAATTTATGGTCTATATAAAAATTATGCAACGTAAGAAATTATGATAAAAAAAAACTTTCCTTAAAAAAAAAGCACGAATAGGAAATTCTCCAGCACAAAACCAACTCACACTTAACATAATTTGTTCTAACTAAAATAACATTAACTTATTTCCATTGGTTTTAATATAAATTAAAAACAATAGTCCAATAAAAATCTAATCGACGCTAAATCATTCCATAAATTCAAAAAATCGTGTTCCAAATTCCATTAGCAAATGTTCCAACTTCAAATGATTCCAAAGTAGTCCGTATTCGAGTCAAATTCATAACTCCTGAAGCTTTTAAAGTGACATGCATGTTTGATGTACGGGTACCTACCTGACACGTGTAGCAGCTTGTTCTATATTTGAATCGCATTTTCATTTACCTATTACTAAATCCGTTGAAGCGTAAATGTGACGCGTAATATTTTACCAATTTACGTTTATTTACTCGTAGCGTAACCTCTTTGGTTGGCTTTTGTTTTGATTTTGGAATTCGTAGCAACTATTAATAGTCTGGAAATAATGTAGGATGATTGTATTGGCTGAGAAGATCCAGCAATAAGTTTTGCAATTAGATACTCATTTTAAAACATGCTTTCTTTTTTTTATGTCAAAGGGAGCAAGAGAGCATGTGGGTCACCTGATGTTAAGTGATCCCCACCGCCCATGCATACCCGCAACATCCAAGGGATCACAGATATGCTGCCGGCCTTTTAAATGAGAATACGCTCTTTTCTTGAAGGTCCCTCAGTCGAATCCGTTCGGAAACACTGCCGCTGGTAGTCGATTCAAATAATATTTACTTTTAGTACATAGCTTCAGCATTCTGGCTGGCCCCCAGTAGCACCACTTCACATGTATGACACGTGTGGCAGTAATGGCTGCCAGTCGCCATTGTAGACAAGTAGACAAGCTGCCACATAACGCAGTCAATAGGATCCTCTTTTGGTATTGAAAAACAATAGATAAAGGAACCTTTTGATATGCAATCATCCTCAAGTAAAATCACAATGTTTTTTTTTTTATTCTGGATAGGCTAGTGTTTGACCACAATCTCACCATGGTAAGTGATTATGTAGCCGAAGGTGGTAAGCACACAAAGCCTAGATGGGAACTGGCTCTCAAGTGCAACTGTCGCAACACACTGGGTGCTTGGCGACAGAGCTTCAACTTGAGGGTTGTAGCCAGCCAGTCGGGTACTACAAAGTACCATACCACCGTGCTATGGTTTCCTCACGATGTTTTCCTTCACCGAAAGCTCAAGCTCATTGTAGGATTTGAACCCACGACCATCGCCGCGGTATCCGACGTCACTTACCACTGAGTTATCATCGCCTTAAATGTTGATGTGTTCCAGCAGTTGCATTTAAGAGCCAGTGAGCTCGAGGCTTTAGGTATGGTTTACAATGCAAAAAAATAAACAATTATATTTATATTCGATCGCAACAAAATAAATATTATTCACGAATTTTAATCCTCAGCGAAGATATTAACCATAAAATATCCAGAATTTCAAATTCGAATCAGCGCAAACCGACACAAAACCGTTTCGTGCATAAACTTTATTCGGAACATTCGGAATTTGAATTCGAAATTCAAAATGTGTAAATTGGCCAGCATCGTTGTCGGGCGTCAGTTTGCGGGCGGCAGCGGACGCGCGAGCTCTTACCAGCCGCGGTGAAGGTGCCACGCGAACTAGGGTGACCATTTATTAAAGCTTTTGAAAATTTCATCCATAATTTTATTTTAGATTTAATATACAACATTATAGGAAAATTCGTTGAGGATGCCACTGATGATAATGCATGATTGAAAATTCCTCGATAATATTTTAGTATTAAGTACCACACAAATAAACAATTAACTATTCCAGACGCATCTCCATCTATCTCATTAATATCCCCAGACATTTCTAACCACTACTCACAACCTTCCTAATCAAAAGATTTCGAAACATTCATTAAATAATTTGTCTATCTTTTTATATTCCCACAGCTGTACCAGTGAACCAGTTCCTTCTCTTTTAATCCTCGGTTATATCACTATCCAGAAGTCTTAGCTAAGCGTGTTCGCCGTGGTCATAGTACACGGCCAGCGCAATTTGATTCAATTAACGCGAACTAGTGTTACCGGCGCCTAATTACAACCGCCCGCAAACTATGCGATGCCGTGCGCCAGAAGGAAATTACTTTTCTCCTTTATGCTGCTAACTTTTGTAAGTGTACAACCTTTTTATTTGCTTCTTGGCTTTCTTAACCGAAACAGATTGAACCTAATTAAATTATAAGAAATGTTTTTCTTTGTCCCAAATTGGTAATAAATTCATGGTCAACGCGTTTATTAAAATTTATGAACACATTTATTTTTGTCGTCTTACCTCATTAAGATGTTTGGTTTGCTAATTAAAACTTCAATTCAAATAGGAATGTGCCACAATTCTTGGCAGGTTTACCTTGGAAGATTTTTCCTCGAACATAAACCAAAATACGACCAACTTAATAAAGAAATTCACAATCACTTACAACGCTAAAAGAATTCATAAAGAACTTTTGACGATCGCAAAACCAATTTCCCAAAAACGAAAAGCCAAAGTAAATCGCCGCAACCATTCTTGCCTCGATTCAACTTAAAGTAAGCCAGGTACGTTTCAGAATAAAGAAATAGCCAATAAAAATGTCAGGGAAATTTCCTATAGACAGGTAAGCTTGTAAGAAATATTACAAACTCGTTCCGAACTCCTGAGCTCGATGGGCGATATAAATTAAACGGTAAGGTTCACAAAAGACGAGCGTCGGGCGTCGGGCGCCGGGCGGTGAATGGGCACCTCCACATTGTTCTGTCAGTTCAGACAAAGCATCTCACGGCTCCGGCTGCGATTAGCCGGCACACGACTCATTATAATTAACTTCCCGTTCATACAGCCTGCTGTTCATGACTCTATGAAGCCGCTACATTGTCGCACATTTTTATAACTCAAAAATTCTTCCGTTATTTAAGATTGCTGTAACAGGAGTCGTCAATGCGTTCACTGATATTTAATACATATGATAACTCCTCTGCTTGCGGATGGGACGGTCGTCTCAAAATTACTTGCAAATGAATGGGATTCCGAGAATCACGATCCAAATTAATAGTTAGATTGGGATTTCACATAAAATAAATACATCATGTAGTTACATTACTTTACCGTAGCTAAAAAAACAGCAAAATAAAAAAAAAAACTTTTTTTATTTTGGAAAAACCTGTGTTTTACTACAATCTCACCATGGCAAGTGATGATGTGGCCGACGGTGTTAAGCACACAAAGCCTAGATGGAAACTGGCTCTCAAGTGCAGCTGTCAGAACACACCAATAGGTGCTTGGCGACAGATTGAACTTACTTACAAAAAAAAAATATGAAGAAGACACTGCAAAATATTTCTGAACCAACAGCAAATAGTAAAGCGCATTGCGCTTCACAGATACCGTCAATGAGTCTGACGCAGCAAATGCGACTGTAATGTGCGACTATCGCCATAAGTCGCGGTGGGAATAGCCAGCTTTACCTCATAGCCGGTAAATCAGAGCCTCGCAGGTGGCTCTACTTCATCATAATGCTAGGATTTTGTGCTTTCCACGTGAGTTCTATACTAAAGCACCTTAATGAATCATTAGCACCGCTAATTAATACTTTAATTGCATCATTTGCATACGTTAATTACTCCCACATCTCGAGTTTCACTTTTACGTCTATATTAATGGAATCTGTTGAAATTATTTTGAACTTCTGAAATAATCCGTATTATATTGATACTTTTTCGTTTTATTACATAAAAGTTTTCATCAAACACTGCGCACTTTATAACACAAACTAAAACTGTACCAATCAAGATGAAACTAAAGTCAAAGTTTCACTTAAAAACAGGAAGCGACGCTACCGCCAACCGAACAAACAATTGAGAAAAGAATCAAGGATCCTTAATGGATAGAAAATGGATATAGTGGGGCGCGTGGGGAAACATTGGAGCCAAATTTTGCATAGTCAGACACATGGAGGTAACGAATCAAGATGTGATTTGTACAAGCAGCAGTAAGTAAGCTGGGTTGAAATAGAAATTAGAAAAAAGTTTGACAAGTAGGCAGTCATGTCACTTGATGATAAGTGATGTAAACAATACCAGAGGAATGTGCAACTGCCGGATCACATCCATAGATGCTTGGTGACTTCCAACTTGAGGGTTGTAGCTAGCAAAAATTACAGTACATCGAAAGCTCAAGCTCACTGTAGGATTCGATACCTTGACTATCGGACTATGGGACTTGAAAAATAAATATCTTGGAATAAGAGATAGGATAAGTTTTATCTCGGGAAAAGAAAAGATCCCTCAGGATCGTGGTTGAAACCGACCTTATCCTACTATCTTACTTAATATTATAAATGTGAAAGTTTGGATGGATGTATGTTTGTTACTCATTTACGCCACAACGGCTGAACGGATCTGGATAAAATTTGGCATAGAGATAGATTATAGTCTGGAAGCCTATGTGCTAAGGCTACTTTTTATCTCGGGAAAAGAAAATATCCCTGGATCGTGGTTGAAACCGACCTTATAGATAATATAAAAAAGAGAGTGTTTCGCGTGGCGTTTTAGTAACTTCCAGCGATTCCACTTTATCTCCCTTGGAGCAGACGACCGTGGCCTCTGGACCGGAGCCAACCACCGACGACCAACCACGGCGCGGGCGGGATGAAATTTAATACGGGCGCCATTGAATATTTATTTATGATAATACGTAATGATTTATACTTGGATACCTTTCGGCTAATAATTTTTCAGCGTGTATTTCTTAAGGGTTTGGTATTCTTTAGTTATAATTGATGTAAAACGGTGACAACCAGGCAGGTGTGTCTCCTGGTGGTAAGTGAATACCGTCTTTAAAACGGTGGCAGACAAGCTTACGGCCCACCTGATGGTAAGCGGTTACCGTAGCCTTTGGACGCTTGCAACACCAGAGGCGCCACGAGCGCGTTGTCGACCTTACATTAGCAATACCAGCGGAATTACCAATGTATTGTATACCTTATTACAATGCCTTAAATGCATCTGGCTCTCAAGTGCAACTGCCGGAACACACCAACAGGTGCTTGGGGACAGATTTTCAACTTGACCTATCACCTGGTGATTGTAGAACTTGAACCATTCGTAGCGGCATTCGAAGTCACTACCACTGAGCTATCATCACCTTGAGCCGTTATGGTTTACCAAGGAAGTGGTGAAGGTCAAAGAAGCAGTAAACCTTGATAGTGTGATCATTATTATGAAGAAATTGTATACCAGTGTGGATTTCGATGCATACCTATTATAATAAAAAACCGGTCAAGTGCGAGTCGGACTCGTGCACCGAGGGTTTCGTACAAATTTTGTAGGTAGTTTTTAGTATTTGTAGTTATGAAAAATTGTCTGTGATAATTTCAACTGGCTAGCTGTCACGTTTCATGAGATACAGCCTGGTGACAGACAGACAGACGGACGGACAGTAGAGTCTTAGTAATAGGGTTTCCGTTTTTACTCTTTGTGTACGGATCCCAAAAAAACAAAACACTATCCAAAAAAATCAAAGGTAATCAGTAACTATTGCTAAACTCTTTAAGTAACTTTATATGTGTCATTTGCTTCGTTCCCGTGAGTCCGGAACGAGCCATATGAAAGTTTTGTAGTAACGACTCGGCACCAGCGTAACATACATGTAGCAAGGCAAGTGGAGCTAACAAAATGTTCACATTTAGTTATAAAACTAGCACTTGTATGCACGGCAATCGAGTTTATAGGATTTACAAGTGTTTGTGAAGTTCTAGAATAAGAACTATGGTTCTACAGTATACGCCTCGAAGTTTCACCCGCGTAGCTGGATTAAAAACCGCCTTATAAAAAGGAAAGATTTGATTGTTTGTTTGTATTGAATAGGCTCTGAAACTACTGGACCGATTTTAAAAATTCTTTCACCATTAGAAAGCTACATTATTCCTGATGAACATAGGCTGTGTTTTGTATCGGGAAAAGATAAGATCCCACGGGAACGCGACTGAAACAATGGGGCGAAATGCTAGTTACTATTTTACTAACAAATACCAATATATTGATAATTAATCATTGTTTCTTTGTAATTTAATAAATTATCAAAGTACGCATTGGTACGGAACCCTAAATGTTCGTATTTAGATAATAAAGACGGTTAAAAATTAATTACTGTTCGTAGGTAATCGAATCACTTGACTGATTTGACTTTTTTTCCGTCTGAAAATGTTAGGCCAAATTATTTCTTATGGAAAAAAATGCTAACCTAATGCGTTTTTTTTTAACCGGACTTAGTCTGTTGGGTCTGTTAGTAACGCAAAAATCTTATAAAATTCGTTTCTTTTTATCCTTGATAAGCTTGAGTTTGACCACAATTTCACCATGGTAAGTGATGATGTGGCCGAAGGCACACAAAGCTTAGATGGGAACTGGCTCTCAAGTGCAATTGTCGGAACACAGACATTTTTGAGGGAAATTGTAATAATTTTCCCAATCTCTTTTCTGTTGTCATTTTTATTTTAGTTTTGCTTACATTTTTTAAGCTCTAGTCAAAATATTGCCTAGGTATTTGTTTTTTTAAATCTACATTTGGTAAGCGAAGTGCTCTGGCTCCAAACATGTCGTAACTGGTATTACAACCTACCCTAGCTAAGTAGAAGGTAAATACTAAACTATTTCTCATCACTAGGGCTGTCTTATCTAGACTTTTCACTTGTTGGAAAATACAACTTTTTTTTATTCTGGATAGGCTTGTGTTTGACTACAATCTCACTATGATAAGTGTCAATGTGGCCGAAGTAAATAAGCACACAAAGCCAAGATGGGAACTGGCTCTCAAGTGTAGCTGTCGGAACACACCGATAGGTGTTTGGCGACAGATTTTCAACTGGTAGCCAGCCAGTTGGGTACTACAAAGTACCCTACCACCGTGCTATGGTTTCCTCATGATGCTTTCCTTCACCGAAAGAAAACGTCGGCTGAACGGATTTTGATGAAACTTGGCACACAGGTAGATCATATCCTAGAATAAAACTCAGATAACTTTTTATCCTGAGAAAAGATAAGATCCCTGAACGCGGGTGGAACCGCGGAGGACAGCTATTTATTCATACAGGTGGCAACCCTAGCCACGCACTACTCTAGAGACGTAAATCAAATATAACTGCACAAAGTCGGTGTAACGTTTAATTTGTCTTGAAGGCTTCTTGACTAATGCACACATAGTTTCTGGCTGAGCCTTTACTTGTTGGGTAAATGATTGTGCACTTGCTACGAGTTGTGTAGGTAAATCCTACTATAATCCTACTTACTTACTCCGATGGCTCAGTGACCCGAAGTGAGTCTTGGCCTCCGACACAAGAGAGCGCCACTTTTCCCTGTCCTGCGCGAGCTCTCGCCAACTGTCGTCAACTGATAGCTCGCGCAGGTCCTGCTGCACTCTATCCACCCAGCGATACCTAGGACGTCCAACAGGCCTTCGGCCAGTCGGCCGCCCCAGATACGCTCTCTTCACCCCTCGATCCTCACTCATCCTTTCGACGTGTCCGAGTCAGCGGAGTCTATAGGCTTTTAACTCTCCTAATATGTTAGGCTCCTTAAATATATCTTCTATCTCCTGATTCTTCCGAATTCTCCACGTGCCATCTTCTTGTATTGTTGGCCCCAAGATCTTCCGAAGAACTCTTCTCTCAGCAGTCATAAGCCTGTTTTCCTCCTTAAACATTAGTGTCCAAGCTTCACAGCCGTACATCAAGGTCGGTCTTATTACAGACTTATATATTTGGAACTTGGCTTTTCTGCTTAGTAGCTTGGACACCAACACTTTATGTAAAGCCGCGCTACATCTCAGGGCGTTTTGAATACGGATGTCGATCTCATCCTCTCTCGTATTGGTGTCTGTGATGGTGCATCCCAAGTACTTAAACATTGCTACCCCCTTATAGAATACATCTTCTGCTAAGAGACATCTGCGATCCACCCTAGTATCTTTATACCGCTTCATGTGGAGATATTCGGACTTCTCATGGCTGATTTTGAGACCTGCTTTTGCCGCTTCTGTCTCTAGCACTTAACTGACTGGCATACTTCTTCTGAGTTTGTCCTAACAAAGCCAGATCATCCGCATATCCTATCACCTTATGCTTACCGTTCAATTCGACGCCACCCTCAAGTTGCATTACCTTTCGTATAATGTACTCGAGGACTAAGTTGAATAGCATGGGTGACAGGGCATCTCCTTGCTTTAAACCAGTGCCGAAATCGAAATCTTCGGATAGCTCTCCCTACTTTAACTCGCATTTTGCTTTTTTGTGTAGCAACCCTGATCATGGCCACAAGTTTTGATGGGATATTATAACATCTAAGAATTGCGTACAATGCTAATAATAATCCTACTAATATTATAAATGTGAAAGTTTGTATGGAGGGATATATGTTTGTTACTTATTTACGCCAGAACGGCTGAATGGATCTGAATGAAATTTGGCATGGAGATAGGTTATAGTCTGGAATAACACATAGACTACTTTTTATCCCGGGAAAAGATAAGATCCCACGGGAACGCTATTGAAACAGTCTGCAATAAATCTCTTAGTCCAACTCAATAAAAATGAAACCTTTTTTAATTACACTTTCGACCCATATCGTTCAATCAGCTTCAACTTTCCAACTGCAATTTCCGAAGGTTATTTTAAATTCAGAACTGCATCGTAAATCGCTTTAAACTGGTGCAAAACGTAATTTCGCTGTCGTGTCAACTGTTACCAGTCTATCGAGCACCAATCACGGCCAATTAAATGGCCCTGGTGACCAATCGGCTACTCTCGGGGCTCGGCGCTTGCAGTCGCTAAACATATTGTCGCAGCTAAATGTGGATTGGGAGCTCGGCTGTGTGCTAAACTGCTAACTAAGCTATTTAAATTAAATTTAGAGCTGTCGAATTTATTTTCTAAAGCTCTCATTATTTATGTCGCGTTTGAAATTGGAAGGTGCGATTAATTCCGCTGAGTAGGTTAAGAAATCGATACCTCCTAAGTAATACTGTTCCAATTTAGGTATTTTAATAGTTTTATATAAACGGACATTATAAACCATGATCTTAGTTAGTGTTCAAAAATATTATAAAGAACAATAATTACGGTCTGTCACAAATCTTAGTACTAAATAATAACCTCTTAGTATCTTGTGCAAACAGTCTGAAACTCCAAAATATTACTATGTATTTATTTTAATACAAAGCATTCTAACCACTCACCAAAACTAGCAACGATATCTCAAACGAGAATCGAACCTACTATCTGGAAAAAGCACTTGAGCAACCACAAAAATTGGCCATTACAATCATTTATATTTACTGCACTATTTATTTCCAATAAAACAATACACCAAATCTCTGATCATGGAAATTTGGAGATATGCCAAAAGAACGAACATAGCAAAGCCAACTCCATATTGCCTATTGTCCATAATTATGATGTGTAGAATGATTATGACAGTGAGTTAAAACATCGTCTGGGAAGTTTCCTACGTCATCAACTTTTTCACGAGTGGCCATTGTGCATTAATTACGTATCCCCAAACCCTACAGATTTGATCAAAAAATTCTCAACATCAATAATCATTTTTGAATATTGCACGAGCTATATTCAATCGACGGTGCGATTGGCGACATATTGCTTTTTTTATAGGGGACAAGAAAGCATACGGCGGGTCTATTACGTAAAAGGTAGCAGTAGCGACAGCAGTAGCAAAGTGACAGCCACCGCTGCGCGATCAGTTGCAACTTGTCATTAGAAACCGTATTACGGAAGCCTGTCGCACGCCTATCGCAGAATGCACATTTCCCATGGACACTAGCGCCACTAGCGATAGGGTAGCAATAAATGGAAACAAATAATTTCTCGATTGCTGTTTGCGTTGCTGTTGCTGTTAGCTAATACAAAAGTGACGTTTAACAACAGCGATCGCGATATTTACGCCTGTTGCCAACCTGTCGCGAGATACGTAATCGTACCGCGGGTAAATAATTAATTTATTATCAAATTTTGTGCCACGTAGTTTCACCCGCATTCCCGTGGAATCTTTTCATTTTTCGGGTTAATCTTTGATATCTAATAATTTTCCTTCACCGAAAGGATTCGAACCCACGACCTTCGCCGTGGTATCCGACGTCACTACCACAACCTGTATCAATTATCTGGCATTGCGTCGCCTAATTTAACCACAGACTTCGCGGTGCTAGGCAATGCATTGCCTAAAACAAAGCCAGTTTTTTGGCTATTACACTCACCGCGATAACTTTTCGTGGACACTGACGTTTGTAAATCTAATGGTATGTGTGAAAAGGCCTTTAAATACCCTATCCAGTGATATACGATACGTCCGTGTTTGAGCCGTCAATTTTTTTTATTTTTTTTTCAAACTTGCCCGATTCTTTTGCAAGTTGGCAAAAATCATGCTGAGTCATTTTCGCACTCGAATTTCTTATTCAGTTTGTATGGGATCAAATAAAACCAAAAAAACACTTTCTCCAATGATACCTTGACTGTAAGTAATTAGTTTTACATCGATAAAGCAAGGTATCTAGAAATTTACGTAAAATCTTCAATAAAAAGTATATTTTTTTCCGAACAACGATATTTCCAATAAGATTGTGTTCCGGTCTTATTAGAATGTTACAGTTGGTAGGATTGTTTCCGTAGGCAATTTATCTATGATTCTAGAGGTATTTTTTGTTTTTTAAACGGATGAGCAGCTTGGGAGCGCTAAGCGAAAATTTCAAAGGAGGCGCGCGTGTTCGTTTGACAGTTCGATTTGGCGCCATTCAAGGGGTGTTTGACAGTTCATTTCAGTTCGTCTATAGGTTAAACGTTACGTTACTTTATATTTTTATGATCTGAAGCCAAATTCTCTCTCAATATAATATATTATAGAACACAAATGAAAGGAAGTTTCGCACGAATAACTTGAGCCATTAATCTTGCTAATAAAGAGTCCCATTGTGAAAATACTCGGTAAATAATGTTCTGATATCGGATGGACACACTGGATAGTCTGGATAGGGCGTGTAATGACCCATGTCTATTGGGTGCACATTCTACTTGATACTAACAGAATTACATACAGATATACCTATTGGAAGGAAGATACTTTTAAGGCGATGATAGCTCAGTGTTAAGTGAAGGTCGTGGGTTCGAATCCTACAATGAGCTTGAGTGAAGGAAAACATCGTTAGGAAACCATAGCACGGTGGTAGGGTACTTTGTAGTACCCGACTGGCTGGCTACCACGCTCAAGTTGTAAAACTGTCGAAATCCTATCGGTGTGTTCCGACAGCAGCACTTGAGAGTTAGATCCCATCTAGGCTTTGTGTGTAAGCACCTTCGGCCACATCACTTACCATGGTGAGATTGTGGTCAAACACAAGCTTATCCAGAAGAAAGAAAAGAAAAAAAGGTGTTAAAAACAGCTCATCTTCAAAAATTAGAACCAAATTGGTCGCGTCGGTTTGAGAGACATTTTCTCGCGCGCACGATCAGGTTGTGAAATGGTTCTTCAAAAGAGGAGTGAGGTTTATGCAAGGTCGGCAATGCTTTCGTGTGACACTTCTAGTGTTACAAGCGTCCATAGGCTACGGTAACCGCTTACCATCAGGTCATCAATACTAGCTTTCCACCCGCGTTACAGAAGGGATCAAAATAAAATATAGCCAATGTAACTCACTGATAGATAGCATTACATAAATCAAAGAAGTTTTTAATCGGTTTTTTATGTTTATTATAACATACAAAAAATCTAATCTTTTCTCTCTATAATATTAGTTTTGTTACAAGTGCATTTCACTCCACCATTTTGCAAACTCATTCAGTTGAATAAAAAAGGCGCTTTCGAATAAAAAGGTTTTATGGTCGTAACATATGCTGTTAAGTTTTATTGGAAGGTCTGCTTTGCGATAGTTTTCATAACTCTCTTAGAGGTCGATGCTTCGTAAATTATTTAAAAAAAAAACTGTAAAGCAGTTTAAGTTAAAGTCAAAGTTATCTAGGGGACTCTTGAAGATTTCAGCTGCTAAAATCACCAGCGGATCAATATAAAAGTTACATTTAATTATCACATGTAAACAAGTATGGCGGCCAGCGCTTGACGATTATATCCGAACTACGGCGGACTGAACCGAACGTCTCGATTTGATTCTATCTTAGATTTTGAAGGACATACATTTTTTAAATCAAAAATAATACTATTTTTGGCAACACAGTAATTTTAACAAAAAATTTTTTTTGACAATTCTCATAAGAACGAAATCAAGACTTATGAAATGAAATGTTTATTCATTATTATGTATGTATACGCTTACATCAATTTAGCGATACAGCCTACCCAATTGAGAGCAATGGAAAACTCCACTCAGCATTGTTGAGACCAATCCAGGATTGTTCAGGCCCAATCACAATTCAATCACAACCTGTTTTCATATCGGCCGATCGAAATATCATTGGAAATGTCGCGGCCAGAACGAGCGACATCGGTACATGAGTTTGTACGGGCCTGTGTCATGATTGGGACGCTGCGGTTTCTGTGTTAGTTCTTTTGGAACGAAGTTCCTTATCGCGCGTTGTGAAAGGGGAAGACGGACCGCTAGACGGAAATAATTCGTACGAAAAATTGTGACGACACTTTTTATGTCACTATGTATGTTTATTAAGCTGTGCGGCGTGCGCATGTTTCTCTGTCTGTCTCTCTCTCTCTTATAGAAAGCAAGCCAGATATTTTCATTTCTATTTCTATTTATATATATGTTTTTTTTTATATACTCTCTCGACTTATATAACTTCGTTCCATCCGGGTGTCCCTTGACACCTCTCAAGTTTTTTTTATTTGTTACTAGTTTGGTCCGGCAGACGTTGTCCTACTCTGAAAATAAAAAGATACTTAGAACCATCTGCTTTAAACACTGACAATTATCTGTCAATTGCGCCAACTGTCACACAACTGGCATTTATGTCAGAATGTTTGGACAAAAGTGACAATTAATTGACAGAAATACTATGAAGTTTTTCTTTCGTTCTTAATTTCTTTCAAAAAGTTTACGTAAAGTTGATCCGCAATGAGAATTGATGGCAGGGCTTATCTTGTATGGATGGCAAAACTGTCATTAATTCGCTAGCTTTTATGAATACTTTACTTAAAGCTTATTGCAAACCGATTTTGTCAGTAGAACGTAGATATTCAGCCCTATTGTAATGTAATGAAATAACATAATACCGTTTCACACGCGACGGTTTAAATCTTGTAATAATCAGTGTTTTCAACAGAATATACAACCGTAGGTTTCCAATATTGAATGGGTTGCAGCAAAACGATTTCCCTCGCGTTTCGTAAGGGGAACGAATTTCTTTAAGATTTTTTCTCTCCGTACGTAGTCCAATTTAGCAGGCTTAATTTTTATATGTACCAGTCTAAATTGAATGAAATTAGATTTTTTTTTAATATAAAAGATAAATTTGCTGTGTATTGAAATAGACGATTTAAAATATTGAGTGATTGGACGCACTTATTTTAAATTAAATCGTATTATAGAAATATTATATTCATTTTAGAACTGAAATTAAAATATTTTCATAAATCGGCCTTATTGCAGATCGAACTATGATTAATATTTTAACTGGACTCAACTTGAAATGAATTGAAGAACTTATGTAATAAAATTCATAATTGTTTGAATTACAATTGATAGATTGAAATCAATTATAAAGTAAACAATTGTATGTATCAAAGGATATTTTAAAGGCGATGATAGCTCAGTGGTAAGTGACGTCGGATACCGCGGCGAAGGTCGTGGGTTCGAATCCTTACAATGAGCTTGAGCTTTCGGTGAAGGAAAACATCGTGAGGAAACCACAGCACGGTGGTAGGGTACTTTGTAGTACTCGACTGGCTGGCTACCACCCTCAAGTTGAAAATCTGTCGCCAAGCACCTGTTGGTGTATTCCGGCAATTGCGCTTGAGAGCCAGTTCGCCTTTAAGGCATTGTAATAAGGTGTACAACACATTAGCAATCCCCTGGTATTGCCAATGTCTATAGGCGACGGTTGTCACTTACCATCAGGTGACCCGCTGCCCTCGTTGTCACGTGTGACATAAAAAAAATTTAAACGGGACATTGATGTAAAAATCTTTAATATCTTAAGCAATGATCGGTTAGCAAAGATATATAATTTATTTTTGTAATCTACACTATTAACATAATACAATTAAAATTAATCTAATCTAAAAACTACCTAAAATAAACTATAAAAGTGCGTCGAAGAATTCCTCCGCATCGCCCACCCTCGAACCCACGACCTTCGTCGCGGTATTTTACGTCACTTACCACTGAGCTTTCATCGCCTTACTGTATCTGTATATAAATAAAAGCGAAATATCACACACGAAACATTAGAAAGTATTTTATAGGTATATTCTGCAAAGAAAGTAGGTATCCACTAAGAAAGGATTATTGAAAATTGTACCCCTAAAAGGGACTTGGAACGCGGGTGAAACCACGGGGGAAGACAAGTATTTAATAGATTTGAAAATGTTATTAGGTTAAGTGTTAGTGCAAAAAGGTTGTGGGACATTTGCGGGTCGATTCCAGGGCTGTAGAAGGTTTGTACGGGTGTAAGGTGCGCTGAATAAATCCACTTCAAACGTGGTAATATTGAGAGCACAAGTGCTTGGAGGAAAAATAATGAATTTATTTTTTGAGATAATGTAATATTGTTAAAAAATTACTCGTAGTTTCAGATGACGTTAAATTTTATCTTTCAAAACATAAATATGAAAAGGGACATGTTCAATACAAACCAAGTTCCGAAGTACTTCTTTGATCATAATGATAAGAATATGCAACGTTCTGCAATTCATTTAAAATATAATTTGCTCTTTGTTTTAGTTTTTTTTTTAAGTTTTTACTTTTTTTTTTATGTCACTAGTGATAACGAGGCAGGCGGGTCACCTGATGGTAAGTGACTACCGTCGCCTATAGACATTAGCAATACCAGGGGGACTGCCAACGTGTTGTACACCATATTACAATGCCTTAAGGGCAAAGGCAACTGGCTCTCAAGTGCAACTGCCGGAACACACGAACAAGTGCTTGGCGACAGATTTTCAACTTGAGATTTTCATTTTCAACCTAGTACCCTACCAATTTATACTATAAATAGATTAATAGAATCTAAAACAATTTTTGCTAGTGCTTTGCCCGTACCAGCCTTGGCGGACTTACTGCCCTGTATCTAGATTTAAAAATTCAAAGCTTCAATTGTATTGAGTAAAATTCGGACAATCAATAAATCTTTTCCGCAAAGTTAAAGTTCAAGGAGAATTTACTTATTTTACAAAATTCAAAGGCTTTTAGCTTTTGTCTCGCAGAACTATTAATTGTTTAAATAAACCTAGAATTTGGGGCGATGATAGTTTAGTGATAGTGACGTTGGATGCCGCGGCGAAGGTCATGGATTCGAATCCTACAATGAGCTTGAGCTTTCGGTGGAGGAAAACATCGTGAGGAAACCACAGCACGGTGGTAGGGTACTTTGTAGTATTCGACTGGCTGGCTACACCCTCAAGTTTAAAATCTGTCGCCAAGTGCTGGCGTGTTCCAGCAGTTGCACTTAAGAGCCAGTTGCCTTTAAGGCATTGTATTAAAGTGTTCAACACATTGGCAATCCCACTAGTATTGCTAATATCTATACTATAGGCGACAGAAGTCACTTACCATCAGGCGACCCGCTTGCCTGGTTATCACTTGTGGTATAAAAAAAAATCATTACCAACAAAAATGTCCATGTCATTACCATGTAGTATACGCGGGAGCGCCAACAGTATCCTGAGAGTAACTAGCGAGAAGCCTGACTGTCCACTTCTGTGGCACTGGACCCGTATGCATTGCTGCGGGTGTGGTGCTACAGATGGTGGACGAAGGTTTTTAAATTAATATTATTTCATTTATAATTGTTTCTATTGATGCCCTGGAAGATGGGACGGCCTTTAGTATGGGACGCAACTTGCGTCGATACTCTAGCACCGTCCCAACTACCAGAGACTGTAAAGACAGCTGGTGGCGCGGCTGACTGTGCTGAAAACCACAAGCGGCGCAAATATGGAAACCTTGACAAGGCTTTCATTTTTGAGCCGTTTGGGGTAGAAACGCTGGGTCCGTGGGGGCCAGGAGCCCATCGTTTGTTTCGGGATATTTCAAAGCGCCTGGTTGACGCTACCCGTGACCAGAGGGCTGGCGAATACCTTGGCCAACGAATAAGCATTGCCATATAGCGTGGCAATGCTACCAACTGGCAGCGATTTTGACCAGCTGTCCCTTTTTTGATTAGTTATACTTATATATATTTTAATACTAAATAAAAAGTGCAAAAATATCAAAACGATTGTGTACCCACCAGTACAGTCGCGTCAATTGATCCGTCACACACACACAGGGTAGTCGACCGATTTATTGTTAAACTTGTGCAATGAATCCGCTCCAGTTTCCTCGACCAACGTTTGTAACGAACGACTACTTCTGCACCTGCTACTATTCATATAGAACATTTTCATATACATACATACATAGTCTGTGTACATGAAAATGTAGGTATATTTATTTTGTTCTGAGATTGGGTTTCATCCCTGAAAACAAGTTCTAAATTTCATCGAAACTGTTAGAGCTATTTTTGAGAAAATAACAGAAGAAAAAAGAGTTTTTTTTTTCATGTAAATCTATGCTAATATTATAAAGCTAAAGAGTTTGTTTGAACGCGCTAATCTCAGGAACTCTTAGTCCGAATTGAAAAATTGTTTTAGTGTTGGATAGCCTATTTATCTAGGAAGGCCATAGGCTATATAACATCTCGCTATGACCAATAGGAGCGGAGCATCAATGAAAAATGTTGCAAAAACGCGGATATTTTATTCCTTTTGAGAGCTTCCGTTGCGCTGCGTAAGATCGAGATGAAACTTGGCACACACACGAATAGTTTATACCCTGGAATAATAATAAAATAAAATAAATAAAATAAAAAAGCCATTTAATCTACTAAAATTTGGAATCTAACATTGTGTATCACATATTTTTGCATGCATTTATCTTATCTTAATTTCATTATTTTCTGCTAATTGATTACATTAAAATAATATAATTAATATTTTTTAATATATAAATTATTAGATAGCTATTAGGTACAATTGATTAAATTCATATTTATATTATTATTATTTTTTTTTTAATTAGTAGTCGCCTCTTTGGCGTAGGCCTCCCCCAGATCTCTCCATAAACCTCGGTTTCTAGCTGCACGCATCCAGTCTGGTCCACAAATCTGATGAAATATGTCTCTCCATCGCTTTTTTTGCCTTCCTTTCTTTCTTTTCCCATCCCTTGGAATCCATTCTGTCACTTTCTTTGTCCATCTTTTATTATCCATCCTACAAATGTGACCAGCCCATTTCCACTTCAGTAGTCTTATTTTTTGTGTTATATCTGGTAGCTTTGTACTCATCCTTATTTTCGTATTACTTACTTTGTCTGATCTTTTTATACTTAACATGCTTCTCTCCATTTTTCTTTGACATATAGCTAGTTTTTCTTCGTCTTTTTTCCGTATAGACCAAGTTTGGCAACCATACGTTAAGCATGGAAGAATTACTCCTTCATAAACTTTTTTCTTGATTTCTAGACTTAACGCTTTATTTTTCATGATCTCTTTCAAGCTCCAGTACTTTTTCCATGCAATAGCGATTCGTCTCTGTATTTCTCCTCTGGATGTACTTACGAAGGATACAGACTGGCCAAGGTAAATATACTCCGTCACATATTCTATCGCTTCATTGTCGATTATTACATCCTGTATGCACCCATTCGTTAAAATTTTCGTCTTAGATGCATTTAAAGACAGGCCAACCTCTTTGCTCAAAAAAACCGTCGATACTCAAACCATTGATAAAACAGTTTCTGAATACCACACTAGAGGGCATCACTTGTATCATAACATGGATGATATTTTAAAAATTCTGCAACAGATTCAAGAAGACCAAGCAAAACAAAAATTGGAAATCAGATCCATGGAAGAAAATATTACACAAATTATAAACAAAAACATAAATGAAAAATTTTGTTTAATGGAATCAAAAACTATACAACTGGAAAATAAAATAGATGAACAACAAACAAGGATTGACTTCCTAGAAAAACAAGTTAGAAAGAAAAACTTAATATTCTTTGGAATAAACGAGACGGAACACAACTACGATGATTTACAAATATTGATATTGGATATTATAAATAATACTATGAAGATAATATGCCGAAAAGAGGAACTTGATACAGTAACACGAATAGGTAGAAAAAATGGAAAGATTAGACCAATAGTCGTTACTTTTACAACTACAGGTAAAAAAATTGAAATATTAAGAAAGAAGAAATCTCTCGAGAGTTCACCTGTGTACATCAAAGAAGACTATCCACCAAATGTACTTCAAAAGCGAAGGGAGCTCCAGGAGGACTTGAAACTTGCTCGTGACTCGGGAAAAAAAGTGGCTCTACGGTACGATAAAATCATTACAATACATGAAAATACAGCTATAACGGAAAAGCATAATATAGATTCATTGTCGATTATTACATCCTGTATGCACCCATTCGTTAAAATTTTCGTCTTAGATGCATTTAAAGACAGGCCAACCTCTTTGCTCAAAAAAACCGTCGATACTCAAACCATTGATAAAACAGTTTCTGAATACCACACTAGAGGGCATCACTTGTATCATAACATGGATGATATTTTAAAAATTCTGCAACAGATTCAAGAAGACCAAGCAAAACAAAAATTGGAAATCAGATCCATGGAAGAAAATATTACACAAATTATAAACAAAAACATAAATGAAAAATTTTGTTTAATGGAATCAAAAACTATACAACTGGAAAATAAAATAGATGAACAACAAACAAGGATTGACTTCCTAGAAAAACAAGTTAGAAAGAAAAACTTAATATTCTTTGGAATAAACGAGACGGAACACAACTACGATGATTTACAAATATTGATATTGGATATTATAAATAATACTATGAAGATAATATGCCGAAAAGAGGAACTTGATACAGTAACACGAATAGGTAGAAAAAATGGAAAGATTAGACCAATAGTCGTTACTTTTACAACTACAGGTAAAAAAATTGAAATATTAAGAAAGAAGAAATCTCTCGAGAGTTCACCTGTGTACATCAAAGAAGACTATCCACCAAATGTACTTCAAAAGCGAAGGGAGCTCCAGGAGGACTTGAAACTTGCTCGTGACTCGGGAAAAAAAGTGGCTCTACGGTACGATAAAATCATTACAATACATGAAAATACAGCTATAACGGAAAAGCATAATATAGAACAAAGAAGACCAAAAAAAAGATACTTTACTCAAGGTACGGAAAGCATTGATAAAAAAGAGAGTAATACCGAACAAATCCCGAAGAAAAACAAGGCGAAGAATCCTATAACTTCCTATATGCGTCAGTCAAGCATTGCTCCTATACCTACGTCGAGTAAAGAAGACAATATTATTAATCCAAAAAACTATTAAGCAGAGCCCCTCTACATCCTCCAAGCCGGCTGGTCACCGTGGAGGATTCAGACCAAAACCCCCCAAATCATATACCCTGGAATAAGGATACTTTTAATCCCGGGAAAAGATTAAATCCCACGGTAACGCGGGTGGAACCGCGGGTGACAGCTAGTTTGTGATATGATAGTCTTTCTAATACATATTAAAAAGAGGAAAGATTTATATGTATATATTTAACGAATAAACGCAAAAACTACTGGGCCGATTTCAAAAAATCTTTCACTATTTGGATGCTACATTATTCCAAACTAGCATAGTCTATACGGGCCGGTTGGCGTGGTTGGTTAACACACTGCCTATCACGTCGCAGGTCGTGGGTTCGATTCCCATCCAGGACACACATTTGTGTGCATGAACATGTCTGTTTGTCCTGAGTCTGGGTGTAATTATCTATTTAAGTATGTATTTACAAAAAAAAAGTAGTATATGTAGTATATCAGTCATCTGGTTTCCATATTACAAGCTCTCCTTAGTTTGGGATCAGATAGCCGTGTGTGAAAAATGTCCGAGGATATTTATTTATTTACTATATTTTTATCCCGGGATAAGATAAGATCCCACGGGAATGCGGGTGAAACTGCGGACGACAGCTATTATTATTATAAAAAAAATATATATTTTAATTTACACGTAATTTTTATACAATACCATACTTTAGTAACATATTCACAAAACATTTTTTAAGTTTTCTCTTCAGAATATTATTTATGACTGTATCGTCAATATCAGAGATAAATCAATTTGCTTAGACATTACAATTTCTGCGAAATTCAAATACGATATGACCTCAAAAGTGAACAACATGATGTTGCCAGCTAAACATAAGTTTTAAGGTAATGATGGCTCAGTGGTAGAGACGTCGGACACCACCTGTCGGTGTATTCCGGCAGTTGCACTTGAGATACAGTTTCCTTCTAAGCTTCGTGTGCTTACCATCTTCGGCCTAATCATCACTAGTATAGTGAGATTGCGGTCAAACACAAGTTTATCTAAGAGTAAAAAAATAATGTTTATTCATATTATTATTACTAATACGAAAAACTGACCCTATATATGGTTTTCTTTTCAAAAACTCTCATAAAAAAGTTTTTCCCAAATTTTTAATTTTCCGGAAAATGTTTAATTTTATTTCCATAAAGGTTCGTATGGATATATTTTTTTTTTTATATTCGATAGGCTTGTGTTTGACCACAATCTCACCATGGTAAGTGATGATGTGGCCGAAGATGGTAAGCACACAAAGCCTAGATGGGAACTGGCTCTCAAGTGCAGCTGTCGGAACACACCGATAGGTGTTTGGCGACAGATTTTCAACTTGAGGGTGGTAGCCAGCCAGTCGGGTACTACAAAGTACCCTACCACCGTGCTATGGTTTCCTCACGATGTTTTCCTTCACCGAAAGCTCAAGCTCATTGTAGGATTCGAACCCACGACCTTCGCCGCGGTATTCGACGTCACTTACCACTGAGCTATCATCGCCTTAAAACAAACATTTAAACATTTAAATTATTACAAACATTTAAAGACCCAACGAGAATTTCGATTTTATATCTCTTAAAAGCGAAATTGTTTGACGGTTTCTCCTTCTTTCACGCAGACAACGGATTTACGTGAATTTTTGCATAGAGACAGTTTATACGCCGGAGAATGACATATACTTTTTATACCGAAAACGTAAGCAAAACCACAGCGGAACTAATAAACTAATTAAAACAACTAGGTAATTATAAATTTACCAAATGTTTACTAACTGAAACCTATTCGCTTGGCATACATTTAGAAACCTTAACCCTTTAACATACGATTCAAAATACTATACACCGTCGGCATCTCTACAATTGTGTATTAACAGCGTTAAATACTAAACTTGCGTTTGAATAGTGCTGTATTGCCGAACATTAAGGTTAGATTTCCCGTGATTTGGGGGTTAATAGAGGAATTGGGGGTCACAGCTGGAAATAGCTGGGTTTCCCCGTTTGCGGTCACCCAGTCCAAATATCCTGAAGCTGACAACCGTTGTAAAGTAAAGGCTGATTTTATATACATGGTGATTTTGTTGTTAAAACAACAAGAGTTTAATATCTTAACCAAATGTTGTAGCAGATTTTTCCAAATGATTTTGAATAAGTATTCCTGTCTTGCCATTCCATTTTGTGTAGAGGTTTTAATAAATGACATATCATTTTGAAACTATGTGGAAGTTTGGATTTAGAAGGATATGAGTTCCATCAAACTTTGTTGAGTATTTTTGGTCGTGACGTCGGATACCGCAGCAAAGGTCGTGGGTTCGAATCCTACAATGACCTTGATGCCCATTCTGTAGTTTTAAATATCAAATAAATAATTTATTCTAACAAAAAGTAAAAGCAAATGATCAAATAGATGTAATTTAGACCTGTCAAATAAGCTAGATTAATGTTTTGTTTACTAACAAAAAAAGGACACAACAATTATTTTAAATACAAAAACTTGGATGAAACTTTAACTACAAAATAACATTGCACTAAAAGTGTCAGATGACAACAAAACACTCAACAATAAAAATCCCAATATTTCCCCCCACAAATGTATCCCGGGATCCAACATTCCCGGGAACAACATCCCGTGACACGTACAAAGAAATTTGCAAAACATAGAGGCGGGGTTGGAATTATTGACCTGGAAAAGCCGTTCGGTCCACCGTCGAACCGCGCAAAATCAATACTAGACTTACGTTACGCTCATCCTTATGAAATATGCATTGAATGCCACCCACATCACATTAACTTAGTCCCGGTCAGTCCCGGCCAGTCCCGGCCAGTCCCGGGCTGGCACCGCTCTATTAGATACACTGGTTAACCGTGCTTGCACTAGGAAAGATATTGCAAGCTCTAAAGGCTTTTTAAAAAACGACCCTTGGAACTTTTATCTATGAGAATTTTCGTATACAGAAACTCAGACGGCGACTGCGGGATTGTGTATTCTAAAATAATATAATAAAGAGGAAAGATTTGATTTTCTATATGTTTGTTCAAATTTAACTAAAAAGTACTGAACCGATTTCGAAATTTTTTTCAACTTCAGAAAGCTACATTATACCTGAGTAACATAGGCTATATTTTTTTATCCCGGTAAAAGACAAAATTCCACGGGAACGCGAAAAATATTTTCAAGCTCTCAAGTGCAATCGCCGGAACACATCGACAAGTGCTTGGCGACAGATTATCAACTTGAGGGTGGTAGCCAGCCAGTCGAGTACTACAAAGTACCCTATCACCGTGCTGTGGTTTCTTCACGATATTTTCCTTCACCGAAAGCTCAAGCTCATTGTAGGATACGAACCCACGACCTTCACCGCAGTATCCGACGTCACCACTGAGCTATCATCGCTTTAAAAACTACAACAACAACTTACAAAACTATACCTTTTATAATATTAGAGTATATTTTATCTTTGTCATAAGCATAGACAATTTTTAATAAGAAATTGTAACCAAACAAACCAAAGATGTAATATTTAAAGTTGAAGACTTCCGAATAACCATTTCTTAAGAGTCTAAACTGAAGATCCATCTACAGATTTTTAAATGGAGGCAGTAAGTTTAGAAACCAGCCTGGCCTTGCCTAGAAACCTAATTCAAGTATTCTACAAGAACTACTTAGAGTGAGTGGTTTTCCCGTATCGCTCATGGTATCCAATTCGGGCTGATCTCGAACCGAAGCCACAGAGTTAAACAACAAATTGATTAAAACATAGATAAAAGCCGCGGTATAGTAGCGATGTTCTCGATGACTCTATAAACTATGGAGTTAAGACATTATTATATTGGAACGAAGTTCCTTATCGCGCGTTGTGAAAGGGGGCTAGACTGAAAAAATGCTCACGAAAAATTGTCACCGACACTTTTGTGTCGGTGTGCCATTGTAAGCTGTGCGGCGTGCGCATGTTTCTCTGTCTGTCTCTCTCTCTCTCTCTCTTATAGAAAGTAAGCCAGATATTTTCATTTCTATTTATATATATATTTATATAGTACTTTTAAAACTTTTAAAACTTTCGCGAACTAAATTCATTATAGTAGATTATACCGGGTCTATTCGCGCACATAATAATCAAAATATAATTTCGACTAACCTCGACGTTTCGATCAAGTTACATTGACCGTGGTCACGAGTGGACTGAACTGGCGGGTATCAGCGTCTTGAGGGGCGAGAGTTATCTCCAACTACCCGCAATTGGTCTTGTGACACGAAACGATCACGATCTCGGCACACCGTACTAACTGTATCCACTCTCGAACTCGAACTTAATTCACGGCGGTGCGAACACTTTATTATCACTGGATTCCACGCAGCAGATAACTTGAAACCATCTTCCCGATTGAAATTACGATGTTTTTTGATTTCAATCGCTTCTCGAACAATTCTGGGATAGAAATGTCGATCAGTGGAAAGGATTTTTGGGTCATGAAGTTCAATCCAGTGGTTTGGTCCCGATTCCAACAAGTGTTCGGCGATCGCTGATTTATTTGCCAGGCGGTTCTTTTCTTTTTTGATTATTATGTGCGCGAATAGACCCGGTATAATCTACTATAATATATTTATATATATTTAAAAAAAAAAACTATTTATATATATTGTTTTTTTTTATATATATATATACTCTCTCGACTTATATAACTTCGTTCCATCCGGGTGTCCCTTGACACCTCTCAAGTTTTTTTTGTTACAAGTTTTCCCCGGCGTTTCCAGGGACCTTATCTATTTCCGATAGAAAAAGTATCCTATGTTTTATTCTAGAGTATGATCTACTTGTGTGCAAAGTTTCGTCAAAATTGTTAAGTAGTTTTTGCGTAAAAGATTAACAAACATCTTCACATTTAAACAAAGTATATTTATATTAGTAAGATAATGTGAGGAATTATTAGGTAAGGTATACAGCAATATTTTGACCCCTAGCGGTAACTATTGGACACTACAAGCGTGCAAAATTATACAATATGCCGTTGGAAGCGATTGACAACCATATGTCATTGTGATAAGGACCTCAATATGAAAGTGATAGACCTATAATCTTCGATGAGAGAGAAAACAGTCATCATGAAACCCTAATAATGGAAATGCGGTGTGTAATAAATGTATTTTTATTTCTTTCTAATTTGCATTTGTATGTTTTATTCTTCACCAAGCTTGGATTTTAAGAATAATGATAAGTTTTTTTACTAAACTAAACTAATTTAAAAAAAACCCCAAATCGCTGCCCGATGGAAGCGTTCCAAGAAAACTGGCAGCATTGCCGCGCTGAATGGCAATAGCAATTCTTTGGGCAAAGTATATGCCAGCCTTCTTGTCACGAGAGGCTTCAATAGGGCGATTGGAGAGCTCTTTTATTATTATTTTCATTATTAATAAAATATTGTCCTAAGTCATAAGTGTTTGTGATCTCTTTATTATTTTTGGATGTTAGCCAAAGCCGAAGGTCCCTCGGCGCAGGGTGGCCGCGACTTGTTTCCTATTCAATTTATATAATTATAAAACAAAATATTATTATCCTGATTTTATGACATCGACCTTATTTTAAGGTTTGTGTTGTAACCTAAGAAGTAAGGCGATGATAGCTCAGTGGTAAGTGACGTCAGATACCGCGGCGAAGGTCGTGGGTTCGAATCCTACAATGAGCTTGAGCTTTCGGTGAAGGAAAACATCATCAATAAACCACAGTACGGTGGTAGGGTACTATGTGGTACTCGACTGGCTGGCTACCACCCTCATGTTGAATATCTGTCGCCAAGCACATGTTAGTGTGTTCCGGCAGTTGCACTTGAGAACCAGTTGCTCTTGCTCTTAAGGCATTGTAATATGGTGTACAACACGTTGGCAGTCCACCTGGTATTGCTAATGTCTATAGGCGACGGTAGTTACTTACCATCAGGTGACCCGCCTACCTCGTTGTCACTAGTGACATAAAAAAAAAAAGTAGAAGAAACCTCTAACATTAAATATCGGAACAAAGTTCACCAGAACCTTGCTTAATGGAGCATTTGGTTAACTATTTTAACTACCACTAACCTTTTACTTCCACCGACCAATCTGAGTAATTCAAAATGTAAGATAATCTCTTTAGTTTATGCATAGTATACAATCAAGCTATATTGAAATGAAAATCAAGTCAAATTTTCAAAGATAATTTCTTACCGGAACCTAATTTCAAGTTTGTAGCATTCATACTTTCTGTTGTTTCGTGATTTATCAGTGGGTGTTATCTTGCTTTCATATACAGGATTATATACAGGACAGACAGGAGTAGTATGACAAACCTACAAAAATTACCTGGTAAAAGTGTCACAATTTTTGAGATATTTCCATAATTCAGAATTTGATTATTGAATTTTACACCCACACTTTGTTTTTTAGTTGTGTTTTATAGATAGAGATTAGTATAAACAAGAAAATCAGTAATGGAATTTTGAACTCTATTGTCTCTGTTGACGTCTCAATATGGAGTGACAACCGAGCGGCACACACGCTTCTTTACACCGGGGTGTACTTACTTGGGTGTGTACTAATAATTATGGAAAACTTCGTCCAGATTTCGTATACGAGCTTAACCGGATCGGAAAACGTTCCCTTTTTGGAGACGCTTAAAAAATATTTTTTAAGGATGAGACTCGCTGAATCCATAAATTTTCTTCAAGCATTACTAGCTATAAAAACGTCAATAGCCATAATTTATGCTCTCCTCAGCTTTTGAGTACTCGTTCGAGCTTTAAGCGATGTATAGTTGCGATAATACGCTATGTGCTTTCCAATTTCCGTGGTTTCTGAGCGTTTTGGAGCGGTGCGGAGCGGTGCGGAGCGGAGCGGCGAGGGCACTTCACGTCCGGGATCAGTTTACTACGTTTTTATGGGTTTCTTTGGAATGAAAATGAGTATGAATATTGCATTTATTGCGGAATATTTTTTTCACAAATCTTCTTTTATGGTCAATGAAATATTTAATATTTACTGGGAAATTCTTCACATAAAGACATCAGATTCTAAAATCTTGTACATTTTTTTTTTTATTCTGGATAAGCTTGACCACAATCTCACCATGGTAAGTGATGATGTGGCCGAAGGTGGTAAGCACACAAAGCCTAGATGGGAACTGGCTCTCAAGTGGAATCTCTATCGGAACATACCGATAGGTGTTTGGCGACAGATTTTCAACTATGGACTGATAAACTGGTTAAACTGATAAACTTCATTTATTTTTAAATACATACATCTACCTACTTGAATAGATAATCACACCCAGACATAGAAAAAATAACCTAAGAAACGATACATACTCAATTAACCATTTCAAATATTAACTAATTATCCACGAATACCGACAAACGGTTAAGGTACATAATAGAATCACTTAAATATGAAAATTGTACACAAATCAAAAGTTAAATTAGTCCTTAATTAAACAAGAATAGCAGACAATCCAACCGACTTGCTTGGGACAAGGGGCAGGTACTCTACATAAAACTAAGGGGATTTAGTTAACTGCCTCTCAGAACCGTTAACTTGTCCTCAACTCTGTAAGACTTTAGTTAGAAACTTGGCACACTTTACCGGAATAACATAGGTTAATTAACGTGACGTTTTGGAAATGTTAGAGATCGATGGGGGATAGAAGGATTTTGGGAAAATTAGCTTTATTAAATGTGGGTGATAGCTCAGTGGTAAGTGACGTCGGATACCGCGGCGAAGGTCGTGGGTTCGAATCCTACAATGAGCTTGAGCTTTCGGTGATGGAAAATATCGTGAGGAAACCACAGCACGGTGGTAGGGTACTATGCGATACTCGACTGGCTGGCTAACACCCTCAAGTTGAAAATCTGTCGCCAAGCACCTATTGGTGTGTTCCGGCAGTTGCACTTGAAAGCCAGTTGCCCTTGCCTTTAAGGCATTGTAATAAGGTGTACAACACATTGGCAATCCTCCTGTTATTGTTAATGTCTATAGGCGACGGTAGTCACTTACCATCAGGTGACCTGCCTGCCACGTTGTCACTAGTGACATAAAAAAAAACGAAGCTCTCAAGTGCAGCTGCCGGAACAGTGGTATGTGCTTGCCGATAGATCGTCAACTTGAAGGTCCAGGTCGAAGGTAGCCAGTCGAATACCACCATGCTATGGTTTCCTTACGATCCAAATTGCTTGTTTTCGATGTAAATCCTACTAATATTATAAATGTGAAAGTTTGGATGGAGGGATGTTTGTAACTCTTTCACGCAAAAACGGATGAACGAATTTTGATGAAACTTGGCACAAAGGTAGATCATATCCTGGAATAAAACATAGAATACTTTTTATTCCGAGAAAAGTTAAGATCCCTATGCAAAGTGAACGAAACCGCGCAGTACAGTTTTTATAAATAAAAACATTTACTTGTAAAATGCAAAATATTTAATCCAATTAAAACGTACTGAGTTATCCCGGAACACTCCAAATACTATATTAACATAATATTTAGATGCTTAAAAAAATGAAGCTATTTGTATTCAGCAAACATTGTAGCAGGTAGGTCGCGTGTGATACAGAGAAGTTAACAAGAAAAACTAGAAAGTATCCGGAACTACGTTAACACGGCATTAGGAACAAAGTGGCAAGTCCGGAACTCCAGTGATTTGAGCTAGGAAAGTGGAACTTGGAAAGTGGCTTAGCTCCATTTAGCTTGTTTGACTTATAGAACAGCGTTTTGATGGTAACTACTAGCTACAAACAAAGTCAAAGTGAAGTCATTTTAGGCCCTAAAAGGACCTATGAAGGCCGAATTTACTTGTAACTGAAAATTGCCGGCTAGAAGGTTGGATGTATTTTTTCGATTTTATATGTTTTTGGTTTCGTCTTTCTTCTTTTTACTCTCCGAGGGGATGAATATATTTTTTTAATATTAGTTTCTTTTTGTTGGACTTTTTTCAGATACGATATCTGATCTCAGCTAAGTTGAGCTTGTTGTATGGAAACCAGATCTATACTAACATTATAAAGAGGAAAGATTTGTAACGAATAAACTCAAAAACTACTGGACCGATCTCAAAAAATATTTCACCATTAGAATGCTACCCAAGTTGTTGCTGAGAAGAGCTGGCAAGGAACCTATGCATCTAACGTATAATATAATTGTGTAAAGCCCATTTTCAAAGTCAAAGTCAAAACCATTTATTCAGTTTAGGCCCTAGAAGGGCACTTATGAAAGTCGAATTACAGAAGTTACCACCGGTTCGGAAGTCAGCCTTCAACTGAGAAGAAACGGCAAGAAACTCAGCAAGGTTACATTTTTTAAATATTTTTGGACCATCTGACTATATTGGCTTTTTTTTTTCAAATGTTTAACAATTTTATTCTTAAAGTAATACAAAAATACATAAAAAATTATAACCCGCATTAGTTACCTACATAGTAAACTAAAACAAAAAATACCAAGCTAATAACAGCATTAATAACAACATTATAAAATCAATACGCGTGTCAGTGCCGTTAAAACTAGAATTTTCTCCAAACCCTTTTGAGGAAAGTTTCCCTTTTATCAGAAGATCTGCCTACCCAACGTTTCCTTTCTACCCTTACACTCAAAGATTAACACCCTTAGACTTAATATATCATTATAGGATCGTTGTATATTTATCTCTATCACATAGATATGTGTTATATTATAAATAACATTATTGAAAAGTGTTATAACTATTTATTTAAACCTTTTTTTTTTGTTACTGGCAATCATCATTTTAGGATTTTTCTGCCAATGTCAAAGTATTTGAGATGGTCTTGGTCTATTTGTCACTCCTCTAATATTTTTTTTTATAATTTTTAGTCAATACAAAGTCTTTCAGTCGCACAATTTCAGTCACATTCTCAAACTCACTGTAATGTCCAGTCCTCGTCCATACATGTCCAGTCAAGCTTTAGTGAAATTGTCGGCTGTTCCACTAAAACATTTACGGACTTTTTGGGACAACCTGGAAAGTCACGATACACGCTTTCATTTCATTACACTTCACTTGTGCACTTAGATTGGTCATTATTGGACAAAACACCGCCGATATTATTCAATAAAACTCAAAATACACGAATTTAATTAAAATAAAACGAAAACGCAACGTCACTCTGCAAGTTCCCGCCAAAAAGTCCTATTTTAACGTTATACTCAACGTTATTATAATACTTAGACAATAGACAGAACTTTATTTGACATCACACAACAGGTAGATACAGAAACAAGGCAGAAATACAACAAAAACCAAAAGCATACAAACTTAAAAGAAAATAAAATAATATTAGGACAGCAAACAAAAGCTTACAGAAAATAATTAAAGGTAATAACAATAAATAGTGAGCAAACGAAATACAATCATTTTACTTAATTATATTATGGTTGCTATTTCTTAAAGATTTTTAAACGAAGATTGAAATGATGAAAAATCGGAAAAAGGATTTGTGCTTGTGTGTGTTTGTATATCTGTTAATACTTATTTTAACCAATTATATTAAAAATTAGCTATTCCCCGCGGTTTCGCCCGCGTTCCCCAGGGATCTTATCTTTTGGCCGGGATAAAAATATTGCCACTGTTACTCAGGGATAATGGTTAAAGAATTTATAAGTCGAGTAGTTTTTGAGATAATTCGTGACAAACAAACAAACAAACAAAAAAAAACCGAATCATTCCTCTTTATAATTATGATTATATTAAAAATATGTGTTCGTTTGTTCAATAGTCTTCAATTCCGATTTAGATTTATTTATTTACTCATTCATTCTCACATATTTTGTTCACTTTTGTACAAATAGCAGAGTATAGATTTAATTCTATTTATATTGTTATTATGATCAATTGAAAATAAAATTGATTTATTCATTTAGATTTATTTATCCTTTGTAAGTATTGTAAAACATTTAAATTCCGATTGAGTTGAAACTTTGTACAGTTGTTGACATTCGCGTGAATGTTGCCAGATATAAATTCTAAAAAATAGCATTAGCAGTGTTAGATAAATAACAGGTTATATTCCTAATACGATATTATCACGTGAGGCCGTTACCGCTTAATCGACGGTATAAAGAGAAGCTTCGTTTTTATCACTTCTCTTTACGTTTCAGATAATCATTAACAGTAATGAGATTGGCCATTGGATTACATGTGTTTAATACATATCATTGTTATTATTTTATTTGGAAGGTTTGCCTTGTCTTAGTTTTTAGCTAAGTAAATAGGGTTCGAAATTATTTAGTTTTTAATTTAAAATGATAATAATAGAATATGCTAATGTTTTTTGTATTTATTGTCTCTTAGCTAACTAAACAATTTAACAGATTTTTATGAAATAGGATAGAAAGTAGATTACCTATTACCTGGAATACGATATGGAATATATAATATACATGTCCTGGGTAATCAAAGTAAAAGTTATTTACCCTTTGGTTCGTTGAAGCTGTTCTTTCACCTTTTGTAGCGTGGTAGGGTACTTTGTAGTACCCGACTGGCTGGCCACCACCGTCAAGTTGAAAATCTGTCGCCAAGCACCTATCGGTGTGTTCCGATAGTTGCACTTGAGAGCCAGTTCCCATCTATGCTTTGTGCTTACCACCTTCGGCCACATCATCACATACCATGGTGAGATTGTGAGCTTATCCAGAATAAAAATAAAACGTTACAAAACCGGTAAGAAGAATTACTTTAATACTGACAACATATTACAAATGCAAAATTTTTAGTTAGTCCATTTTTCTTGCAGCAACTATGAACTACGATAAACGACCCGAACCTTGTAATTGGAAAGCTAGGAATTACTCAAAGAAACAATCTCCTCAATCCAAAGTAACTATGTTTAAATACATAAAGTAATATTTTCATAATATTAGAAGATAAATCCCGAGGGTTGCGCTGCGTTTGTCCTCGCTAATCTGACAGTGGAGTGAACCCCCAGCGCTCGGCTTCCTTCGCTCGGCTTCCAGAAGCTACTTTTATTTTGCATCTTTTTAACATGAATTTTCATAGGAACATCATTTTCCGCCGCGCGGTTTTTACCCTCTCTAGGGTTGAATTTTGTAATCATCTTCCTTAATAGATCTTATATATCCATAACACACATATATATTATCAGTGAGACTATATTAATAATTATTAAATTTAATAGGTCTAAGTTGCTTTTTTTTTTAAAAAGTAATTGCTGAGTTTTTGAAAGAATTATTGCCGGCTCAGCAAAAGCAACTTTCCGAACCAAGCGTTAGAATTTTACATGAATCAAATTGACGATTAAAAATACTTGTAATGAGTTTATTTTATTAAAGATATATTTGAGTTTGAGTTTATGTCAAATTTCAAGTTTCTAACTCGGGCGATGATAAAGAAGACTATCCCACCCCTTGTTTCAACGGGTGTGTCCAAATTAAAATAAAATTTAGCCTAGGTATATTAGCTAATGATAATGTAGCTTTAAAATGGTGAAAGATTTTTTAAAATTCCACAGATGTAGAGGGCTACAAACATAAAAACTAAAAGGAAAGATTTGATTTTTATTTGTTACGATTAAAATCAGAAACTACTGGACCGATTTAAAAAAAACTTTCACCATTAGAAAGCTACATTATCCCTGAGTAACATTGGCTATATATTTATCCCGGGAAAATATTAGATCCCGGGAACGTGGGTGAAGCCGCGGAGAGCATCTAGTATTAGTATAAAATTAGGTAATAGAGTATTAGGTAGGACTTTCCGCGTCACTCAAGGCACCAAGTTTCTTCCGTTTGTAACCTGCTTAAACATAACTTTTCTCTCTCAAATAATCCAACAAGATTTGATTCTAAATATTCTTTGTACGTAAAGGTTGCCTTTACATTAATTCTCAGCGAGCAATTGTTTTATTTTGCTCGCGACTCACGTCCACTCCCGGACGAGTTGTGTCGTTTTTACAAGCTTTTTTCTGTTATTCCTTGAATTATAACCCGGGATAGGATAACTCGGTTATTTTAACGAGACAAACAGACAATTTGTCAAGCAGACAACGTTGTTAAGTCGCTTTTCTAATTAATAATTATCCCTGGATTACGAGGAGAGAATATTAATGTGGGTGCGTACAGTTATTGTTTTGAGATGTGACGATTCAATTTTGTCTTGTTTCTTATTTATTTAATTCATATTTTACAGTTTATTTACGGTAATGATGGCAGCTCAAACCTAATAACGTCGCTCTGAAGAACGTTGAGAGTTCGGACCTTTTTTAGGTTTCCGTACCCAAAGGGTAAAAACGGGACCCTATTACTAAGACTTCGCTGTCTGTCCGTCTGTCCATCCGTCTGTCTGTTACCAGGCTGTATCTCAAGAACCGCGATAGCTAGACAGTTGAAATTTTCACAAATTTTGTATTTCTGTTGCCGCTATAACAACAAATACTAAAAACAAAATAAAATAAATATTTAAGGGCTCCCATACAAAAAACGCTATATTTTTGCCCTTTGTTGCTCGATATCATCACCAGGCTGAATCTCAAGAACCACGATAGCTGGACAGTTGAATATAACAACAAATACAAAAAACAAAATGAAATAAATATTTAAGGGGGGCTCCCATACAAATAACGCTATTTTTTGCCCTTTTTTGCTCGATATCAATAATGGCAACAGGTAGGCACTTGAAATATTCACAAAATACTCAGTTGTATTTTTACTTTAATAATAAAATTAAAATAAAATAAATATTTAAGGGGGGATCCCATACAACAAACGTGATTTTTTGCCTTTATTATGGAACCCTTCGTGCGCGAGTCCGACTCGCACTTGGCCGGTATTTTAGGGTTCGTACCCAAAGGGTAAAAATAGAAAACCTATTACTAACTCTACTGTCTGTCTGTCATTAGGCTGTATCTCATGAACCGTGTTATAGATATTTGACATTTTTATATATGATGTATTTCTCTTATCGCTATAAGAACTAATACTATAAACAGATTTTTTTTTACGACTCGCACTTCACCGGTTTTTTTAAAATTAAATCACATTAAGCTTCTAAGAGCATTAATCTGTTGACTCGCGAGATTAACCTGTCAAACAACTCGTCAACTCGCGAACAGTTTTCAAAATTTCAAAATTAGCGCCCAATTTCAAGTAAATGTCATCGTCCCGATTGTCCACACCATTTGAGAACCAAGTGGTGCGGACTCTGAAACACAGATTGTCCCAAGAAATAACTGACAGGTTAAACACAGGAGAGTAATTTGAATATTAGAGTATGTTTTGAATCTGTTTTTCCACTATCTAATGTTGTCCATACCACCAACAGATGGCGCTAAAAGCGCAAGCTATTAAGGGCTCTACAGACCGAGGCGCCGCTGTCGCGCGTAATCCGCCGCGCGCCACCCGGATAGAGGCGTTAATACTGATTAATTGCCTCGCAAATACACCCGGCACATATCCACGACTGTTTAGTCTACTGGTACATTTATTTGACTAATAGGAAAGGGTGTTCGAGGTTGTTTGTGTTAAATTCAGGGCGATGATAGCTCAGTGGCAGTGACGTCGGATACTACAAACAACTTGAGCTTTCGGTGAAGGAAAACATCGTGAGGAAACCATAGCACGGTGGTAGGGTACTTTGTAGTACCCGACTGGCTGGCTACCACCCTCAAGTTGAAAATCTGTCGCCAAGCACCTATTGGTGTGTTCCGGCAGTTGAACTTGAGAGACAGTTGCCCTTGCCCTTAAAGGCTTTGTAATAAGGTGTACAACACGTTGGCAGTCCACCAGGTATTGCTTATGTCTATAGGCGACGGTAGTCACTTACCATCAGGTGACCCGCCTGTCTCGTTGTCACTAGTGACATAAAAAAAACTTGAGCTTTCGGTTAAGAAAAACATCGTGAGGAAACTACATCTTGGTGGTAGGGTACTTTATAGTACCCGACTGGCTGGCTACCACCTTCAAGTTGAAAATATGTCGCCAAGCACCTATCGGTGTGTTCTGACAGCTGCACTTGAGAGTTCCCATCTAGGCTGTGTGTCCTTACCACCTTCGGCCACAACATCACTTACCATGGTTAGATTGCGGTCGAACACAAGCTTATCCAAAAGTTAAAAAAAAATGCTAGTTGCTTACGATTGTCTATATTATAACTAGGTGTCTGCTCCGGATTCACCCCAATCCCTATTTTACCCCCTTTGGGGTTATGGAATGGAAAAATCCATAGTGTATGTCTACGTTATAAAACAAAACTGTGAGCAAAATGACAAGCTTCTTATCTGACCCCGAACAAATATAGAAATGATTTGACGGGCTGGTTGGCGTGGTTGGTTAATACACTGCTTATCACGCCACAGGTCGTGGGTTCGATTCCCATCCAGGACACACATTTGTGTGCGTGAACATGTCTGTTTGTCCTGAGTCTGGGTGTAATTATTTATTTAAGTATGTATTAAAAAAAAATTACACCCAGACTCAGGACAAACAGACATGTTTGTCCTGAGTCAGACAAAAAATTTTCTATGTAGTATTATACTACATAGACAATTTTTTTTTTAAATACATACTTAAATAAATAATTACACCCAGACTCAGGACAAACAGACATGTTCACGCACACAAATGTGTGTCCTGGATGGGAATCGAACCCACGACCTGTGGCGTGATAAGCAGTGTATTAATCAACCACGCCAACCGGCCCGTCAAATCATTGCTATATTTGTTCGGGGTCAGATAAGAAGCTTGTCATTTTGCTCACAGTTATCCGTCATCTGGTTTCCATATTACAAGCTTTGCTTAGTTTGGGATAATAAAAAAAATGTACTATGGTAACCAGATAACTGATACATACTGTACTACTGTATTTATAACTAGCTGTCCCCCGCGGTTTCACCCGCGTTCCCGTAGAATCTTTACTTTCCCGGGACAAAAAATATAGCCTATGTTAATCAAGGATAATGTAGCTTTATAATGGTGAAAAAATTTTTCAAATCGGTCCAGTAGATTCAGAGCCTATTCAATGCAAACAAAGAATCAAATCTTTCCTATTTATAATATTAGTATAGAAGTATTGTGTTCGTAAGTATTACCCGGGATGAATTGTTGTGATTTTGTAAGTATTCGTTTTCACCAAAATTGGCCTCGAGATTCCTTTTTCGCTAATCCCAAGACTCAAAAGAATATCTGGGAAATTAACTAAGGCTAAATTCGAATTGAAATTCAAATATCGATAACTTTACCTACAATACTTTTTACTTCTTTTAATTTCTTTTCTTTTTTTTCTTTTTATTTTTTTTTTTAATTTTTATTCTTTTTCTTTTATTTAAATTTTTGCTACAGATAGATCGAACCCTCGAATAAAATAAGATACGTTTTATCCCAAAGAAAAAGATTCCATGAGATCGGAACACCTCTAATAAAAAAAACTCCAAGATATCAAATCGCACAGAATACTAAAGTTAAAGTATAAAATAAATCCAAACACGAATTCATTGTTACTCAGTATACAATTCCAGACAATGTCGCTTGATGAATTAATTCAACCTTCATAAATCTAGCCTCCCAAATATTGATAGTGGAAAACAAGCCTGGAAGAATGGATTCCGTAGCTATTCTGTGGGAAACATAAATCAATTCATTCACGTCAAACTCTTATTATTTGTTGCCAGGCGTAGTTCACTTCATTCTAATCCAGTTCATAAACTTTGTACGGTAATGGAGTTCTATTTTGCTTTTGGGTATCCATAATAAATATTTGACGCTACTGTGAAATTGGTTGTTTGGATTTCTTGAAATTGCGTTATAATTAATGACGGATTCAAAAATAATCGTTTACCTTTCTGGTGATAATTCAAATTCATATTGAAAGCATCTTCATATTTTTGTTTAATAAGTACCTAGTTAACATCATCATTAAAATCATTAGTGTATCCTCAATAAAATAAAATCAAGAGTCAAAGACTTGAGCCCATAAAGAGCTATCTCTGAAACATACACGTTTCATAATATTTCATATCTTATCAAATACTAGCTTAAAATGAACCGCAGTTTTATGCTTTGCAAACGTCAAACGAGCAATTTTCGGGCTATTTCAAATGCATAAAACTTAACGCGCCCCCGCAAAACATTCGACCAGCTTACATTGACCCTCGAATATCCTCCATTGCATCCCCGCTGTAGTCTGAAATTGTTAAGGTTACGCGAGGGTGGGTGGGGCAGGGTAGGCTGGTATTCGACATCGCTGTAACTGTTAATTTGGAAGAACAGCCGAAACCTTTCCGCTTAACGAGCGTCGGTCATTAAGGAGTGCTTAACAACCCTCCCGGAGTGTTTTGACCTTCGCGATCCTCTGAAGTTATGGAGAATTGATAAGTTTCCGGAACGCTCAAGCTTATTTGGCCATGTCATACTAGTGTACTTTTATTTTACTTTGGGATCTCGTGCAAGAATTTTCTTTGAGCATAAAAAAGACCAGATGCAGATTAAATTTCGATGAGTAGAGTAAATATCCGTAAAATTTTAATTTCTTAGAACAAATTCCACGGAAAGCTTCCCATCCGGCATGAAGAGTAGTCCATTTTGCTCAATATGGCAGTCTTCTGGTTTTGGCTGACCGTGGATCCATTTTGCTTCATAGTTTAGGAATAATGATGCTACTCCGTAGCGCAGGGTCTGGTATGCGAATCTTTTACCTGTAAATAAATAAAAAGTTCACCCATAATAATTTGTATCATTAGTCAATAGTTTAATTAATACCTCTTTATATATTTTTTGTTTTTTATGTGCTACTAATAAATAATATTTCATTTCAAATTTCATTTCATTTCAATATCTAAAATGTTTACGAGCTGTTTCCAGTTCACTTGCTCTTTCAAAGTGTGCTACTATAACTAATTCCTCTAAACGTATCAAAACCAGCGTCAAAGAATTGAAACGCGATTTAATGACCTTTGGACCTTATTGTCTTATTTATTAGATCTAAAATCTATTTACCAAGAATGTTATCTTGCAACAAAATTCTTACCTATGCAATTCCTTGGACCATCACCAAAGGGTAGATAGGTAAATGGTTTAATATCTTTCTCATTTTCAGGCAGAAATCTTTCGGGATTGAATCCTTGAGGATCTGGGAAGTACTCAGGGTCCATCATCATGCCAGTAGCGTTGACATATATAATTGTTCCAGCGGATATTGTCAGTTTTTCATCGATCTGATAGTCTTTTGAAGCGATGCGATCCAACCAGCCCATTGGAGGATACTTCCGAAGTGTTTCTTTATAGAAAGAAAAATATTTCATTCCGTAAAGATATTTAGAAGGCAACAGAAGTTTTTTTTTAATACTGTGAGGGCATTTTTCTGTCTATTCCAATAATAGTTTTAGTTATCATTTGGGCAAACTGATCACCTTTAGGTATATAATCAGTTAATTAAGTTAGTTAAGAAACTTAAGCTGAGATCAAATAACAAAAAGCAAAATCAATGTGCCAGATTAATGCTCCCTTTAGAATTTCGTACCTTTTATGATAGCATCAAGGTAAGGCAACCCTGCTAATGTATTGGCATCTAAATTGTGACCACCACAGTGTTCTTTAGCTTCTAAAAGTTCAGCATACAGCTTTTCCTGAAATAAACATTATATGTTGTGCTCATTATTTTTTATATCTATCTAATACCTTTAAACGAGCAATTCTTGTTTATATATACAAATATACAGGGTGGTGACGACGTAACGACATTAATTTAAACCACATATTGGGTACCGCGTTAGTAGTTCGTACACCAAGTTTCATCAAATTACATTGAACGGTATAGCCACAGGAAATTATTTTCACTTTAATCATTTTAACACATGCTGTGAATTCATAACGATTACGAAACGATGTCATTCACCTAGCTAGAGTAGCTAGACGGAACAAAATTCAGATTTACCTACATGCTTAAAACACAACCAAATAAAATGTGCGGCTCAGAAATCGTCGGTTGATGAAATTTAGACCTTAAAACCATAGCGTTAAAATCCTTATTAGCGCGCTGCGCGGGCGTCGATGCCTACTTGCATAAATGAAACAATACACCTACAAAGGAACCGGGGCGGCCGGTCTTTGCCTAAAACTGTGCCAGTAGTGCCTACAGGTCATTTGAGGTCAATAGGTAATATTAATAGAGTGTTGTGTTTCGTTTAGATTATTTTCGGAATTAGTTTGTTTGAAAATTTCGCTTTTTGTCTGTTGATGTAATACCAGATTTAATTATCACAAAGTATTTTGATTGACTAGTAGTGACCGTGTTTTAATTTAATGTCGTTACGTCGTCACCACTCTGTATAATCTGAATCTCGGAAACGGCTCCAACGATTTTCATGAAATTTAGTGTGCAGGGGGTTTCGGGGGCGATAAATCGATCTAGCTAGGTTTCATTTTTAGAAAACGTCGTTTTATCCGTGTTTTCAGGCAATTAAAAAAACGAGCAAGGCTCGGTCATCTAGATACTAATAATTATATTCTGTGTTTAGACGGTTTTTGTGACTTTTCTATGTTTTTGTATTTTTAAGGGAAATCTGTTATTAATTTACCTGTACTGAAGGCTTATATGCCAATTCATAAATTATCCAAGTAAAAGAGGCACCAGTTGTATCAAATCCGCCGAGCAAGAAAATTGCCGCTTGAGCAAGCAACAAATCGTCGGTTATCTCTGCAAGAAATTCAACATCATGTGATTATTTTAAGTACTATAATTATTTACGTTATTATGTTTCAAAGGATCATTATGTAATTTAGTCATTATCAATGTTAGCAAGATAGTATGATTTTGATGCTTTTTACAAGTTGAATTTACGGAATCTTTCTTTCAAGAACATTGACTTACTCTTAATAATCATTTTATTCTATTTTTATCTACGGCATACACCACCGAGTGGGATGTTTGCTTGTTTGGCATAGAAGCAAATGGTACTCGCTGATGGTAAGTGGTTCGTCGCTCGATGCCGACCATGTGTCTCACCTTCATCATCTCCTGCTTCGCGTTTTATCTTCATTAATGCATCCAGAAGATCAACTTCCTTGTTGGCTTTCTCATAACCACCTCGCTGTTCGACAATGCTTAAGAACACTTTCTTTAAGAACGCAATCGTATGTTTTGGGAAAAAGGAAAACCTGGGAAAAGACATAGAATGCAATGAACTAATCTATCTCGCTGACAGAGCTAAAAGCCGATGGCGAAAATGGTACGTTTGTGTATAGACTATAAGAAGACAATCTTGATTATTAAAGGAATAACAATCAAGGGACATGGGATTCATAAGAAAATTCTTACCTAAAATAATCAACAAGCTCAGGGAAGAAGAATATACTGGACCAAGACAGGCCTCTATGGAGGTTAAATTCCATAAATTCTCGAGTAACTTTCCTTATGATGCTGTCCCCTGTGAGTGCTGCATTGCTGGTAATTCCAAATGCTGCCTCACCAATAACGTCTGTTGTGTAATCTGAACATATCAACTGGAATACATACATTTAGAATGTATATCAATATTGCTGACCCTGCAAAATATCCTCACATCTTTTTTGTAGAACCCTATGCTGTACTCTCTTGAAGAAACTACATATGTCGGCAAGTTCATTCCACCAATTGAGCTTACGCCTCAGAAAGTTTTTTGAAATCGAGCAAAGTGAGACCATTTAGAATCTAATGTGTGATCCACATACTACCACCATCTTGCAACGGTTTCCTCACGATGTTTTCTTTTAGCGGACGTTCAAGTTTTATTGCAGAATTGAAACCCACAACCAACTCATCATCACCTTACCCTCAAATTGATCAGCTCTCCTGTTTTAATCTCGTTCTCGATCCTTTTCACCAGATCTGATGCCTTGCTGTTGGTGAGGTTGTGCAGAGCCCTCAGTTTAGCTGCTGTGAACACTGAGGTTAGGCGTCTTCTGAGGCTAGACCAGATTGGATCCTGGGTATAAAATTCTGTTTTAGATTTTTTAATCATTAAAAATGTCCAAGCCAAATTATGTTTTTTGTGTTAAGATTGAAGTTACTGAAACTTGGGTCTGTTAACTGGATAAGTTGATCAATAAATATCGCTTTTCTCAAAAAAAAAAAACAGAATGAGTCAAAAAGGAAAGCCACGTCCAATCGTGGCACAGTAAGTAGTCTAAACTAAAATTATAAAGACGAAAGATTTGATTTTTTGTTTGTTTGTTTGTTACGGTTTAACGCAAAAACTACTGGACCGATTTAAAAAATTCTTACACCATTAGAAAGCTACATTGTTTTTAAGTAAAATAAGCTATGTTTTTATTCCGGGAAAAGATAAAATCTTACGGGAACGCGGGTGAAACCGTGGAGCTTCCATAAAATAAATATGATAAATCCACTTACATTAACAGTAAATAAATTAAGACCACCAACAGGATCTGATGCACCAGAACTAAGGAACCTATTGCGGAACACATCAGCGTCTTTGACGAGCACTCGGCGGGCTATCTCAGGGGAGTTGATGACCAGGCCCTGCCGCCAAAATGACCAGATGCCAACGTAGGGGGCATCGAAGTCCTTGTACAGTTTTCGCATCCATAATCCCTGTTTATTGTAGTTAAAATAAACACAATTAGTTGGATGTCGGATGTAGGATTGGGTGTAGGAGGTAATCTACGACCAACTTTGAAAACGATTCTTTCTCAAATTGGAAGCTACATTATACTCGAGTGCTATAGAAAATAATGGCGGACTCTAGTTATTAATAAATAAACTGGTAGTGTTGGAACTGTAAAATTTAGCTCATCATTATTTTCGAAATTTTATACCTATTGATATAAACTAGTATAATATTGAGAGTCCCGTTCGATAAAAGTGACGTCAGATAGATAGATAGATAGATAATACTTTATTGTACACCAAAAACATTTAACAGAAATAACAAAACATACACATTATTATGAGTTGTACAATAGGCGGTCTTATCGCTAAGAAGCGATTTCTTCCAGACAACCTTAGGATGGAAAGAAATTCAGATACAATACAGGACGGTGGTGTATATCTCTATTAATAAACAAATAAATACGAAATAAAAATTATATACATATACGTAAATAAATAAAACTTACATTACATATATACCTACACATAATAAATACATATACCAACAATATATTAAATATGTTAGATGTTAAATATGTCAGATTTGACAGCGCATAATTTTTGCAGTGATAACTTCGATAATACGCATTAATTGATGTGAAATAAAAACTGTATATCTGTCTACATAATATATCTGAGCCGAAAGCACAAACTTGTCTAGTTTGGGATATTCGTTTCATTGTAATAAAATAGGAAAGATTTAATAAATGAAACTATTTAAACAGTTAAAGAAAAAAATATTCAAAAAAATTTACTTACAGGGTTTTGTCGCTGTAGAAACGTAAGGCTGCCCAATATGGGATGAGGAGGGTAATGTGGAACATTCCGTACTGCCCAATACTTTTTCACTTTAAACCACCGCACTAACAACCATGTCACCAAGCATATCACCACTACACTAAGAAGTGTTAGAAACATTTTGAATTAAAATTTTTATATAATATTTGATTACAAATTATAATGCCGTCCACCGTCCAAGAGTTGCACAAACGTTTTGACCTCGACAACAGATAATTTATACGAGATGAATGTAAGCAAGTCTTTTTTATTTCTCACGTTATTGTTTGATTAAGGTTTGTTGTAGGTTATTTAAATGTCACCTTTAAATATAAAGGAAACATAGTCTATAATTGTTTGTTTCTATGTTATTGCTTACGTTAGTACCGACTAGTTATTTAAGAATTTTGTACCTTATTTGCAGGACAGTAAAGCGACATGCCGGTTACTAAGTACTGGCTATTACTTATTATAATTTAAAAAAAAATGTTTTAGATTTTGTATAAGTCACCCACCAAAAACATTCTCATGTAAAGTGTTGCCAAGAAACCATATGGCACGCACTGTCAAAAAATAATTAGATCTCATGTAGAGCCAAGCTTCTAACTCTACACGCCCTAACTCTACAAGCCCTAACTACACAAACTGTACACCTTAGTCAAAATATGTGGCTTGGCCGTTTCGCTACATTCACATGGGCGTAAGGTGAAACATTTATTCACTGTTCGTTACTTTTCTGTTTTTGTAGTAACGAAACGGCCAAGTCACATATTTCACTTCTTTTTGTAAATTGCTTGTGACAATATTTTCGTTTCAATAAGAAACAACAAAGCGAAGTTATGAGGGTTCAAAAATACGACGAAGCGCTTCGAGAATAAGTAGGTAGTGCCCCTGCGTTTTCGCTTCGCTGGCTTTTCTTGGCGGGGGGCACTCCCGTGCCCCCAGATTCACAAAAAACAATAAAGGTCAAACAATGGCATGACTTAAATGATTATTAAGTTTACACATATTTCATAAATTATTGTAGTAATTTTAAAGGATAGAAAAATATTTTTCATAAAAGATTGTTACGGAAGACAAAAATATATGGTTGTAATAGCTTCTCTCTGCACCTGCATCCCCCTGGCGTAGTGTTAAATATTTGATAATGAATCTAAATATACTTATGAAAATGTTAATTTTAAGAAAGATCCACTGCTGAAAAAAAAAATGCCTTGCTGAGTTTATAGCCGGAGTCTTCGTCAGTTTATGTGTATTTCGAACCGGTGGTAGAGTCAATTGTAACGTTCATAAGTGCCTTACCAGGGCCTAAACTGAATAAATGAGTTTTGAGTTTTACTATTCACTAGAGAATGCATAAAATGTATGTGTTAGGTATGTACCTAAACGTTTGTGAGTCTTCTGGTTTTGATCGAAGTTATTTATAGTTTGTTATTAAAACACCGAACCCTGTGTGCGCTAGACAATTTTATTATTCTTGATAGTTTCCATTTTGTTTCATGCATAAGTATAATATCTTGTTGTTTATTCGTTTTATTCGTAATAGGACGTTGTACGATCCATAGACAATGCGATCTATAAATGAGATAAATTTTGTTTTATTTTAAGTATTTAAGCACAGAAACATAATTAATTATCATCTTTCGGCAATTATCTTCGTTCTCTAGAACAATAATCGTCTGTGCTACTATTTTACACAATAACGATGAGCTACAGTAGCCTTTAGAATCTTTACATTTAAAATGCTTTGTCCTGAATGACTGACTGATGGTTTTTTTTTTATCAACGCACAGCCTAAACCACTGATCGTAGAGACCTGAAACTTAGAGGAAGTGTTCTTTGTATGACGTAAGCATACGATAAGAAAAGAATTTCTGAAAGGGGGTAAAAAACGGGGGCCAAGTTTTTATGGGACAATAATAAAAATACAAAATCTAGAATATTTCATTTATTTCCTTGGTAAAATTTCCACAGATAGCGTCTCAGCAGGCATCAAGAACAGTCCTTTCTTTTCCATCCCAACATCTGAGGGTTTTGTAGAACCAGGAATAGGTCGGAATTCAAAATTGGACACCAAAGACGCCAGTGCCCATCGGAAGTTTAGCTGAGCGAAACGACGACCTAAATTTAAAAAAAAATATTAGACCCTCAAGTGGTGGGTTGGACTCTTATCCAGGACATACAGATAGTATGAATAGCCGAAGACCGGGTTCAGTGGCATGCATGATGAGGTGTATTCCGAACCGGTGGTAAAGTCTACTAAACGGTTATAAGGGCCTTACCAGGGCCTAAACTGAATAAACAAGTTTTGATTTTGGCTTACCAATACAGTTTCTAGGTCCTTCCCCAAACGGCATATACGTGTACGGCGTAATTCCAGTCTCGTTTTCAGGCAAGAATCTATCCGGGTTGAAAGTTTCAGGTTCTGGGTAATAAGCTGGATCGAAGTGCATGCCTATAACATTAACGTAGACAGGTGTTCCTGCTGGTATGGTCAGCTTGTCGTCGATCTCGTAGTCAGTTAGTGATACGCGGTCGAGCCACCCCATTGGTGGGTAGAGCCGTAGGGTTTCTGGATTAAATAAGGATCTTTGTAAACTAGAAATATATCAAATGCAGAGTGCAAGTATTTTACTATGTACGCCTGCGCTATCACACCACCGAGCGCGTCATTCAATCAGATCAGATTCACTCTGCTACTTGTTTTGCTACCTGTATAAATAGACGGAGTGACCGCTTTTTTATCTGGTTAATCCCCTAGCGCTTACAAATTCTATGGCCCCTGAAGCCACTTTTTATCCGGTTTGAGAGCCCCTAGCGCGTACAAATGCTATGGCTCTTGAGGCCACTTTTTATCAGGTTGAGAGCCCCTAGCGCGTACAAATGCTATGGCTCCTGAGGCCACTTTTTATCCGGTTGAGAGCCCCTAGCGCGTACAAATGCTATGGCTTCTGAGGCCACTTTTTATCCGGTTGAGAGCCTCTAGCGCGTACAAATGTTATGGCCCCTGAGGCCAGTCACCTTTTAGCCCATTAAAAACAAACCTTAAATGGCAGTCTTGGCTCTGGCGTGGTACGGTGCACTTTTGTACACGGTTGTATTCCGCTATTAGCTTGTCCTTGACAGTTTGGATATAAAATTTGTGCAAACGAATTAATTAGTATTTCGCCATAGCCACACTTCCTCCATAATTACAGTGAGAACCACAAGAATTTCAAGAAATCACGAGGGAACCGTGACGTCATAGGTCTATAATAAAGGGAATAGAAACTTTTTTAAAGAGGCCACTACTGCAAAGATTCTACTGAAAATGGGCGCTTTTTCATCGATCGGCCAGGCTTGGCATCGAAACGGATACCAGCAGTATCAGCCCTCTGATGTCGGTATTGGTGCCGGGCCAGACCGGCCAAAGAAGAAACGCTCAATGCTGGAGATGAATTTGCTATTGCCATTTTTGTAGACGGTATTGAAGTGTCACCTTTCACTGTAGCATTGAGGTACGGCATCTCAGCGAGTATAGTCGAATTGAAATCCTTGATTTTATTGTTTTCATTTGTTTCCAAAATTTCCTTGTAAAGTTTGTCCTGAAAAAAAAAATCTTTACTAAGTTTGGTCAAATAGGTCTCCAATTGATTTATTGAGGCTTCTCATGATAAGAAGGCTGGCATGTACTTTGAATAATTGACATTGCCATTAAACGTGGCAATGCTTTCAGCCTTTTCGGGTCACGTTGTTTGTCTGCGATGAACTCCTAAACTAATGAACCGATTTTGATGAAATTTTACTCACCGTTAGGTCCAATTTGAGAGATGAGATTGAGAAAGAATGATCTATGATCATTCGATGAAAAAATGATCCCTCGGGAACCCGGGTGAAACCGCGGGGAACATCAAGTTTGTTTATAAATAGTATAGTTTTTTTTTTTTAACTAATGCGATAAAATTTTACCTGGACTTCAGGACTAAAAGCCAAGTGATAAATGGCATAAGTTAGAGCGACAGCCGTCGTGTCAAATCCTCCTTGAAGAAAAATAGTAGCCTGAGCTAGCAGAACATCTTCTGTTATATCTGCAAACAAAGTCGACACATATTCATACGATCAGCTTCTTCTAACGTCGCGGCGTCGTATTGTTTCATCTTACTAATATTATAAATGTGAAAGTTTGGATGTTTGTTACTCATTTCCGCCAGAACGGCTGAACGGATCTGAATGAAATTTGGCATGGAGATAGATTATAGCCTGGAATAGCTCATAGGCTACTTTTTATCTCGGGAAAAGATTAGATCCCTCGGGAAGGCGGGTGAAACCGCGCGGAACAGCTAGTAATAAAATATATCTGGTTCGGAAGTCAGCCTTCACCTGAGAAGTTTTCAAGGCTATGATAGCTCAGTGGTAGTGGCGTGATACCGCAGCGAGGATCGTGGGTTCGAATCCTACAATGAGCTTGAGCTTTTGGTTATGGAAAACATCGCGAGGAAACCAGAGCACGGTGGTAGGGTACTATGTAGTACCCGACTGGCTACCCACAAGCTGAAAGTCTGTCACCAAGCACCTATCGGTGTGTTCCGACAGCTGCACTTGAGAGCCAGTTTGCTTTGTGCGCTTACGACCTTCGGCCACATCATCACTTACCATGGTGAGATTGCGGTCAAACACAAACTTATCCAGAATTAAAAAATTATAAGTAAAAAAAACATTTTTAAAAACAAGCTTTGGATTTAGAGTGACTCTTTATTATCTCAGGAATGAGTGGACCTAGCAAGTTGAAATTTATACCAGATACTGAAGTCTATAGTCCCTATTAGGTGTATAAAATCAAGGTCCTGAGCCATCATTCAGCGCTCATACAATTTAGAGGTCTAGCTTAATTGGCACTTACCTCAAATAAGGTAATCGAAAAAAAACATCGAGACTCCATTACCGTGATGAACAAATTATTTACAAGTTTGTACGGGACCTTCGGTGCGCGAGTCCGACTCGCACTTGACCGGTTTTTTTTTCGAGTTATTCTCAGCAAGCCCTTTCATATGATACCCATATTGTAGGATTGCATTAAAAAATAATAGTCCGCTATCTTAGGTGTTCCGCCATGTTGGATTTAGAATGACGTCACACAGCTGACCATGCATTGTCATCCAAACTAAACGTGTATACATAATTTCAACTCAATCGGTTAAAGATGTCTACTTCAAAATTGAGTAGCAAGATTCACTCCGGAAAAACATACATTGCAAGTTAATATAAAGCTTGTAAAACCTTCATTTTCGTTGGCAGCGTCTCGTTTTAGTTTGATTAGCATGTCCAACAGATCCCGGCTCTCTTTAACATCTCTGTCGTATCCACCGCGCTGGTCAACTATCATCCGGAACACCTTCCTCAAATACTCGGTAGTCCATTTTGGGAACATTGAAAATCTGAAATAAAAATTAGAAGTGAAAGGGGGCTAGACGGAAAAAATTCTCACGAAAATCACCGACACTTTAATGTCGGTGATTTTTTGTGTCGGTGACAAAAAATCGACTGCTGTGCGGCGTGCGCATGTTACTCTGTCTGTCTCTCTCTCTCTCTCTCTCTCTCTCTCTATCTCTTATAGATAGCAAGCCAGATATTTTCATTTCTATTTATATATATATTTCATTTCTATTTATATATATAATTTTTATTTTATTTTTTATATATATATATATATATAGGTACTCTCTCGACTTATACAACTTCGTTCCATCCGGGTGTCCCTTGACACCTCTCAAGTTTTTTTTCATTTTTTTTTCCACTAGGTACCTATAGCAAGCAATATTCCTGAGTGTTATAGATTAACTTTATCTCGGAAACCGGCGAATGTTATGTTTACACAAGTGGCTGAGTTTTTAAAACGCTAGCGAACTTTGGCCCAGAAACTGTAGATTATGCAATCATAATGAAATCGTTTTAAACTTGAACTCTTGGTTTGGATAACGAATTCATATAAAAAAAATATGCATCCGTATCGTGAAATAAATCGTTTACTTTTCTTGTTTTATTTTAGTAAATAATTATTATGCAAAAACCGGCTAAGTGCGAGTCGAAATATCATTGCGAAATATCATTGGTGACATTTATATTGTTAGTTTGAATGGATTACCCAGACTTTTTGGCGGGAACTTGCAGAGTGACGTTGCGTTTTCGTTTTATTTTCATTAAATTCGTGTATTTTGAGTTTTATTGAATAACTTCGGTGGTGTTTTATCCAATAATGATCAATCTAAGTGCACAAGTGAAGTGAAATGAAATGAAAGCGTGTATCGTGACTTTCCAGGTTGTCCCAAAAAGTCCGTGAATGTTTTAGTGGAACAACCGCCAATTTCACTAAAGCTTGACTGGACATGTATGGACGAGGACTGGACATTACAGTGAGTTTGAGAATGTGACTATAACATAAAAGAAGAAATTAAAACTGAAGAAAATATATGCGATTGAAAGACTTTGTATTGACTACATACTTAAACTTATGTAAAAAAAAACATTGTGACAAATAGACCAAGACCATTTCAAATACTTTGACATTGGCAGAAATATCCTAAAAGGATAATTGCCAGCAACAAAAAAAAAAATGGATTACCCAAATAAATTGACAGCTTCTGGTAAGAAGAATATAGAGATCCAGGCGAGACCTCTAACAGTATCATATCTCATGTACTCGTTGGTGACTTCCCTGATGGGGCTGGCTCCAGTGAGGGTGGCGTCGCTGCTCACTCCGAACGCTGCTTCACCGATCACGTCGGTTGTGAAGTCGGCAAACACCGTCTGTGGAACCATTTGTCATATAACTAAATCCTACACTTTTTGGCGGGAACTTGCGAAGTGACGTTGCGTTTTCGTTTCATGTATTATGAGTTTTATTGAATAATATCGGTGGTGTTTTGTCCAATAATGTTCAATCTAAGTGCACAAGTGGAGTGAAGTGAAATGAAAGCGTGTTTCGTGAATTTTCAGGTTGTCTTAAAAAATCCGTGAAATGTTTTAGTGGAACAGCCGCCAATTTACCGCCGGACTAGATTTTACAGTGAATTTGACCGATACACGTTTTGATTTCACTTGTGCACTTAGATTGAACATTATTAGACAAAAAACTAACCCTGAGATCTATAACTTTTCCCATCTTAGTTTCTTTTGTTATTCGTTCTATAAGATTAGAAACTTTAGAAGAAGTAATATTCTCGATCCCTCTCAGCTTGGCCGATGTGAACACTGGGGAGAGACGACGTCTCACTGAACTCCATAGTGGATCCTGAAATAGGAGAAAATATAAACCTTTTCACCTAAATTTATGTGCTGGGCGGGAATCGAACCCGCGACCCCAGGCGTGATAGGCAGTGTTTTATCAACCATGCCAACCGTGCCGGCTATTATATACCAGTTAGTTCCCCTTCTTTATAACAGAAGTGAGCAGGTGGGTCACCTGATGGTAAGTGACTACCGCCGCCTATACCAGGGGAAGTGCCAATGTCAAAGTCAAAACCATTTATTCAGTTTAGGCCCTAGAAGGGCACTTATGAAGGTCGAATTATAGAAGTTACCACCGGTTCGGAAGACAGCCTTCAACTAAGAAGAACCAGCAAGAAACTCAGCAAGGTTACATTTTTTAAATATTTTTGGACCATCTGACTATATTGGCTTTTTTTTATCAAATGCTTAACAATTTTATTCTTAATTGTTAATTTTATCTTTAATGTGTTAACAATTCCTAGAGGCAACTGGCTCTCAAGTGCAAATGCCAGAACACATCGTTAGTTGGCAGTAGATCTTCAGCCTTGGCCAGCCAGACGGACTCTAAAGAGAGACAATGAAGCAAATGCCAGGGTATTTATTTTTTTGTAATGATCCGCGTTCCCAAGGTATCTTACCTTTTTTCAGGATAAAAAGTATCACATGTTATATTCGAGGATATGATCTACCTGTGTGCCAATTTTTGTGGGAAATAGTAACAAACTTCACGGTCGAGCACGGAAGTTGTTTTGACATGTAGCATATATTGATAACTAATACTAAATATAAACAATCCCGAGCAAAACTTCTCTCAAAACCTATATCGATGCTCAAAACTGTCCCAAATTGTATTGGGTAATACTACATAGATAGATAACATTTTATTGTTCCATAAATGAAAAATAACAATAATAAAAACAGAAATACTACATTTTTAAGTTGTTCATAAAGCTTTTAGGTACAAAAGACAATAAAATATGACTCATACCTGCTCGCCAGAATATATCTTAAATGAGCACCGAGGCGTGCTTACCGACGGAGCGTTCGACTGCTACTAAATTAAAAGAGCACCCAAATGTTCGAGTGGGTGCTCATTCGGTAAGGCCATTTTTTGTCGCTGATTGTGTATCTTTAGTTATTAAGGCGACGATATACGTGAAATGACGATTTTCGATACAATATTTCTCTGCATTCTTTATTGCAAGTGATTTATAAAAAATATATGTTAAACTAGAGGATACACGACATAAAATGACTTTTTTCAAATTTTAATTTTATCATCGAGAACATCAGAAAAAAATCGCGAATATGAGCCTTTTTGAAATTTCAAACATATTTCTCTCCTATATTACGGATTCAAATAACATGAAATTAATTACAGATATTCTTACACCTAAAACAAATAGAACTGTCTTGTTGTTTTTTTAAAAAAAGTTACTGTTATTTTTTAATTAAATTTATACTCGATTTTCAACTCGATGACAGCTTTGGTCCCCTCGTTCGCCCGTCATTTCAGTGCGGGACGGGACGTTGTGCTGATCGGACCTGTGCTACTTTTTTCTCCACTCGATACAATATCATAAATGGTGTAATTAAAGCAGTGTTGTATATTTTAGCTATACATCGCGATGCGGTTGCTAGGGCTCGTCCATTAATTAAGCGATGTTTTTTAGAAACTTTTAAAAATGTTTCATGGTATTTTAGCTGAGGCGTCGAAAGTTCGTTAGTTTGTAGAACTACTCATATAGTTGATTATAGTATTAGTACGTAACTACCTTTAGAAAAAATATGAATTCATCAAGTTACACAACTTACTTTTTTTTTGCACTATTCGACATCCACACGGATGAAAACATATTATAGCGAATGCTAATAATTAAAAAAACCTATATATTACATAATAAAAATAAATAAAGACATTTTTTAAATGATCACTTCGAAAAATATTATACATATACTAGCGGGACCGGCAGACGTCCTGCCCTGAAATTAAAACAAAACTTAGAACCCGTTTCCAGCGCCACCTACCGGGTCCAAATGTCAGACCATCGAGGAACCCATTGAAATATACACACAAAATTTCATCCATATCGGTCCAGCCGTTAGGTGACAAACACACGTACAGAAGAATTACATTTAATAAGATAATAAAAATAGATTTTTTGATAACCAACAAACTTGAAATTGTTGTTGGACTCACCCTAAGTTTTATGCGGCACTGGAGTAACCATAGCTTGTAAAATTCGTCAAATATACTTTGAAACCTGTGATACTTGAAATTGGACCTTATCTTATAGAAATAAGGTTCATTGTCACGTAACTCCTATAACTATCACGTTTCAAGCTGCATTATGAACTTTTAAAATATCTGTTTTGTCTCGATTCGAGTTGCGAGGGAGAGCGTTGCGCGTTCTTTGTGAGGGCGCGCGGGGGGTGCAGCGCCAATCGAGCAAGGTCATTCGCGTATATCGTCACCTTAAATATCAAAGGTAGCATCATATTAATATTAAACACGTTACTTACATCAAGAGTGAATATATTTAGAGCTCCAACTGGATCCTGTTTCCCAGAACTGATAGCTCTGTTCCGGAAATTATCAGAATCTTTCACCAGTATCCGCCTGACCAGGTCCGGGTCTTTGATCATCAGAGTTGGTCTCCAGAACGCCCATAAACCGATGTAAGGTGAATTGAAATCATTGTATATCTTCTTCATAAAAACAGCCTGAGGAATATTATCACAAAAAATGTTACCTACATAATATGTGATTTTCTTGTTTTTTTATTCTGAGTGAGCATGGTATGTAATGATGTGGCCGAAGGTGGTAAGCACACAAAGCCTAGATGGAAACTGGCTCTCAAGTGCAGCTGTCGGAACACACCGATAGGTGCTTGGCGATAGACACCGACAGATTTTCAACTTGAGGGTGGTAGCCAGCCAGCCAGGTACTACAAAGTATCCTACCACCGTGCTGTGGTTTCCTCACGATGTTTTCCTTCACCGAAAGCTCGAGCTCATTGTAGGATTCGAACCCACGACCTTCGCCGCGGTATCCGACGTCACTACCACTGAGCTATCATCCTTAAACTTATTTACATGGTGCTGCCAAAAAGCTGGGCGTCCTCTCGATGGTTCCCGCTTTCAGAACGCTTCTTACTATAATATCATTCGTGACATTAGTTTCGGAGATTAGCTCAGACAAAAACAAACAGACTAACATAGCTTACCTATCGACATTATAAAGTGGTTATGCAACATGTATGTAGAGGTCATTTTTTTGCATTCTGATAAAAATATGATAAAACATACCTACTCGTTTTTTATCTTTCTGTGAATGCAAAACAACAATAACACCTATGATAATTTCCACCTTAATGAGTTTTTAATTATTTTTCTGTCTGTTTGTTTATCCGGGCTAATCTCGGAAACGGTAATTTTTTTTTTTCCTCGGACATTTTTCAGTCACGGCTATCTGATCCCAAACTAAGCAGAGCTTGTAATATGGAAACCAAATGACTGATATACTACATATACTACTTTTTTTTGTAAATACATACTTGAATAGATAATTACACCCAGACTCAGGACAAACAGATATGTTCATACACACAAATATCTGTCCTGGATGGGAATCGAACCCACGACCTGCGGCGTGATAAGTTTTTTTTTTTATGTCACAAGTGATAACGAGGCAGGCGTGTCACCTCATGGTAAGTGACAACCGTCGCCTATAGACATTGGCAATACCAGGGGATTGCTAATGTGTTGTACACCTTATTACAATGCCTTAAAGGCGAACTGGCTCTCAAGTGCAATTGCCGGAATACACCAACAGGTGCTTGGCGGCAGATTTTCAACTTGGGGGGTAGCCAGCCAGTCGAGTACTACAAAGTACCACCGTGCTGTGGTTTCCTCACGATGTTTTCCTTCACCGAAAGCTCAAGCTCATTGTAAGGATTCGAACCCACGACTTTCGCCGCGGTATCCGACGTCACTTACCACTGAGCTATCATCGCCTAATACTATGTAGAATGCAATATCTGGAACTAAAGAAGGGCACATAAATATTGTCTTATCATTATCAAGAACGTGGGTGAAACCGAGGGAAACAACTAGCTTCAAATAATTGGACCTCTCCTCTATGTAAAGGCGATGATAGTGGTTGTGACGTTGGACGTGAGTTCGAATCCTACAATGATCTTGAGATTCTTCAAAAGAGGAGTAAGAAGTTTTTGGCAAGGTCGGCAACGCGCTCGTGACGCCTCTGGTGTTGCAAGCGTCCATAGGCTACGGTAACCGCTTACCATCAGGTGGGCAGTAAGCTTGTTTGCCACCTAGTGGTATGGGACTAAAAAGGTACCTAATTAAAATTGGCGGCATATATTATTCTTAAACGAACGTACTGAATCTCCTCACTCTTTTTAGGGTTCCGTACCCAAAGGGTAAAAACGGGACCCTATTACTAAGACTTCGCTGTCTGTCCGTCCGTCTGTCTGTTACCAGGCTGTATCTCAAGTACCGCGATAGCTAGACAGTTGAAATTTTTACAAATGATGTATTTCTGTTGCCGCTATAACAACAAATACTAAAAACAAAATAAAATAAATATTTAAGGGGGGCTCCCATACAACAAACGCTATTTTTTTGCCCTTTTTTGCTCGATATCAATAATGGCAACAGGTAGGCACTTGAAATATTCACAAAATACTCAGTTGTATTTTTACTTTAATAATAAATAATAAAATAAATATTTAAGGGGGGCTCCCATACAACAAACGCTATTTTTTTGCCCTTTTTTGCTCGATATCAATAATGGCAACAGGTAGGCACTTGAAATATTCACAAAATACTCAGTTGTATTTTTACTTTAATAATAAATAATAAAATAAATATTTAAGGGGGGCTCCCATACAACAAACGTAATTTTTTGCCTTTTTTACGGTACTCTTCGTGCGCGAGTCCGACTCGCACTTGGCCGGTTTTTGTATTTTATTTTTAAATTCGCGCCTGTTCCAAATTCAAAATTTATTTTCTTACAGTTTTGGAAAGCGTATTTCTCCTGAATCGTTAAACAAAATGCCCCTTTTCGAGTGTCATTGAATTACAAATAGTGAAATACTTACAGGATTTTCTCTTAAGAGGAATGTCAGACTTCCATACAAAGGATTGGGTGGACTGTGAGGCACTCCTTTCTCTGCCCAGAATGTCTTCACTTTTAGCCATCGCGTATAAACCCAAGCACAGACGATCAACAGCACGATTAAAGGATATATTATGAATAACATTATTTTTGCGTAATAATTATAATAAGAAGTTGCATACGAGTCTCGGAACACACTAAGAGCTACTGGCCCACCAAATAATTAATATCTTATCTTCATACGTAAAAACGATTTTAAATTACTTGTTTTGCTAAAATAATCTACGTAGAAACAAACTCGAATGATACGATAGGCTCAGACCAAATAATTTTTAGACAGAGCACCGCGCTCTTAAAGTGAAGCAGAGTAAAGGACGCCGAATTTGAAAATGGAAGCCTATCGCGTTCCTATGCTACACAAGTCAGGGATAGCGTAAGTGCAAGCACGCACACAACTTCGTGCATGATGCTTCACAACATTGGAGACAATTGATTACGTACGCTCCTTCTACCTTTTTATTTGTTCTGTGAAGGTAGATATGAAATTTGTTTCCAAACAGGTTCTACGTTGTTTACTAGCTTTTTTCCCGCGATTTCGACGGCGTGTTTTGAATTTATCGCGGAATCGTGACTTTTTACCTCTATTTACCCACTTAGGGGATAAAAAAGAAGTCTTCTCATTCAGCTATTTAAATGGTTAATATAAAAAGAGACAGACTCAAAGTCAAAACTCATTTATTCAGTTGAGGCCGAGGGATCTTATCTTTTCTCGGGATAAAAAATATTCTATGTTTTATTTCAGGATATGGACTACCCGTGTGCCAAGTTTCATCAAAATCCCTTCTGCCATTTTGGCGTGAAAGAGTAACAAACATCCATCCATCCATCAAAACTTTCATATTTATAATACTAGCTGTTTCCCCGCGGTTTTACCCGCGTTCCCGTGGGATCTTATCTTTTACCGGGATATAAAGTAGCCTATGTGCTATTCCAGACTATAATCTATCTCAGTGCCAAATTTCATCCAGATCCATTCAGCCGTTCTGGCGTAAATGAGTAACAAACATCCAAACTTTCACATCCTACTAATCCTTCCTACTTAAAATATTATAAATGCTAAAGTATGTTTGGATGTGTGTGAAGATGTGAAGATGTTTGTTACTCTTTCACGCAAAAACTATTGGATGCATTTTGATGAAACTTGGTACACAGGTGGATCATATACTGGAATAACATACAGGATACTTTTTATCCCGGGAAAACATTAGATCCCTCAGGAACGCGGGTGAAAACGCGGGGCGGAAAACTAGTTTATAATATTAGTAAGATTACTAACTAAGAGCTTATTTCTAAATACATTTACTAACCTATATTTGTGAGAGGCTGGTGCCTGAGATAGGTATATAAATACCTGTATTGCAGGTCACCAGGTCACCAGGTCACCAGGTCACCAGGCCCCACTTAATCTATTAGTAAAACTTTACGATGTATTGCACATGCTATGACAATATATTATATTCATTCTAGTAAGTGGATGAAGAGAATATTGCATACTTTTACACCGTCAATATTGCTTTTTTTTTGTGAATGTGATAATATTTGTGGATGCTTTGTGTGTAAGACTTGTGTGTGTGTGTGTGTGTGTGTGTGTGTGTGTGTGTGTGTGTGTGTGTGTGTGAGAGTGAAAAGAGGAAAACATCGTGAGGAAACACAGCACGGTGGTAGGGTACTTTGTAGTACTCGACTGGCTGGCTACCACCCTCAAGTTGAAAATCTGTCGCCAAGCACCTGTTGGTGTGTTCCGGCAATTGCACTTGAGAGCCAGTTCGCCTTAATAAGGTGTACAACACATTAGCAATCCCTTGGTATTGCCAATGTCTATAGGCGACGGTTGTCACTTACCATCAGGTGACCCGACTGCCTCGTTGTCACTTGTGACATAAAAAAAAAAAGAGTAAATGTGAATGTGAGTTTTTGGCGAGCTATGTTAATTTAAGAATAATTAACTTCATTTTATTTTATGATCGCGCGCGGTGGTAGAGTTGTCTGTCAGATGGTACCAACACATTTTCCGGGAGGTTGGTACATGTATGGTATTACTGAGGTGAGATGTCAGATGTTACACATCAAATGCGACTACTGTAAGACTCGCTCGATTAGCAAGTAATAAATAAAATGTAAAACCAACCAATCAAGCGATAAAGAATTAAAAATACACCATTATAGAGTTTAAAACAGCTATTACACCCCCAGCTCCGTTAATATAAGCAATAACAGTTACCTCGGAATCTACAGCATGGTGTTTGGTGTAATATTGCAGCAAAAAGCGGAAATTAATAAAATTACAAAAAAAAAAATCGTTTTAGACAGATAACACGATAACCAAAAGTCTCTTTAGAGTTAGTCCAGACAAATCAATGGCTCAAGATATAAAAAAAATGTATGAACAAACGTTGTAGAGAATTTAATCTTCTACAATATTTATATTAATAGAAATAGCATAAAACATAATAATATGAGACATTTGTAAAAAACGAGTTTTTGAACCTTTTTTTTTTACTGTAGTTGCGGAAATCCTTTGATAAGTAGGTTATAGACAAGTTTTAGGGTCTCAAAATAAAGGTTTACACAAGTTTACAGCCGACTATCTCTCATTCCGAGGTGAAACCCAAATTTTCCTGGACTAAACACTTAAGTTTGGCGAGAGTACAGTAAATCTGTACCACGTGTGTCTAAGCCTTTTAAAATACAAAATTAAATCCTCCCCTAATAAATAAGTTTAAAGCAAAATGTCGTAGTATATTTATTATTTCTAGCGAAACCAAATAACTTTACAAAAGGGAAAATAAAACGCAGCGACTTAAGTATAACATTAAGAGGTAAATGTAACTACTCAAAAAGAAAACACGTTTCTTTATATACCCTACAAAACTTTAAGGATTACAAAGTTGCAGTTTCAGAGTTCCCTAGTCAAATAAGAAACCCTTATAGTTTCCTCGTGTCGGTCCGCCTATCATTATGTCACTGCAAATTTATTTATCTACTTTGTCATTTTAAGACAAATAACATCCAAATGTGATGGTATACCTATTTATGACATCACAAGTCTGTTTTTCATACAAAACTACATCTAAACTATCGTTTTGACATTTAATAAAAAACCGAGTGCGAGTCGGACTCGCGCACGAAGGGTTCCGTAAAAACGGCAAAAAAATCACGTTTGTTGTATGGGAGCCCCCCTTAAATATTTATTTTATTTTAATTTTATTATTTATTATTAAAGTAAAAATACAACTGAGTATTTTGTGAATATTTCAAGTGCCTACCTGTTGCCATTATTGATATCGAGCAAAAAAAGGCAAAAAATAGCGGTTTTGTATGGGAGCCCCCCTTAAAAATTTATTTTATTTTGTTTTTAGTATTTTTTGTTATAGCAAGCACCAGAAATACATAATTTGTGAAAATTCCAACTGTCTAGCTATCGCGGTTCTTGAGATACAGCCTGGTGGTAGACAGACAGACGGACAGACAGCGAAGTCTCAGTAATAGGGTCCCGTTTTTACCCTTTGGGTACGGAACCCTAATAAAAAGAATCTGATTGATAAGTTACACAACAATCCCTATTGTGTGTTGAGTTAGATATAGTAAGCTCATACAATATTATGGAGGTCGATGATCCTTTACTATCCTATTGAGAAACGACTTTGATCATGTAGGTTGGAAATGTATGGCTTTTTTTGCTAGCAATTGTCCTTTATAGATATTTTTGTTAACGTTAAGATAACATATTCTTCTTATGTTATTCATACACATTCATTCATAGTAAAGCTAGTTAACTATCATATGTACACGTCCGGTCAGGTTTCTAATTTACCACAAAATTTTTGAGACAACCTAAAAAGTCACAATGTACGTTTCGATTTCATTTCACGTCACTGGTGCATTTAGATTGAACTTTATTGGACAAAACGCCACAAATCCTACTAATATTATAAATGCGAAAGTATGTTCGGATGTGAAGATGTTTGTTACGCAAAAACTAGTGTATGGATTTTAATGAAACTTGATGCACAGGCAGATCATAAAGTGGAATAACATATAGGATACTTTTTATTCCGGGAAAGGATAAGATCCCTCGGGAACGCGGGTGAAACCGCGGGAGACAGCTAGTTGTCTATATAATGTCGTTTCAAGTTATTATTATTATTATTCAAATTATTATTATTATTATTATTATTAGTTATTATTATTCAAAATTCAAAAAGTACGCTTGTATTGGTCCAAATTATCAATTTATGCCTTTTGCGGTTGAGACCATGGGTCCGTGGGGGTCTGAAGCTCGTCGTTTCGCAAATATTTTATGTTAAAAATTAATCGAGGTCTCGGGTGACCAGCGGGCGGGGAGCTTTTTCCGCCAACGCATCAGCTTGGCCATCCAAAGAGGAAACGCTGCCAGCCTTCTGGGAACCTTGCCGATCGGCAGCAGCGGCAGCCTCGAACAAGTTTTTTATGTATTGTAATTGTACATTTGCTTGTATATTTTGTACATTTGTTGTAAATAAAGAAGATAGTGGCACTTACATATTAATTTAAATATTGCTTTAAATTTTTTTTAGTTATTTCACTTTACACTGAATTTCCATTCCTCCACATCTGCCTTCAGTCAATTCATCCCGTCAGTTTATTTTGTAGCCTAAAACCTCTCATAACTTGGACTAAACTCAAAAATTACACGAGCCTTGGCTAATTACTTGAAAACTTTAATGTTGAAAAAATTAAAGAGCATCGTCTATGGACGAAGTTTGCTAAAAAGTGCCGTTTGTGATATTAAAAATTGTATGTGGCTTATAAAACTAGACTTTTCATAATGCATAGGTTTTGAGAACGTCAAAGTCAAAGTCAATCCATTTATACAGTTTAGGCGCTAGGAGGGCACTAATGAAGGTCGAGCTACAGAAGAACCGGCAAGAAAACATCGTGAGGAAACTATAGCACGGTGGTAGGGTACTTTGTAGTTCCCGACTGGCTGGCTACCACCCTCATGTTGAAAATGTGTCGCCAAGCACATATCGGTGTGTTCCGACAGCTGCACTTGAGAGCCAGTTCCCATCTAGGCTTTGTGTGCTTACCACCTTCGGCCACATCATCACTTACCATGGTGAAATTTTGGTCAAACACAAGCTTATCCAGAATAGAAAAAAAGTACTGTGGCGAAGGTCGTGGGTTCAAATCCTACAATGAGCTTGAACTTTCGGTGAAGGAAAACATCGTGAGGAAACCACAACACGGTGTTCCATAGATAGCTTCCCTTTTCGTGGTTGATACCAGGTCGGAAGATCCTGAGAATAAACGGTAAAATGTAAAAAAAAAACACTTTAACTAATATTTCACCAAATTTCCATAAAAATACTTCAATTTACACAAAGCGGTCGCTTTTATCAGACCATCGGAACCTATAATTATCATCTGCCGCCATTGTCCCCAATAATTGGTTCCGGGAATCGAACCCGCGCCGGACGGTAATTGAATTACAATAACGTTATTATAGTCCACAGAATCAGTGATCATTGTGAAAAGACAAAAGGGACACCCGAAAAGGAATATTTTTGCCGCCAAATATTTTTATTTTCTCTGCCTACCTCTATTACTCTGCCGGGAATATTTAATATTAAAACTTATATTTATTATACGCTGTATAATAGGCAATGGTAGCTCAGTGGTAGTGACGTCGGATACCGCGGTGAAGGTCGTGGGTTCAAATCCTATAATTGTTTTAAGATATCAACTCTAAACAATCTTATACAGTTTATAAGACTGTTTAGAGTTGATTTCTTTTTTCTGTATTACATTAGAGTAAGGGAAACTATTTTTTGAATTGGCTATTTGACAGTTGTAATGAAAAAACATGAATTATGTTAGATATGGTAGCTTATAAGTTAAGAACAATTATACAATATGTTTTTTGCATAAATAATTTGTAAATATTTTATTTTTGAAAAATAAACTTGAGTTTTTTTATCTGTGAATTACAAGAACCGAAACACGGGCGGCCATGATTCTTTAAGTTTTGACGTCACATTACAGCAAATAAACAAAACGTCGTGTCTTTTTCGTTTGCGGTAATTTATCAGGATATTTAATTTGGCACTGCACACGTCTTGTAGCTTGTCATTTTCAAAAATCAAGTGAAAAAACTAAACTTTCCACTCAAAATATGCTGAAGAGTTAGAGCGATCGTCGTTACTTTTGTTTATTTATTGGGGTATGACGTCACAGTACCATATGTCACGTGACCGGCTGTTTTCATGCGAGTTTCAGATTAATGAATAAAAAATCTATTTTTTATTCAATAAATAAGGGTTTTTTGAGAAACAAATAAATGTAAGAGGTATAAAATAAGCCTACGCCATTTTTTTAATACTTTTCCGAAAACTGTCAAGTAGCCAATTGTACGTGACTGTAGTTCAGTACCTATGCATACAAAGTTTGTGTTAATAGTTATACTATGTACGACCGTTTGTTTCTTTCTTAAATAAATAAATAATGAGCTTGATTTTTCGGTGAAGGAAACCATAGCACGGTGGTACTTTGTAGTACCCGACTGGCTGGCTACCACCCTCAAGTTGATTTTAGCTTCAGCAGTCTAAACAATATTTAAAACGGTTACTACCGCTAAGGTTACTAAATTAGATTTAGCTTTTGTTACTTTACTAACAAGAATGAACTGTAATTTTGTGGTAAGTGAACAAATTTTAATGTTAGATAATAGTTATTTGTTATACAAGAGTGTAAAGTTGTTTATTAACCGCGTGCTCAATTTTGATGACCGAGCAAGCGAAGGTTTCAAAAATTAGAATCCTGAGCGTAAGCGAGGGAATCAAAAGAGCACGAGGTGAAAAATCTTTGCACTCGAGTGCAACACGTAATTTTTCATCCCACCCCAGCGAGGAAATGACTAAATACAAAAAAAGAAAATAGAGCGCGCAAAGCAAATTAAAAAAAGTACACCAAGAAAATCCCGAGTCTGAGTTTTTAAAAAAATTCAAAAAGGATGTATGATAAATTCGGCACCATGGAGGGAGAAGTAAATAGGTTTAATGATGTTTTGAATTCACAAATTTAGTGCACACGATGTTCTATTTACTTTATCCTCTAGAGGATAATAACGGCTTTTACACTCAGATATCGAAGAGCAAAAATACTCTTTCCGAGATGAGGGGATGAAAAACATTTTTTTTAATTATAAACAATAGTCTCCAATGAAGTGAAGCAACGTGTGCAATGATGTGTGCGCGACCAGCACGTACGTTATCCCGATTAAAACATCGCACAGAAACGCGATCGGCTTCCTTTTTCAAATTCGGCTTCCTTTACGGTGCTTCACTTTATAGCGCGGAGCTCTAACATGTAAAAGCCCCTTGCATATTTTCCCTTACAAAAACATTTTGCTCCAAAGCAACAACGACCGAATACAATTCCGACTCGCAAAGCTCTGAAATCCTAAAAAAGTGCGTGAAAGCACTAAATCCCTTGAAATAAAACCGAAACAGCCGTAGATTTCCACTGTATCCTTCGGAGACATAAGTCCTTCATACATACATATAGACATAACATCCTTCTATGGCGTACAGGCGTACATTTTTCCCTCCTCGATTATACTCATATTCAAACGGTATAGGCGTACGGGACGCATATTTCATTTTAACCGAGCGTCGATAACTGCTATGAAATATGAGCGGGACCGACCCGCCGCCGCCGCCCTGAATATAGCCACGTTTTGTACTCTCAAGACACTTTCACAGCTAGGTTGGCATCACATTTTTAATGTAAGAAATTGTTGAGGCTTTAAAAGAGGGTTCCGTACCTCGAAAGGAAAAAACGGAACCCTTATAGGATCACTTTGTTGTCCTTCCGTCCTTCCTCCTTTTTCTCAGGAACGCGTAGAGGTATCAAGCTGAAATTTATATCAAGTACTCAAGTCTACTGTTTCTTAGAGCTGTGAAAAAATCAAACTTCTATGCTAACGCAATCAAAATATACAGCCGTTTGTGCCGTAAATTTTCGAAACTCACAAGGGAATCAAAACCTACAGGGTACTTCCCGTGAACTCAGAATCTTGAAATTTGGTACGAAGCAACGTCTTATACAGATAAAGGAAAAATTTCCAAAAATTAAAAAAGTTGAAAATTAAAGGGTTTGTTGGGATTTGTAAATGGAATTCTAAGCACAGATTGTAAATTTTTGTTTGTACCATTTCTTTCTTACTGTTTATGTTTAGTTACTGAACGAAGTTCCTTATCGCGCGTTGTGAAAGGGGGCTAGACGGAAAAAAATCTTACGACACTTTTGTGTCGGTGACACCGCTGTGCGGCGTGCGCATGTTTCTCTGTCTGTCTCTCTCTCTCTCTCTCTCTCTTATAGAAAGCAAGCTCTCTTATATATAGAAATGAAAATATCTGGCTATACTTATATAACTTCGTTCCATCCGGGTGTCCCTTGACACCTCTCAAGTTTTTTATTGTCGCTGTGTTTAATCTAAATAAATGACAACAGAACTATGTAACCACTTGACGCCTTAGTTAGCGTCCCATACATTATTCAAAAACCGAATTACCTTAGGGGATGGTTTAAAAAACCGCTGCCCAGAATTTACCTTCCGTATAAAATGGAACGCTTAGTTTAAAATTCAAATTTGGAACGTCTAACACGGCGGGCCCGGCTCAGTCGATTTAAGTGCAAATACGGCCGAGTGAGGGAGTCGCCCCGCGCTGGACATTTGCTATGGTAATGAGACACACTCGCTCGTGGTCGGGTAATTCTATTCATGGCACTACAATGGACTGTATGCACTCTACAAATAGCGAATTACGACTGTACTGAATAAAAGAAAATGTGGACCTCGCGTAGGTTTTTCTTACTTACAATCTGCACAGTTGGATTTACATAAATGAAAACGAAATTGTTTTACGGGAATATTTTTGCCACACTTTCCATTCTGATAGCCTTCAACAAAAATTATTACGAAGTTGAATTGAATACCTTTTTGGGGCTTAATTTCTCAAACTTTTATTCGTTACATGTTAAAAAAGAACAAAGTTAAACTAGTAAGCAATTACATGAAGCAGTTTTAAACGCGAAAGTTGTTTTATGCGATCTTTTGTAATAGGAAGCTCAAGATATGGGTAAAGCCTTTTTTTATTCTAAATAAGCTTGTGTTTCACCACAATCTCACCATGGTAAGTGATGAGGCCGAAGATGGTAAGCACACAAAGTCTAGATGGGAACTGGCTCTCAAGTGCAGCTGTCAGAACACACCGATAGGTGCTTGGCGACAGATTTTCAACTTCAGTCAGCCAGTCGGGTACTAAAAAGTACCCTACCACCGTGCTATGGTTTCCTCGCGATGTTTTCCTTCACCTAAAGCTCAAGCTCATTGTAGGATTCATTAAATTCTTGTATTTTGAATTTTATTGAATAATCATAGGGTTTTTTTGTTCAATATAGATCAATCTAATGCACAAGTGAAGTGAAGTGAAGTGAAGTGAAGTGAAGTGAAGTGAAGTGAAGTGAAGTGAAGTGAAGTGAAGTGAAGTGAAGTGAAGTGAAGTGAAGTGAAGTGAAGTGAAGTGAAGTGAAGTGAAGTGAAGTGAAGTGAAGTGAAGTGAAGTGAAGTGAAGTGAAGTGAAGTGAAGTGAAGTGAAGTGAAGTGAAGTGAAGTGAAGTGAAGTGAAGTGAAGTGAAGTGAAGTGAAGTGAAGTGAAGTGAAGTGAAGTGAAGTGAAGTGAAGTGAAGTGAAGTGAAGTGAAGTGAAGTGAAGTGAAGTGAAGTGAAGTGAAGTGAAGTGAAGTGAAGTGAAGTGAAGTGAAGTGAAGTGAAGTGAAGTGAAGTGAAGTGGGTATATAGTTTTTACTTAGATAATATTAGCAAGAAAAATATTCCATGAAAGAATAAAAGAGATGGATCTCTATGAGTGTGGACTTGTGGAGGATCGAGGGGTATTTTTTTGCAATTTGCTTACAACAGCTTGCTCACGCTGGTAACAACTGGCGTTAAAGCTGAGAGGGCGTCTTCAGCCGTTGGCTACATAGCGGCTGTCATAAGATGCCGTTCATCCGACAGCACTTTAAGCACAATTTGTTTTTTAAGGAGCTATTTCCAAAAATCACTCCTAAAACCATTTGTTTCTTGTTTGTCTCACTTTCATTATTTTTACGGGTCTGAATTGTGATTTGAGTGTTCAGTAACATAAATAAATAATTATAAAAATAAAGACTTCCTTTCAATAATTTAATGTTGTATCTTACTCGCACCATAATCACATCTAAGCAGTTTCAATCATCTTTCACTTATCTAAGTAAAACAATAATTTTTGAAAACCATTCGAGATCTCGCCGAGATCGAATTTCTAATCCCTCGAGATCTCGACTTGGCGATTTCGTCTCGATTGCATTCCCTACTTATAACTAAAGCCTATTTTTTTTTTAAATGTGGTTGATCGGTGTCAACTGTCAAATAAAAATTCATCTGCCGGCCCTGTACCCAATTATTTGGGGTCGGCGTAATGTGTACTTTTCTTCCATTCGACCCTTCTATCCGTCATATCGGAATTCAGTCATAATCGCTGATCAAAAGTCGAAAAAAAAATCTAGGTGATACGTACTTTTTTTTTCTTTTTTTATTTAATAGGGGGCAAGAGAGCATACCGGGTCTCCTGATGTTAAATGACTATTATAAAGTGGTAATACGAAGTTCACCGGCTCAAGTTATCAATAAAAACGGCTATGACACTGACGAGTCTACTGGTATAATTTCGGAATAGTTCAGCAGTATTACATCAGTTGATGAAGTCACTACGTACTGGCCAGTAATTAACACCCATAATTTGTTTCATGGATTTCCAATTTCGAATTTCAAAAAAAGATCGCGTAAAATAACACGGACCGTTGATTCTGACGTACATCAGCCCGGCTCCCACCTGTCTTCACCCTCACCTCGCCAGCGTGTAATTGAATCCACCGCAGACACTTTACGTTTCCACCCGCCCTCATTTGTCGACGTGCGGTTTCCATGGACCTGGACTGGAAGCTTAGAAACACGAAGGCCTCCATTGTTTTAACTTTGTTTGGATTGATCAAGGACGTGTGAACGTTAGTCTCATTTTACTATGGAAGTATCTTTTATCTCGGGAAAAGATAAGATCCCACGGGAACGCGGGTGAAACCACGGGGCGGAAAACTATGTAGTTAGCTAGTATATCAGTAATCTGGTTTCGATAGAACATGGTTTGCTTGGTTTGGGATCAGATGGCCTTTTGTGAAGAATTTAATAAGTCGAATCATAATTCTTGTTTTGTTTACCAAATAAAGTTCCTCTATCTCTATATCGATCCATACTCATGCTCAGTACTCTTTTCGTAACATTTTTTTACCACTAGGTGGCAAACAAGCATACGGTCCACCTGATGGTAAGCGGTTACCGTAGCCTATGGGCGTTTGCAACACCAGAGGCGCCACAAGCACGTTGCCGACCTTGTACGGTCGGCCAAGAAAGTGGTGTGCCAGGTTTGATTTAGTTTCCTAGTCCTTGAAAATTGCATCAAGGTTCAAACTAAAAAGATATCACTGAAAGAGATGCATAATAATGACGTTGTCATAAGTTGTCAGATTGATCTGCAAGCGAAACTTATCTTTATCACCTATGAATCTGCAAGCGGCATTCAACCTTAGGGTGGTACACCACTTTCTTGGCCGACCGTATAAACCTTCTCACTCCTCTTTTGAAGAACCCCATGCTTTAGTCTCTAGGGAAAATCTCTAAACCTCTAAACCATGTCTTTCATCCTTATCAGGACCTATACTGAATAAATGAGTTTTCAATTAATTTAACATCAAAGTGAACTCCAGCATTAATTTGGGAAACTTTAAAATAATAACAAGTTCAGTAATCAAACTCTACTAAGAACTAAAATCAACTGAAACTGCAAAATTGAATTTAATCCTTAATTTGCGGAGACAATGACTCTTCGACAATCCGGAGCAGAGTTCTGAAACGGGAAAAGTTATGTGAACCGATACTCAAATATTCTATGAAAGGGTTTTGAACAAAGACTTGGTGGCCCTTTGTGTGACTAATTAACTTTCTTCGAGTTAAATTGATCTGCATCGATGGAATTCTCTGCAAGGCTGACAGATGTAAGTCATCAATCTACCGCCATTTGGAATTAAAGAGATCACTCCAAGTCGCGTTCTTGGAATATTTAACAGGTTCGTTTCCTCCTTGATTGTTTACGGAATTTTGTTTATGTTGTTTTGCTTTGTCTTTGGAATATTTAAAAAAAAGCTAAGCTCCTTTTATACTTTATGGTTTAACGATAAAACAATACGGTTTACGGAGATTTATTTATTTTTCTTGCTATTTTAAAATTTCTATGTTAAAAAGTTTGTTGTAGTTATGGCAACACTCAAGTGCAAGCGTCTAGTAGGCAAAGGTACTTTGTTTTGAAATTGAAAGAAAAAAGGCAATATAGTGGGAAGCCCAAAAAAATATTTGAAGAACGTATCCATTTACCGGTTTTTTCTTAGATTGAGGTTGACTTTAATCTTCATAAGTGATGTCTTTGATCAGACTTTGACTTATACTTCTTTCTCTATAATTTATCGAATAGTATCCTCAAGCAGTGACTATTATGGCACTAACATATACTTAAACAAGTTTTCCCCCTCGGTTTCACCTGCATTCCCGAGGGATCCGTTTACAGGTTGAATTTCGAATAAATCTTTCGTAGCTACATACTAAATTTCAAGTAGCATTTATACCAACTTTCTGAGATTCTCGGCGTATAAATACATACTAGCCCCGATCGATCACACATAAATTAACTTGTATATAATTCAAACACTGCGAACAATCAGTGTATTTTTGTAGATTTACATATTCCCATCTAGGCTTTGTGTGCCATCTTCAGCCACATCATCACTTACCATGGTGAGATTGTGGTCAAACACAAGCCTATCCAGAATAAAAAAAATGTAACAAGGAAGTAGATATTATATAACTAGGTAGGTACTATCCCTGTCTAAGTATTATGATCAATAACTCTAAATAAAGTCAGAGTTAAAAGATTTACGTCGTATTCGAACACATATGTCTTACTCAGTGAGACGTGTCCCCTCATTGAATTTCATAAGGCCTGCTCGGGTGACTGCCACAGTTTACAGAGAAACAGTAGCTAGAGCTTGTTTATTGATTAATTTAGCATGTTGGCAACTTTAACTACTGTCTAGCTATCTGATGGCAAACTAATAATACGAGTCTCTTTGAACTTAACAAAAAAACGAGCGCTGCTAAGAATCTTTTGTATATGATATTGTAACTGCGTAAATTAATTGAAACATACAATTTAAGGCTTTGATGTTGAAATAAATCTCAATTGGTTCCTATATTTTTTTGAATGTCGAAATTAAATGTTCATCACAAAATAATTAATTTTTCATCCCCCCATCTCGGAAAGAGTATTTTTGCACTTCGATATCTGAGTGTAAAAGCCGTTATTATCCTCTAGATGATAAAGTAAATAGAACATCGTGTGCACTATGTTTGTGAATTCAAAACATCATTAAACCTATTTACTTCTCCCTCCATGGTGCCGAATTTATCATATCCTTTTTTAATTTGTTAAAAACTCAGACTCGGGATCTTCTTGGTGTACTTTTTTTTTAATTTGCTTTGCGCGCTTCATTTTATTTTTTTGCACTTAGTCATTTCCTCGCTGAGGTGGGATGAAAGATTACGTGTTGCACTCGAGTGCAAAGATTTTTCACCTCGTGCTCTTTTCATTCCCTCACTTACGCTCAGGATTCTAATTTTTTAATCTTTAAATTTTTGAAACCTTCGCTTGCTCGGTCATCAAAATTGTGCACGCGGTTAATAAACAACTTTACACTCTTGTATAACAAATAACTATTATCTACAGTTAGTGAATCAAAAGACTTCTTAATAACCTTGTTAAAAATGTAATCAATGAATCCTAAAAAATATTCGAGGACTATCCTTCATACGGCTACTGCTCTCCCCGCGCTACACTCGGGGGAGACTTGCACGTTGTATAAAGCTTTTGTCTCGGAACTATTGCCGATATTGGATCGTGTTATTCTGATTCGTATGGCTGTTAGTTTTGTGAAACAGTAATGTTACATCTGACTCTGTTTGTATTCCACTAAAGTTGTGTTATTGAGGAAAACTGCGATATTGAAGATGGTGGATTTAATACCAGCGGAACTGCCGAAACTGGGCGATAGATTTTTGAGTGTGGTAGCCAGCCAGTTGGATACTACAAAGTACCTTCCCACCGTGCTATTCCTAACGACTGTCCAACATTCTGAACCTGAAGATATTTTAAATATCTAGAAGTATAATTGTTCGAAGATGCAATAACCCTTATAGAATGCGTCTAAGGGCCATCACCAATATTTTCAATTACTTCCATTTTTCTATCGAATACTTACATCAATAGTAGATTTATGATTGTGGTCAAATACATTAAGCTATTGTGAACTGCATACTAGAGGCGACACGAAAAAATCATTCCGTAATGGATTCCACTCGTATAAGGAACATAATGTGAAAAATGTTAAGATTCTCGCCCCAACGGTTTAGGCGTTCATTTTTAGATCAATCCAGACTTCTGGCTATATTTACAAACAGCAAGATTGCTTTGAATAACACTCTTATAATATTTTAATGAAACAAAAGTAATTATTCAAAAGCTCATTAATTTGCCAAGTGACAGTTTGGCACTCGACTGTACTTCTAAATGGAACTTGCCTTTAAGTCGCCATTACGTTTAATGGGGCCGCAAATTATTTTATGGGAATATAAAGCTTTATAATAAAACAAACGGCCAAAATGGGTTTGAGCCTGTTTAATGGATAGATTTTCTTTGTATCAATTTTTCTGAATTGCCAAAGAGGTAAAAATTTCAGTAGTAAGTCAACACAGTCGTGTCAAAGAAGGCGTATTTCTGTATGCACATATTCTAAGGTGTTTCAACGAATCTTAGATAATATGTATGACGTATGTATGCTGAGTTTCTTGCCGGAGTCTTCGTCAGTTTAAGTGCATTCCGAACCGGTGGTAGAGTCAATTGTAACGTTCATAAGTGCCTTACCAGGGCGTAAACTGAATAAATCAGTTTTGATTTGATATTGTGAATAAGTTTCGATTTGATTTGATGTTGTATTGATAAATAAAATACTGGATAAGCGAAGATAATAGTCTTACAGAAGCTAGAAGAGAACTAGCCCTTGGTAGATGTTTGGCGACAGATTTCTAACTTGGGGATAGCCTGCGAGACAGGCTCTACAATGTAACGTGTGAAAAGATACCCTCACGATGTTTTCATTCAAAAAAGCATCATGTACAAATCAATCGAATAAGAATAAATTAAAAATTAATCGAGGCCTCGGGTGACCGGCGGGCGGGGAGCTTTTTCCGCCACGCATCAGCTTGGCCATCCAAAGAGGAAACGCTGCCAGCCTTCTGGGAACCTTGCCGATCGGCAGCAGCGGCAGCCTCGAAGAAGTTTTTTATGTATTGTAATTGTACATTTGCATGTATATTTTGTACATTTGTTGTAAATAATAAAATAGTTTGATGATTTATTTACAGGATTAATACTTTAAGAATAAATTATTTTAGTAAGAGTTGACATGATTATTGAATGTTGTTGAATGATTTTGGCATGACGTCTCAGGTATAAGGGTATTTTTTATGAAAGCTTGCTGATACTCTTATTTATTTATTTATTACAGAAACAAACGGTCGTACATATATTAAAGAAAACAGCACCTATAGTTTCATTAATTTTTAAAAGAATGATTTTTGAAGTAAGCTTTGTACCAATCAAAACATGATCTAACTTACTATACTAATTATACTTTTTTTTTTCTTTACAATTAATTTTATTAACTTTTATTTACAACAAATGTACAAAATATACAAACAAATGTACAACTATAATATATAAAAAAACTTTAATAATTAAACTTACTTATGTATATATTATACATAATGGATATTATAATTATTTTATTTACAACAAATGTACAAAATATACAAACAAATGTACAACTATAATATATAAAAAAACTTTAATAATTAAACTTAATTATGTATATATTATACATAATGGATATTATAATTATTTTATTTACAACAAATGTACAAAATATACAAACAAATGTACAACTATAATATATAAAAAAACTTCTTCGAGGCTGCCGCTGCTGCCGATCGGCAAGGTTCCCAGAAGGCTGGCAGCGTTTTCTCTTTGGATGGCCAAGCTGATGCGTTGGCGGAAAAAGCTCCCCGCCCGCCGGTCACCCGAGGCCTCGATTAATTTTTTACATTAAAAATACATAATTAAGTTTTACCAAGAATTAAATTTGTTTTTCAAGGAGGCAACTGTGCAACAGAATATATCAACATCAATTAAGAGATTTTAACTTCTTCACGTAAGTCATCATGGCCTATAAACATTAGCAATAACAGGGGGATTGGCTGCGTTGCGAACCAAGAGGAGCATATCTATTTCAAAGAACTGAATTTTCTTCGAAGTACAGTTTCTACATTGCATTAGATTGGGCGATTTGTCGGATAGGACGTGAAGAACTCGAGACTATGCGTCTAATCCTCTCGCGGACAGAGGCTTATGTCTTCCTTGTGCGGATGTTCGAAGCTTATCTTGTTTAGCACATGTTGCGACGTAAAGATACTTTTAGTAGTGACTCATTTGTAATGAACTAGCAGTTTTTTTTTTCAGAATCAGAATCAGAAATAATTTATTGCATAAATTGTACAGAATATAGGTGTCATAGGTATAAAAACATTTCATGAGTGTCAACAATCTCGTCCACATCGAACATGCAATATTAACAGTTGATTTGCTAATACGTAGATAATCAACATTATACAATTTAATTAGTTAATTTAATAAGTTAGTTTAAGGCGATGATAGCTCAGTGGTAAGTGACGTCGAATACCGCGACGAAGGTCGTGGGTTCGAATCCTACAATGAGCTTGAGCTTTCGGTGAAGGAAAAGAAGCACAAGCTTATCCAGAATAAAATAAAAAAAAAGAGTTAGTCAGAGTAAGTAAATATACTAAAAAATGTCAAACAAATGTATTATTCGGGTTTCGGTTTATTCGGGTTAAGCTTGCGTTTGACCACAATCTCACTATGGTAAGTGATGATGTGGCCTAAAGTGGTAAGCACACAAAGCCTAGATGGGAACTGGCTCTCGGCACACCGATAGATACTTGGCGACAGATTTTCAACTTGTTTGTGGTAGCCGGGTACTACAAAGTACCCTACCACCGTGCTATGGTTCCCTCACGATGTTTTCCTTCGAAAGCTCAAGCTCATTGTAGAATTCGAACCCACGACCTACACCGCGGTATCCGACGTCACTTACCACAGAGCTATCATCGCCTTAAATTAATAAATAATTTGTAATGAACTAGCAGTTTTACAATTTTTATTTTGTATTTCATTTCATCATTTCTGAATTTTTAAAGAAACGAAATGATTAATTATTATGGAAAACCTACTTATATCAGAAACGACCTTGTTTACTTACAGAGCTGGTTCCATTTTTTTATTTGATTCGCAAAGTTAGGAATATAAAAGAGTACAGTTACTGTAAATGCAACTTCGTTTTAAAAATAAAAGCGGACAAGTGCTAGTCCGATTGCTCAGTGTAAGGTTCCGTAGAGTTAGTACTAGTAGAAGTGTAGTGCATGGCTAGTAAAAACACTAAGCGGTGATATTATTTCCTTTTAAATCTATATTATACGTTTGGGGTCGAAACCATGGGCCCGTGGGGGTCTGAAACTCGTCGTTTTACAAGTATTTTATCTAAAAAAATTATCGAGGCCTCGTGACCGGCGGGCGGAGATTTTTTTCCGCCAACGCATCAGCCTGGCCATCCAAAGAGGAAACGCTGCCAGCCTGCTGGGTACCTTGCCGATCGGCAGCAGCGGCAGCCTAGAGGAACGTTTTTTTATTTTTTATTTATTTATAGATTGTAAATATAGTTATAGAAAGATTAAGTTTGTTAACTTGGATGTAGAAAGTAATCTCCAAAACTATAATATCCGATTTCGAAGTGCTTTCATTTCAAATAAATTGTTTTTTCTTTTATTGAAAGTTAGTCTGCCTTTGACCACAATCTCACTTTTATTAGTTTACAATGATAATATTTATTTCAATAATATAAACCAATTGTAGATACTACTGAAGCTCGTCGTTTCGCAAATATTTTATGTAAAAAATTAATCGAGGCCTCGGGTGACCGGCGGGCGGGGAGATTTTTCCGCCAACGCATCAGCTTGGCCATCCAAAGAGGAAACGCTGCCAGCCTTCTGGGAACCTTGCCGATCGGCAGCAGCGGCAGCCTCGAAGAAGTTTTTTATGTATTATAATTGTACATTTGCTTGTATATTTTGTACATTTGTTGTAAATAATTAATGTTTTGATCTAATATATCAAAATAGATATTACTTCATAAAACATATTCAACGCACCCTCAACATGTGATTCTTCAACCAAAATCACTCCCAACTTAAATGTAGGCACCTAATTTCTTTAAATAATTATGACAACTTTATAGGCTTCAATATTTATTCAATTTGGTCCAATTACAGTTTTTTTAAACACTGATCATCTTAGTGAATTATAGTCATGTTCCTTATCACTACGGAACCCTAAAAATGGTTATTTAAAGCAAAGAAACTCCGATATGCTCCATTTTCCCACTAACTGTATAGGAGTATTCCAAGCACGATTTGAGATTTTATTATTTTGAAAACTTCACTCCGCAAGACAAGTTTTATATATACTTTTCTCAACTAAGTATATTCAATTTGTCTGGCGAGTTCTTAGGTTTTTCTTGTTCTTTTTTACTTGTTTTGACCACAATATCAAAGTAAGTGAAAATGTGGCAGAATGTGGTAAAAATCTACTTTTGAGTGTACCTTATATGAATACATATAGTATAGACTATACATATAGGATAACTACTTTTAAGGCGATGATAGCTCAGTGGTAAGTGACGTCGGATACCGCGGCGAAAGTCGTGGGTTCGAATCCTTACAGTGAGCTTGAGCTTTCGGTGAAGGAAAACATCGTGAGGAAACCACAGCACGGTGGTAGGGTACTTTGTAGTACTCGACTGGCTGGCTACCACCCTCAAGTTGAAAATCTGTCGTCAAGCACCTGTTGGTGTGTTCCGGCAATTGCACTTGATTGCCAGTTCGCCTTAATAAGGTGTACAACACATAAGCAATCCCCTGGTATTGCCAATGTCTATAGGCGACGGTTGTCACTTACCATCAGGTGACCCGCCTGCATCGTTGTCACTTGTGACATAAAAAAAAAAACTACCGGAACTCACCGACAGACTTACAACGCCACAAATTAAAATTTAAAAAAATCAATCAAGTATCAAAATCAAATACAGTTTTTTTTTTTGTAGTTTATAACAGTGCAATTTATAACCTAATTTTATAGGAATAAGATTCAAATTTTCGGTAACATAACAAAAACAGTGTAAATATCCGCAAACATAACCGTTTATCCGATTCTGTGGTTTCATTGCGGTCACGTCATTCAATCATTGCTCATGGAATTATTATTTAATGTTAGGCGTTTTGTACATTTTCATAATTAAAAGGTAAAATTTGGGTATGAATGATACAGTGTGATGTTTATTTATTTTTATTTTTTTAATTTATTTGATATTTTGTTATTGGATAGTGTATTTTTTTTGTATAGTGAAGTTTTTCCTGCAAATGAGCTAATAATTGATTTAACATTACTTTCTCACAAAATTAGCTAAGTGCTGGAAGAACAGAGATAGGTCTGTAATTGGAAGGGTTACTTAAAAAACACATAATTAAAAAAAATGATCAATTTGACTGTGTTTCATCAAATCAGGGACAAAACAGGTGCACATACTAGTGATTTTATTCAAATAGGCGTTTTACAAGCACTTATGAATAGTCTAGCTAGGCTCTGCATGGTTCGGAAGGTTTCTTTTTGTGAGACGAGGCAGCAAAAATTCAACAATTGGTAATCTTTTTAAAAAGCTTTATCTTATTAGTTTTTTTTTTAAATTAATGTGCATGGAAGTGATAAGCTTACAAATTTTGAAGGGAACTGGCTCTCAAGTGCAATTATTGGGACACATCTATAGTTGCTTGACAGATGACAATAAAATTGTTAAACATTTGAAAAAAAAATCCATATAGTCCAAAAATATTTAAAAAATGTTAACTTGCTGAGTTTTTTTCCGGTTCTTCTCAGTTGAAGGCTGGTACCGAACCGGTGGTAACTTCTGTAATTCGACCTTCATAAGTGCCCTTCTAGGGCCTAAACTGAATAAATAGTTTTGACTTTGACTTTGACTTTTATGTTTAACTTGAGGGTGGTAGCCATCTCGTCGAGTACTACAAAGTACCCTACCACCGTGCTATGGTTTCCTCATTATGTTTTCCTTCACCGAAAGCTCAAGCTAGGGTTTGAATCCACGACCTACTACACAGTATCCCACGTCTGCACTCACCCTGTATCATGTGTATTGCCACCTTTATACGATTATTTCCGGACACATGGACAGACAAGCTGAATCAATAATTAGCAATATTAATTATTGATAGTATTCGCTCATAAAGCCGTAATTAAACTGATATTCAGTGACTATCCTAATTAATTAATTAAACTGTTTTGTGTGTTCATTCATATGTATTTAGCCTTATTATATCAATTTGAAATGCATAGCATAGAGAAACAATGTAGATGTAAGCGCCTGCGCCATCTAGCGAGGATAGAAGGAATCTTGTAAACCCCACTCTGTAATCTTTATAAATAGACGGGGCGATCGCCGTAAGGGCAGTCTTTGCTCTGGCGTGGCCCGATACACTTGTTGTCATAGTTAATTTGTGCAAACGAACTAATTATTATTATCCTGACCTACCCTCTATCCGTCATAGATAAAAAACCGATTTTTTTTTAATTTAAATGTCAAAGTCCTGTAATATTTCGGGTAATCTTTAAAACTAATGAATCGATTCTACTTGTATTTGACCATTGTAAAGCTACATTATCACTTTCTAATATTGGTTATATTTTATTTTAATAATCACGGGAACGCGGGTGAAACCGCGGCACGCAAGCAAGTTACAATATAATCTTTTTATATAATCACACGATTATAATACTGGCATAATTATCATACTCAGAATTAATTGACTTAATAAAATAACCCTCTCAATGTGAGAAAGAACCGGATAACCCCATCATGATGGTACATAACCGTATATTTATTAAGCCAACCCTTCGCAAAAACCGTCTATAACTTTGATAAAGTTCCAGGGATGGAGTTAGGTTATGAGCGTAAATATTAATCTCTAAAACTGTTATAAAACACTCGCAAAGTTTATCAATATTAGAAAAATATCTTGTTCAAAATTTTTATAAGCAGAAGTTATTATAATAAAAAAAAATGTTAATTCATTATTCGTTTTAAAGAAGTAGACAGAGTTTTTATGTAATTAAACTCAGGATTTATAAACGTTAATAATTGCAAGATATATTTATCAATGTTTACCTGATAGATAGGTAAATGCTACATAAAATTAGGTTATCATGAGCTGTCAAAATCGATTTATCCCTTTAAAGGTACAATTTACAATTATTTTCTAATCTTTTTACGCTTTTATTAGAATCGCTTATAACGAAGTACTATTGAATTTGTTTATGTATTAATTTATTTACTCAATAACTCAGATATTTGATTTTGTGTGAGGGCGGTAGACGTGAAAATTTGCGGGAGAACAAGTTTGCTGTTCTTAAACAATGAGCTTGTGAAAAATAGATATCTTTAAAAGGAGAAGAATTTCCCCAACTCCATCCCTGTGAAAAGATTAATTACGCCTGGACGTTTCGGGATTAAACACTCGCGAAAGTCTATTGGCTTTAAATTTACGGTCTAATTAGGTTTCATTAAACTTTCTTAAGTAGAATTTCGGTGGCGCTTGGGACTTAGCGTTCCCCCAGCTGCTGCGGGCCTCGTCGAATATAAGAGGCCTCTTCGTGTCTCAATTCACTATCTTGCAATAATACTATGTCAATTAAAAATTTATCGATTATTGTTATTAAAAAAACAGGAATTATAAAACCAGTTATTTATGAGTTCAAATGGTTTATTTTTACTTCTAGATAAGCATGCGTTTGACCACATCTCATTATGGTAAGTGATGATGTGGCCGAAGGTGGTAAGCACACAAAGCCTAGATGGGAACTGGCTCTAACTCAACTCGTTTTAGATTCAATTGTTATCTTATTGGTTTAGCTACACTAGATTTTTTTTTATCCAATTATACTTACTTACTACAAACATTAAAGGATACCGAGATAATTAAATAATACAAATGTTGTATGACTAATACTATGATATTTACAAAACAAAAATAAAATTAAAAACCTACAAGGCGATGATAGCTCAGTGGTAAGTGACGTCGAATACCGCGGCGAAGGTCGTGGGTTCGAATCCTACAATGAGCTTGAGCTTTCGGTGAAGGAAAACATCGTGAGGAAACCATAGCACGGTGGTAGGGTACTTTGTAGTACCCGACTGGCTGGCTACCATCCTCAAGTTGAAAATTTGTCGCCAAATACCTATCGGTGTGTTCCGACAGCTGCAACTGAGAGCCAGTTCCCATCTAGGCTTTGTGTGCTTACCATCTTCGGCCACATCATCACTTACCATGGTGAGATTGTGGTCAAACACAAGCCTATCTAGAATTAAAAAAATATATATATATATTCACAGTCAAAGATTTTCTAAATGTTCCATGGTACCCATGATACTAGCGGCGTTACCTCGCTGAACGGTTAAGCTTAGCCTCTGGGCGAAAAAGTCTTTAGCTTTCAAGTCCCCAGAGACCTAGACCAAACGTTTGCCTATGTCTTCGATAGCAACTTTGGTATCAGATGACCACGGGCCCATGGTTTATATAGTATTAGTCAGTGTAATTAAATTTAAATTTTTATGTTGTAATCACTACATAGTATAAAACAAAGTCGCTTGCGCTGTCTGTCCCTATGTATGCTTAAATCTTTAAAACTACGCAACCGATTTTGATGCGGTTTTTTTTAATAGATAGAGTGATTCTTAAGGAAGGTTTATATGTATAATACATGTATAATATAGTAGCGAAACACTGATAAATTTAGAGGTTTCTAATATGATGTCGTAATTAAGCATTTTTTGCGCTTATATTGCAAACTGAACCCTACGAGATAGACCAAAATAATGTACTACAGTATTGTCCACCTTAAAAAGTTCAACAAAAAAGTTTATCCCCCCTCCACCACCCCCACTTGCGCGATATAACGTGTAGTCCACGCGGGCGAAGCCGCGGGCGGGTCGCTAGTGTTGTATACAATAATTCCAGCACTGACACTAGCAGACCAATAGATGTGTGTGTAAAAGTTCATAAACACATCCCGCCGCGCGCCGCTTATGTGTTAACTTATTGTTTATTTATGGCGCGAGAGGGCGCTATTGTTTACCGCCGAGTTTCGTTCGGCTCGATTCCTTGTAAGTGGATTTAGGAAGTTGTGAGTTTATGTTTGTCTTCATATATTGTGTATATCTATACATGATGTGTTGATGTGAAGGGATGTGTGTTTATTGTTTCGGATATATCAGCTTTGTATCCGGAAATGTTATGTTTTCGGATACAAAGCTGTTTTTATCTATTAGATTTCTCGTTGCCAGTGATAAGGAGTAAGAATACAAAACTTAAAATATCTGTTTTATCCGAGAAGTCTCCGTCGCCTATTAGACAGTAGCAATTCCAAGGGGATTGCCAATGTCAACCTTTTACAATGAACTGGCTCTCTAGAGCAACTGCCAAAATACACCGATAGGTGCTTAGCGACAAATTTTCATCTAGAAGGCGGTAGCCAGCCAGTCGAGTAAAAAACTACAAAGTACCACCGTGCAAAAAACAATCCTTTTCATAAAACAATAGTTTTTTGTTATTTTGTGGAAATTTCGTAAGTATTTGTAAAAAGCAATAAAGTCAAATAGTCCAAAAAAATGACCTTACGGTTCTACTCAATTGAAGCCCGACTTCCAAATCCCCTTGGCATAATGTGAAGCGACACTTACTACCATCACGTGACCCACCTGCCAGAAAAATAACACTGAAATCCATTAGTAAAGACTACAGCTTCAAAGAACTAAATATCCGAACTACGTATCCGAATAAGTTCCGTATCCTAATCCAACGCACTATGTGTATCCGATAAATATTTCGTGTTTCAAACTAGCTTCCTCTGAGCTCTTGGTATTTACGAACATTTCTGAAGGCGAATGATTTTGCAATGAGATTCTGTGGCGTATTAACATTGTGTTAAGACTTAAAACACAGTACCTACGTGATGGTTACTTAATTTTTATCTTTATCTTTTACTTATGCCTTGAATTTAATGTTGACGCTATTTGGCATTTCTATAAATTTAAATAAGAGCTCAATTCGTCTGTTTCTAAACAAGGTAGTTACCTAATTTTTACTTTATTATACTTAAAAAGATTTTTAATAAAATAGTGAAATGCATAAGACTTATACTACTCTGTAGGGTGAGGGTGGTAGCCAGCCCAAGTTGAAAATCTGTCGTCAAGCACCTATCGGTGTGTTCCGACAGTTGCTCTTGAGAGCTAGTTCTTATCTAGGCTTTGTGTGCTGACCACCTTCGGCCACATCATCACTTACCATGGTGAGATTGTAATCAAACACAAGCTTATGCAGAATAAAAAAAAACCCATACTAAAAATAATGTTCACGCATTATTTTTTTAAGTGCATTTTTAAGCAAGGTCGTTTATTTCGTTCATGCGTCATTAGATAATAAAAGGTCAAAGCTACTTAAATACTCATGATTAGAGATTTTTTTATCTTGCAACATGTAATCGACCAGTCGATCCTATAAATAACCGCAAACACTCAGCACACTCTGTAGTTTAAATTCACCCAAAATTCGTATGCATTTCGTTAATAAAGGTCAGGAAAAAATGGCGTATGCAAATTAAACAATAAATCATAGTTAGACACGGTATCGGCGTGTTTCGATGGGCGCGTTACGTCGACGTAAGAACCTTAATTTATTTTCAGTGCTGCCATTGCAGGGAATATGAAAATTTCCTCCGCTGGGAATAGATACAAACGAGCGGTCAGGAAGCAAAAAAAAAAAGGTTTCCCTAAAGAGCTAGGCAGAAGATTTACTACATACCTACTAGTAGATACAGTATAAGGTACACTTCAGGTTTTTTTATCCAAGATAGTTTATATAATTTAAAGTTAACAAAAAATAAAGCATAGAATACATGCTACTGCTGACGGCATATTATTTTTTAAAGAAATAAACTTTATTTTCGACATAGTTGCCAAAGAAGTTAAAGAAAACCGTTTTTTTTTTTCATAATGTGTACAACGAACGTACAATTTTCTGACATCTGCGTCATACATTTTTGTGAAATCGCATAAAGTTTTGTCAATAAATTTTTATTAAAATATAAAAATTGTTTCTGTAAACTATTCGAATATAACATAAATTTAGTATTTTTATGCGCTATTCATATTTTGCTCCTCATTACTTTTTTCTATCCAAAGCTTTTATAACACAATCAAAACTGTACTTTTTCTGTACTCCTTTCTACGTTTAGTAAAAACATTAGCGTTTCCAATAAGCAAGTATAGCAATAAAGCAGCGGTTTTCCAGCGTCGCGACCGCTCGACTACACCCTCTACCCCAACCGGGCTGGTTTAATTGGAACATAGTAATTTATCGCCGGATCTCTGTTATCGGATTACCCTCCAATAGAAATAATATTTGAACGCCTGGAATTAATTTATAATGTGGACTACAGATGGCGCTGTCTTGATTAATATCACACTAGTCTTGTTGACCTTTGACCTTACTGTGACTGAATGGTGTAGGTCATTCCAACTTGAATTTTATGATTAAATTAAAGTAGATTGAACAGATTAATAAATCCTGAGAATTGGGTATATTTACTGGTTTTCAAAGGACTTGCAAGTAAATTAAATTAACCTGGGACATTATTTACACACAGCCATCTGATTTCAAACCAAGCAGAACTTGTACTATGGAAATATATTTTCTTCTTTTTTTTTCGAGCTCTTAATAAAATTGCCCTGGGATTCGAACCGACGATCTGGGGCGGGTCAGTCTTCCAACTCTGATGATGATAACGTCAACAAGGTTTTATCCTAATTAAGTACTTAATTGGTGCACCTGATGGAAAATTATCAACGCCTGGAAGACTTTAAAGTAACTCCTCAAATTTTGATAAACGTGGGTACTTACCTCACTTACTTGTAAGATTTAATAAATACATACACTTTATTAGTGTTTAGTATTCCTGAGCATATCTGTTGGACAGTCGAGACACCAGCGGACAAGGAAAATAAACATATTTTTGTGCAAAATATTAAAAATGCCCCAAATTATTGTTGTTTACGCCACTGACCTTAGTTACTTACTTTTGGTGAAGGAAACCATAGACTGGCTGGCTGGCTACCTTCATGTTGAAAATCCTGTCGCCAAGCACCTATCGGTGTGTTCCGACAGCTGCACTTGAGAACCAGTTCGCATCTAGGTTTTGTGTGCATACCACCTTCGGCCACTTACCATGATGAGATTACGGTCAAACACAAGCTTATCCAAATAAAAAAAAAAAGAAACTTGAGAGGTGTCAAGGGACACCCGGATGGAACGAAGTTATATAAGTCGAGAGAGTATATATATATATATATATAAATAGAAATGAAAATATCTGGCTTGCTTTCTATAAGAGAGAGAGAGAGAGAGAGACAGACAGAGAAACATGCGCACGCCGCATATTAGCTTACAATAGCTTACTATAGCAAAAAGTGTCGTGACAACTTTTCGTAAGATTTTTTTCCATCTAGCCCCCTTTCACAACGCGCGATAAGGAACTTCGTTCCAACAGCATAACAATTAACCGACAAATTTTCGAATACAGGGGTAGGTTAATGATTTGTCATTGAATGTGTCTGCATGTCTGGCACCGACCCAGCTGGCTGCGATACGATCGTACAATAAACTATTTTCATAACGCTTTTTGCTTACTTTTAAATGATAATCTATATGGTTATAAGTATGCACGTAAAACGCTATGTTTTCACAATTAATGACTACGGTATTTTGCAGTTTACGCCATCTAAGCAGAGCTTGTACTATAAGAAACTGGATAACTGATATAGGTACTAGATTATAAGCATAAAATTGTTAAACATTTGAATTAAAAAAAGAAGCCAATATAGTCCGTCCAAAAATCTTCTTCTTCCTCCTTGCCTTATCCCATTATTTGGGGTCGGCTCTCCTCGTTCTCATGCGCCAGGATGGTCTATCCTGGGTTGTCTGGTTTATAAGCTGGGCACGTTCCAAGTCGCGGGTTACTGTAGACCACCATGTGGCTTGGGGTCTTCCTCTTTTTTTGTTTTTATTCGGTAGTGCCAGGGCTTGCCGAACCACGTGGTCTTCAGGACGTCTCATCACGTGGCCATACCAACGAAGTCTACTTTCTGTTAGTTTGTCTGAGATGGTCGCAACTTTGTAACTTCCTCTGATGTGTTCATTTCGCACTTTATCAAGTCTTGTTACACCTGCTGCCCATCTCAGCATCTTCATCTCGGCCACATGCAGTTTTTGTTCATGCGCCTTTTTTTTATAGTCAGTCCAAAAATATTTTTAAAATATATCCTCGGACATTTTTCACACACGGCTGATCTGATTCCAAACTAAGCACAGCTTGTAATATGGAAACCAGAAGACTGATATAATACATAGACTACTTTTTTTTTATAAATACACACTTAAATAGATGATTACACCCAGACTCAGGACAAACAGACATGTTCATGCACACAAGTGTCTGTCCTGGATGGGAATCGAACCCACGACCTGCGGCGTGATTGGCAGTGCACAACCACGCCAACCGGCCCGTCGAATGTAAATGTAACCTTGCTGAGTTTCTTGCCGGTTCTTCTCAGTTGAAGGCAAATTTCCGAACCGGTGGTAACTTTTGTAATTCGACCTTCATAAGCGCCCTATACTCTAGGGCCTAAACTGGTTTTGACTTTGACTTTGACTACTACCAAATTCAGGACAAACAGACGTTCATCGGTTAGTTATTTTAGAGTACATCGCGGACCGACACCGTGACACGCGTAAATGACAATCAGACGGCAACACAATTACATAGTTTACTAAGTCTTGGTGATAAAAAAAAATGGTTTGGTCTATTGTGCCAAAACTCATTCAAATCAATCCAGTTATGTGTGATTGAATAAACCACACTTTCGCAGCCATGCTAAAAAGGTTTCTCACTTCAAATTAAATACGTCAATTTCACGTAGATACATTAAAAAAGTAAAATAATGGTGTAATCAAATAAAGCTATTACATAAAATAATTTCAGCAAAAAAATCCTTTGATGTCGAATATTGAATATTCATGATAGTCTATTAAACAAAGAACGCTTGCTAAAAAAAGCTTAATTGAATTTCTCCAGAATATTTTGGCTTGTTTTAGGGTTATTTGATAGAAGAGATAAATATGGAAATGTTTAATGGAATTCGTAAAAATATGTTTTTTATCACTTTTGACCCGCAGTCTTTTAGTAAAAAAGGAAAAATATATTAATGATAAAATATTATATCTCTTTAGTATATACTTCTACTGCTACTCCTGCTATCTCCTGGATCTTATCTTTACCTGGGATAAAAATCTATGTCTTATTCTCGGATATGATCTACCTGTGTGCCAAGTTTCATCAAAATCGTTGCAGTTTTTACGTGACACGCAAACTTTCACATGTATAATATTAGCAGAATTACAAGAGCTGCTATTTATGTATCCGGAACTGGTCAGTAACAGAACAATATTAAATAAAAACCGGCCAAGTGCGAGTCGGACTCGCGCACGAAGGGTTCGGTAAAAAAGGCAAAAAAATCACGTTTGTTGTATGGGAGCCCTTAAATATTTATTTTATTGTATTTTTTTAAATTATTATTAATGTAAAAATACAACTGAGTATTTTGTGAATATTTGTAGTAAAGTAAAGTGCCTACCTGTTGCCATTATTGATATCGAGCAAAAAAGGGCAAATAAATAGCGTTTGTTGTATGGGAGCCCCCCTTAAATATTTATTTAGTTTTTAGTATTTTTTGGTATAGCGGCAACAGAAATACATAATTTGTGAAAATTTCAACTGTCTAGCTATCGCGGTTCTTGAGATACAGTCTGGTGATGATATCGAGCAAAAAAGGGCAAAAAAATAGCGTTTTTTTGTATGGGAGCCCCCCTTAAATATTTATTTTATTTTGTTTTTTTTTTTTTTGTTATAGCAAGCAACAGAAATACATAATTTGTGAAAATTTCAACTGTCTAGCTATCGCGGTTCTTGAGATACAGCCTGGTAACAGACAGACTTGAGACTTTTACATTGACTTTTACACTTGAGAGCCAGTTCCCATCTAGGCTCTGTGTGCTTACCACCTTCGTCCACATCATCACTTACCATGGTGAGATTGTGGTCAAACACAAGTTTATCCAGAAAAAAAAAATAAAAAAAAGAAGGACGGACAGACGGACAGACAGCGAAGTCTTAGTAATAGGGTCCTGTTTTTACCCTTTGGGTACGGAACCCTAAAAAGTAACTATAACATTTAAAATTGTAACTCTTTGGCTGAAGAATACAAATTATTTCATGTAGCTGTCATTTGTATTTTTTTTGTTACATCATTTTGAAAATTGCGTGTAATTTATTTAACTCGTAAAAGTTTTCGTGTTATGATTTATTACGATTTTTGGCGAGGGCTAACTCAAAAACTCACTTCGACTTTCGGGGACGATGTGCCATCTAAAACTACTGTGTATCACTGGTTTAGCGAGTTTAAACGTATGCGGTCTGTGCTCACGGACAAACCCTCAGCGCGAATCTGACTCACACTTGCCCAGTATTTTATTAAAACATTAAGAAAATAAAAGTAATATTTTATACGCATAATTAAATATATGAGAGCATTAAAATGAGATATTACATTTATTATTATTCTATTAATTAATCGAAGTACGTCATAATAACGATATAGTGTATGAGTGACGGAGAACCTGCCCCTGTTATTTAAAAATACAAACATTATCAATTATATGTATAACTAGCTGTCCCGGCAGACCTTGTTCTGCCCTATTTCTCTAAAACGCGTCTTTGTTTTGATTCGATTGACGTCAAATGTTTGACAGCTGGGTGTTTGTATGGGAAAAAGAAAAGGGCTGTTTTTAGGGTTTTCCCGGCAATTATTCGAATTTTTCTCGCCGTAAAAACCATCCTTGGACTTCAACAAACATTTTAAAAAAAGAATTGGCCAAATTGGTCCAGGCGTTGTTGAGTTATCCGCTTACCAACACATTCTGCGATTCATTTTTATATGTATAATTAAACTAGCTGTCCCCTGCGGTTTCACCCGCGTTCCCGTTGGATCTCATCTTTCCCGGGATAAAAAATATAGCCTTTGACACTCACAAATAACGTGGCTTTCTATTGGTAAAAGAATTTTCAAAATCGGTTCAGTAGATCCAGAGATTACCCCCTACAAAATAAATTTATTTTTCTTCTTTCTCTCTACAACTTCACAAAATCACAAATAGTGTAGATAATGAAATAAAATGAAATATTTATTTATCCAAATAGGCCTTCACATGCACTTATGAATAGTCAGACTAAGAGCTCGGTTCGGCAGGTTGCTTTTGCTGAGAAGAGCCGGCAATAAACTCAGCGATGATAGCTCAGTGGTAGTGACGTCGGATACCGCGGCGAAGGTCGTGGGTTCGAATCCTACAATGAGCTTGATTTTGGTAAAGGAAAACATCGTGAGGAAACCATAGCACGGTGGTATGGTACTTTGTAGTACCCGACTGGCTGGCTACCACCCTCAAGTTGTAAATCTGTCGCCAAGATAGATGGATGAATGAACCGGCCGACAGTGGTAAGCATACAAAGCTTAAATGATACTGGCTCTTGAGAGCAGCTCTACCGGTAAGTAGTTGATTTTTATCTTGAAGGTGGCCAGCTAAGCATGCACTAAAAAGTTCCTATTACCGTAGGATTCGAACCCACTATTATAGTTATGACGTCTATACTACTAAAATATAGAAAAAGGTTGACAACAGATTGGAAATCCCATCCCCATTAATTAATGTCTATAGGCAACAAACGCTTATTATCAGGTAACTGCTTATTAAACTTAAGTTTTGTCAAAAACAACGTATCTGGTAGATTTAGAGAAGAATTCCATACAAAAATCCATAACTCATATATACTAATATTATAAAGAGGAAAGGTTTGTACCTTTTGGTAGGGGAGGCAATGATGCTAAATTTGTAGTTACTCGAGCGTCTTTGGGACCTACTGGAATTTGAAGATTAGGTGGAATAAAGAAAAAAAGGTTATGTGATATTTTCCCCTTCAGCGGTGGGGGGAGCGTCTACAGGGTTTCAAAAATGTAAAAAAAAACAGTCACCAAGAGATACTCGAGCGCGTCAGATATTAATAGGGTAGTCGCGCCACGTCTGTCTGATAACGGAAATATAATAATCTGCCGTTTTGCGTGGTGGGGGTGGCCGTACGAAGGGGTCGAAAATATTTTAAAAAAAAAATTACTCGAGCGCGTCAGACATTGATAAGGGATGTTAAGTGAACCCTTCAGTAGCTCCTATTTTAAAGACTGACGATTTGGACGCGACCATCAGTCAGGGCCGATTTTTGAAAATGCGAAAAAAAATCGTGACCTTGATTTACTCGAGCGCGTCAGATTTTTATACAGGCGGTTCTTCTTGATGGCCTTGTTGTACTGACCCATAATCTGACAATTATGTTGAGGGATTTCCTTAATCTGACGGTTTGAAAAAAAAATATATAAAAAATATCGAAATCTCGAAAATGGTTCAAGATATCGAAAAAATGTTTGTACAAAAGTTGTAGAGAATTTAATCTTCTACAATATTTACAACACATACACATACCAAAAAAACCATAGGAAACGAGATATTTGCAATAAATGATTTTTTGACCTTTGATCTTGAAAAATCAGTAGTCGCGGGCACCCTAAGATAAGTAGCTTTTGAGACAAGTTTTAGGGTGTCAAAATAAAGGTTTAAACAAGTTAATAGGTGACTATCTCTCATTCTGAGGTGAAACTCATAATATTCCTGGACTATACACTTAATAATGATTTTAGCTACTTCGGCTTGTGCAAATCGGCAGATTAAGATATTTCCGTGATTCGTGACTAATTTCCTTCAAAATAAAAAAAAAACTAATCGCGCTCGAGAAAATCCAGATGTCGTTTTTTTTTGCAACTTTGCGAGTCTCCAATTTTCTTTCGTCACGCCCAATTTGTCAGATTATTGAAATGTACACTATTTTGCATGTAACTAACTTACCTTACCTTAATCTGACGCGCTCGAGTATTTCAAACCATCGATTTTTTTTTACTAATCTGACGGGCTACCCTAGGCGTTCGACACTACATAGAGGGCTCAGATTTGGTGAGAGTACTTCACAAGGTGCAAGGTTGCCCCCTTATGTTAATCTGCCGCGCTCGAGTAAATCCCGAAATCCCCTATTCGCCTCACCTACCATTTGTAAGTATGTTTGTAACGAATTGGCTCAAAAAGTACTGGACCGATTTTAAAAATTCTTTCACCATTAGAATGCTACATTATTCCAAATTAACATAGGCTATATTTTTATCCCGGGATAAGATAAGATCCCACAGGAGCGCGAGCGAAACCACGGGGAACAGCTAGCCAAACAATAAAATTCACTCATCGCCTGCACTTTTCATTAACCAAACCGCAGTAGAACATCCACTCTTCGAACATCAACTTCCCAAGCTCAACCCAAAATCAAATTTTAAATAATACACGGCAATTAGCGATGGGAATGGTAATGAGATTATAATTCATTACCATTATTAACACTTGAATAACGAGCAGGGTCTCGCCATGCGCCAGAGAGACCGTACTAAAATACCTCTCAAAATACTAATTGCTTTATAATTACTGCGATCAAAGTCCCCAGGCTATAACCGCGCAATCAGTTAACGGCACCATTCAAAGGTACGGGTTAAACCTTAGGGAAAAAAATCCTAATGCTGCCAATAAAGTTTAAGAGTTGAACTTAGTATTTAATAAACCAGCTGTACCCGGGGTTTCCGTAGGATCATATCTTTCCCGGGACAAAATATAGCCTATGTTCATCAGAGATAATGTAGCTTTCTAATGGTGTAAGAATTTATCAAATCGGTCCAGTAGTTTCAGAGCCTATTCAATGAAAGAAAAGAAAGAAAGAAAATAAATTTATTTGTGGCAAAAAATAATACAAAATATGATAGGTTAGGTTTGATAGAATTTAATAAAAAAACTTTACGAAAAACGGTAGGGTACTTTGTAGTACCCGACTGGCTGGCTACCACCATCAAGTTCAAAATCTGTCGCCAAGCACCTATCGGTGTGTTCCGACAGTTGCACTTGAGAGCCAGTTCCCATCTAGGGTTTGTGTGCTTACCACCTTCGGCCACATCATCACTTACCATTGTGAGATTGTAGTCAAACACAAGCTTATTCAGAATTTTAAAAAAATGCGACTTCTGTAGTAAGGCTCGCTCGATTTTTTTTATCTAAGGCATCTGATACAAAATTACATACGAGGAAAAATGTAGGCGAAACGTATCTGCAAACAGAAAATTCCTGTAAAATTAATAACACCGTAATTAAATTTAAATTAATTTATCCCACTGTAATTAATGAAAAATCATGTACGAATGTATATGTAATTGAGGCGGGATATTGCATTACAGGGCCATTACGGCAAATTTATGGATTAATATCACAAATGTTTATTATTCGTTGCATGAAATACTCCAGTAATGCTTATATGCTAAGGTTTCTTCAATAGGAGACCAGCCGTGGCTTTCCTTAGGGAGGTATGTATTTTTGTATTACTTTAAGAATAAAATTATTAAATATTTGAAAAAAAAAACAGCCAATATATCAGATGGTCCAAAAATATTTAAAAATTGTAACCTTGCTGAGTTTCTTGCCGGTTCTTCTCAGTCGAAGGCTGACTTCCGAACCGGTGGTAACTTCTGTAATTCGACCTTCATAAGTGCTCTTCTAGAGCCTAAACTGAATAAATGGTTTTGACTTTGCATTTGAATGAATTATACTACAACTTTTAGGCGATGATAGCTCAGTGGTAGTGACGTCGAATACCGCGGTGACGGTAGTGAGTTCGAATCCTAGAATGGGCTTGAGCTTTCGGTAAAGGAAAACATCGTGAGGAAACCATAGCACGGTGGTAGGGTACTTTGTAGTACTCGACTGTATGGCTACCACCCTCAAGTTGAAAATCTGTCGCTAAGCACCTGTTGTGTATTCCGGCAGTTGCACTTGAGAGCCAGTTGCCTTTAAGGCATTGTAATAAGGTGAACCTCTTGGTATTGCTAATGTCTATAGGCGACGGTAGACACTTACCATCAAGTGACCCGTCAGCTTCGTTGTCACCTGTAGTATATAAAAAATACCTAAATAAGCGAGCAAATAATAAACCGCATTACAGAAAGGTAAATTAACAACAAAAAAAACACTCGACCATCACGACCGGTTAAACAGGGTTCGACACTCGAACACGTTCGTGAAAATGCTGACATCAGCTCGGCTGGTAAAATTAGGGACTTTGACGGTACCTATAAGTAGCGACATCTAGTGTAATGTTTTAGAACTAACCGCCGGGTAAGACATGCTACGAGAAGTATGATTTCAAAATTAGGTATCTCATTCATATATTTTTTTAATAATTTTTAATCATGACCATAGATACAAAGTCTTTCAGTCGCATACAATTTCTTTAGTTTTAATTTCTTCTTTTATGTTCTAGTCACATTCTCACATTCACTGTAATGTCTAGTCCTCATCCGTACATGTCCAGTCAGGTTTTTGTGAAATTGGCGGCTGTTCCATTAAAACATTCACGGACTTTTTGGGACAACCTGAAAAGTCACAATACACGCTTTCATTTCACTTCACTTCACTTGTGCATTTAGATTGATCTTTATTGGACAAAACACCACCGATATTATTCAATAAACTTAAAATACACCAATTAAATAAAAATAAAACGAAAACGCAACGTCACTTCGCAAGATCCCGCCAAAAAGTCCTCTCATTCATATTATCATATTTTATGCCAACTTTGGTAAAAAAAACCTTGTTTATACTCTAGTTTTCTCAGAATATTTACACTGAAATATTCAAATCTTCTTTATACTCTGGCTATAAGCAATGTCTAGAAAAATTATGCACATTTTCAGGCTAGATGTAACAAGGCTTTTCACAGACATCTATAACCATGAAAATGTGAACACTTAATTGGGTGATGCCAAAATCTATACTAATAATATTAAAGGGGTAAAGTTTGTGAGGTTGTAGGGGGTAATCTCTGGATCTACTGAACTGATTTTGAAAATTCTTTTACCAATAGAAAGTGACTTTATTTGTGAGGCTATCATGATAAACAATAAAACTTGATAAAGTTATCAAACTTAAATTTAATTTAAATAGTAAAGTATTTTTTTTTTTAACTATTTAACGAACGTCTTTTACAATGACAGATATGAAAACTGACATCGTGAAAAACATATCTAATTTTTTTAAATAGCCGTTCTAAATTACTAAACCTACGCCAAAAAATATACAATAGAATATAATAACTCGAAACTATATTGCACATTCGAAATAATACAATTTAGAGTTATAACAGAACCGCATAAAGTATCCGAAATATCGGGCGCAGCGCCGCGGCGGTTCTGTGGAGATATATCTCCCTATTCGAGGAGTGTGCGTGATTTATTTGGACTTTTGTCGCTTTTATACCTTATTTACCGTCCCCACTTTTATATTCCACGTTTTGAATAAAACTCGAACCAATAACTTGTATTATGTCTTCCGCCTTCATGATGGTAGGGGAGGCATTGATGCTAAATTTGTAGTTACTCGAGCGTCTTTGGGACCTACTGGAATTTGAAGATTAGGTGGAATAAAGAAAAAAAGGTTATGTGATATTTTCCCCTTCAGCGGTGGGGGGAGCGTCTACAGGGTTTCAAAAATGTAAAAAAAAACAGTCACCAAGAAATACTCGAGCGCGTCAGATATTAATAGGGTAGTCGCGCCACGTCTGTCTGATAACGGAAATATAATAATCTGCCGTTTTGCGTGGTGGGGGTGGCCGTACGAAGGGGTCGAAAATATTTTTAAAAAAAATTTACTCGAGCGCGTCAGACATTGATAAGGGATGTTAAGTGAACCCTCCAGTAGCTCCTATTTTAAAGACTGACGATTTGGACGCGACCATCAGTCAGGGCCGATTTTTGAAAATGCAAAAAAAAATCGTGACCTTGATTTACTCGAGCGCGTCAGATTTTTATACAGGCGGTTCTTCTTGATGGCCTTGTTGTACTGACCCATAATCTGACAATTATGTTGAGGGATTTCCTTAATCTGACGGTTTGAAAAAAAAAATATGTAAAAAATATCGAAATCTCGAAAATGGTTCAAGATATCGAAAAAATGTTTGCACAAAAGTTGTAGAGAATTTAACTTTCTACAATATTTATTATGAATACACATACCAAAAAACCCATAGGAAACGAGATATTTGCAATAAATGATTTTTGACCTTTGACCTTGAAAAATCAGTAGTCGCGGGCACCCTAAGATAAGTAGCTTTCGAGACAAGTTTTAGGGTGTCAAAATAAAGGTTTATACAAGTTAATAGCTGACTATTTCTCATTCTGAGGTGAAACTCATAATATTCCTGGACTATACACTTAATAATGATTTTAGCCACTTCGGCTTGTGTAAATCGGCAGATTAAGATATTTCCGTGATTCGTGACTAATTTCCTTCAAAATAAAAAAAAAACCAATCGCGCTCGAGAAAATCCAGGTGACGTTTTTTTTTTGCAACTTTGCTAGTCTCCAATTTTCTTTCGTCACGCCCAATTTGTCAGATTATTGAAATGTACACTATTTTGCATGTAACTAACTTACCTTACCTTAATCTGACGCGCTCGAGTATTTCAAACCATCGATTTTTTTTTACTAATCTGACGGGCTACCCTAGGCGTTCGACACTACATAGAAGGCTCAGATTTGGTGAGAGTACTTCACAAGGTGCAAGGTTGCCCCCCTTATGTTAATCTGACGCGCTCGAGTAAATCCCGAAATCCCCTATTCGCCTCCCCTACCATGACGTGCGACTCATAACTTTGGCGATACTTATTGCTTTGGTTTTATCACGATTTTTGTTTCAATCATTCAGAAATTGATGAGAGACCATTCGATCTAGTTTTTTGTTCTCTAACTGTGAATTTCTATTTTTTATATCACGAAATTGAAAAATATGGCGACATTGATTATAAACCACAGACCTATTATCCAACTAGACGTCGCGAGTGTACGTACTTCGCGTGTCAAAAAGCAGTCAATTTGTCTGCTTTCTATTTGTCTTCATTTAGTCCGCGATCGACTGTTATTGCCTTCGGACGTCAACCGTCAACAACTAGAAAATGACTGGTAGTTCCGTATCACCATTCTACCATCGCACTGCTCGCCGGCGATGTGGAGCTCATCCTCACATCCTCGAGCCGCCTCGATCGTCCACCGACCGATTCAACCGGACGTTCCTTCTGCGGACCATTAGGATGTAGAATGAGCTCCCCATTACGGTATTCCCTCCGCGCTATGATATGGGGTTCTTCAAAAAGGGCGTAAAAAGAGCTTTACAAATTCGGAAACACATCGGCAATCACCCTGGTATTGCAAATGTCCATAGGCGGCGGTGACCACTTACCATCATGTGGACCGTCTGCTTGTTTGTAAACCTATTGACATAAAAAAAGAAGTTGTAAAAACTGTACAGAAAAAGCCAAACCAAGTAATTTTTCCTGTAAAGTGACACGTTTGGTCTTCATAGGTCTGTGGTATAAACGCACTACCACCAGTCTAATCTTATCTTACTAATATTATAAATGTCAATGTTTGGATGGATGGATGGATGGATGGATGGATAGATGGCTGGATTTTGAGGCGATGATAGCTCAGTGGTAAGTGACGTCGAATACCGCGGCGAAGGTCGTGGGTTCGAATCCTACAATGAGCTTGAGCTTTCGGTGAAGGAAAACATCGTGAGGAAACCATAGCACGGTGGTAGGGTACTTTGTAGTACCCGACTGGCTGGCTACCACCCTCAAGTTGAAAATCTGTCGCCAAAACACCTATCGGTGTGTTCCGACAGCTGCACTTGAGAGCCAGTTCCCATCTAGGCTTTGTGTGCTTACCATCTTCGGCCACATCATCACTTACCATGGTGAGATTGTGGTCAAACACAAGCCAATCCAGAATAAAAAAAAAAAAAAATGGATGGATGGATGGATGTATGTTACTCATTTACGCCAGAACAGCTGAACGGATCTGGATCAAATTTGGCATGGAGATAGATTATAGTCTAGGCTACTTTTTATCCCGAGAAAAGATAAGATCCCTCGCGAACGCGGGTTAAACCGCGCGGAACAGCTAGTCATAATAATGAGTGGAAAATGTCAATGCCGCCAAGCACTTATATGTTCCGACTTTTGTGCTTACCAGTTTCGGCCAAATCAACACATACCACAATGAGATTGTAAGATAAGGCTATCCTACTATCCTACTAATATTAAGGCATATTCGAATAAAAAAAATCATTTTCATTTCCCTAAACGTACCTAACACGTGTTCTCTGCTACACAATTTCACTCATTACAAGTTCGATGCGGTATTACTACAAATGACTTTGTTTACATGTTGCTTGCTACCTCTCATTTACAGGAATTGCCTTTTACATTGAAAACACGTGTATGTAGATAGAATGCTCTTCTACGGATTTGCCTGTTATTTAGATTATATAGACTTTAACAGGACTTTAACAGCCAAAACTGGGAAACTGTATATCAAAATCAACTGCTGGAATACACCGGTGATTGGCGACAGAGATTCTACTGGAAGCTAGTTAACCAGGCTTTTCTAGATTTATATTAAGATCTAGTGAAAGTAATTTCAGTTTAGTCCTTCTCAATTGAAGGCTTGGTTCTGATGTAAGCCTTCAGAAGAATCGACTAGAAAATCAGCAAGGTTGTATTTTTGTGTTTTTTTCACAAATATTTAACACTTTTAGCGATGATAGCTCAATGGTAGTGACGTCGGATAACGCGGTGAAGGTCGTGGGTTCGAATCCTACAATGAACTTGAGATTTTGAAGGAAACAATAGCACGGAGTTAGGGTACTTTGTAATACCCGACTGACTGGCTTCCACCCTCAAATTGAAAAGCAACAAGCACCTATCGGTGTGTTCCGGCAGTTGCATTTGAGAGCCAGTTCCCATATAGGCTTTGTGTGCTTACCACCTTTGGCCACACATTGCGGTCAAACACAAGCTTAACCAAAAGTAAAAAAACTGGCAAAAATCCGCATTGCACCTCCATTACCAAAACCTCACAAACAAAGACTGGGCCTTAAGTCTAGTGATAAATACAGGCTACAATCCAATAGTACCTATAGCTCGGGCGGGCTGCGAGTTCAGTTAGATGGACGGATTTACGCGTTAGGAGTCCGTACGGCGCTCTACGAATACAAATTACTTCGTTAAATAAGTTGTGCGAGCCCGAAACACCTACGAACAATTTGGTGGCGTGGTTACAGTTTAATGTCTTATTTGGCCGTGAATTTTAGATCCCCTAATGTGATTATTCGGTGGGAAGTAGGATTTATTAAGATCGATAATTCTTTACGGCAGCAAATGGATTTTAGTTGTAGATTATTTGGGATTGCGCATTTTTAAGATATTATAAGATAGGCACAATCTTGCTGTGTCAACAACTCGGCTTAGCAATGATAGGGACCTTTTCAAGGGGCCTTTTTTTCTTTAAATTTAATAAAAACAATTTAAAAAAATACAATATTACTAAAAATATAGTCAAATAATATTCGTAAGCTACCTACGACCTTGTTCCTGAAGCACGTTTCTATTTTGCGCCGCAAAATATAACTTTGGTACCTGTAAAGATATTTTTTATCTCTTTTTTATTTTAATTTAAAAAGGGACCAGAGGGGAACTAATCTCCAGGGCCACTGGGAAATTGATTTTGTATACGCTGCGACGAAATATAGAAATTATAAAACAAGCGGGAATATTCGACGTAGACGAATTACTCCGAAGAATATATTGGTTTTTCTTTTAGCTTCATGAATATTTATTCAAAGAACGGAAGCTTAAGGTGTTATTTACTTTGAAAATTACTTTCGTAAGGCTGTAAATATCCATACTAATATCGGTCACATCACTTACCATAGTGAGATTGCAGTCAAACAAGCTTATCCAATAAAAAAAACTTGAGAGGTGTCAAGGGACACCCGGATGGAACGAAGTTATATAAGTCGAGAGAGTATATAAAAAAAAATTATAATATATATAGGAAACATAGGATATATAAATAAAAACGAAAATATAAGTCGAGAGAGTATATATATATATATAAAAAAAAACATTTCTATTTATATATATATATATATAATATATAGTCAAGTCGGTATATATATAGTCGGTGACAAAAGGCACCGACAGTTTTATGTCGGGGATTTTTTTTCCGTCTAGCCCCCTTTCATATTTTTTTTCCGTCTAGCCCCCTTTCATATTTTTTTTCCGTCTAGCCCCCTTTCATATTTCATAACGCGCGATAAGGAACTTCGTTCCAATAAAAACAAAATGATTGTTTATATGGAGTTTGTGAAATACTAGCTTGAGACATCATAAATTTACACCCTTAAAAGAAATCTTTACCGTTAAATTGGTAATTAAAAATCATTATTACTCCTTGCAATCCTTTGCGTCGCGCAGTCGGGCAAAAATAAAGATTTTTAAAACGTAATACCTATTTTAGAATATTTTTCTTATTACCTTCTACTAACTTGCTGAATATAAATAATATCCCTAGTATTTAATGGATTATAATTTTATTTACAACAAATGTACAAAATATACAAGCAAATGTACAATTATAATACATAAAAAACTTCTTCGAGGCTGCCGCTGCTGCCGATCGGCAAGGTTCCCAGAAGGCTGGCAGCGTTTCCTCTTTGGATGAAACGCTAATATTATATTTTGTATTAGGTATATCAGATCTGGTTTCCATAGTACAAACTCTATTGAGGATCAGATGGCCATCTGTGAAGATATTGTTATTTGAATGTCTATCGGCAATATTTTTACCAGTTCCTCTAGCTTGACGTCATTTATTTCATCATTTGTTTTATACAGGTAAACAAAGTCAAAGTCAAAACCATTTATTCAGTTAAGGCGCTAGAAGGGCACTTATGAAGGTCGAATTACAGAAGTTACCACCGGTTCGGAAGTCAGCCTTCAACTGAGAAGAACCGGCAAGAAACTCAGCAAGGTTACATTTTTTAAATATTTTTGGACCATCTGACTGTATTGGCTTTTTTTTTCAAATAAGTGCCGAATCTTAGGGGGTAAGAAAGGATACCAATCATTGTATCAATTTATGCAATAAAGCTCTTAAATCTCAAACAATTACCATAGACAATATCAGTCACGAAACGAGGTCTGTGTCTTTATCAAGGCGCTTTTATAATTTTTTGTTTTTGTTGCTGGCAATCATCCTTTTAGGATATTTCTGCCAATGTCAAAGTATTTGAAATGGTCTTGGTCTATTTGTCACAATTTTTTTTTACATAAGTTTTAGTACTTTTAGTCAATATAAAGTCTTTTAATCGCATACATTTACTTCAGTTTTAATTTCTTCTTTTATGTTATAGTCACATTCTCAAACTCACTGTAATGTCCAGTCCTCGTCCATACATGTCCAGTCAAGCTTTAGTGAAATTGGCGGTTGTCCCACTAAAATATTCACGGACTTTTTGGGACAACCTGAAAAGTCACGATACACGCTTTCATTTCATTACACTTGTGCGCTTAGATTGATCATTATTGGACAAAACACCGCCGCGCGCCGATATTATTCAATAAAACTCAAAATACACGAATTTAATGAAAATAAAACGAAAACACATCGTCACTTCACAAGTTCCCGCCAAAAAGTCCCTTTTATTAATTAATTAGACGTATTCGCAAACTGTTCGAAATTCGAATATTTATTTAACATTTTTAAGAACACATAATTATATCCATATTTATTTTAATTAGAACTAGTGTTCGAAATTCGAATCATTATAAAAAAAATAGGAACACATTGTATATGAGTTTACATCAATTAGAGCTAGGTACTAGTGAACAAAAAAAAAGAAAATCGCTTGACAAACGGGAGAGAAAAAAGGTAAAGAACTCTTTTGTCATTGCCTATTTATAAGAATACCTACAAGTGAATGACCTCGCTGGTGTGAACTCCCCGTCTCCAGCTTTAGGAGACGAATCATTAAAAGATTTGCAGCAGTCTAGAGACGCCGTAAACATCGGCACACAACTTTCAACATGGATTCTTGGGAAAGGCCGGGAGCTAGGATACAAAAATAAAGGTTTTAATTTTTGTTGCTGACTAACAAAAAAAAATCTTTTACCTAATACATACTAATATAATAAATGATTATGTTTGTGTGTATGTATTTTACTCAGCTCTGTAATTATGGATTTGAATGTTTGATATTTAGGTAACCTAGAATAAATCTATCGCCAAGCATCTATCGGTGTGTACCAGAAGTTGCAGTTGAGAGCCAGGTTCCTTCTAGGCAATGTAAAAAGTCGCTAATGCCCACAGACTACGATAGTCACTTGCCATCAGCTAAGTTGTCAAACTTTTGACATAAAATAATACCAAAATAATTTGGGAATTAAAAAAATTGCCAATTCGGTCGTTGGCACCTATAACGCCACAGGAAGGGGTTTGATTCCCATTCAGGACAGTCATTTGTGTGCATTAACGTGTCTGTCTGTCTGTCATACCTATCAGTTGTCTAATTTTTATAATACAAGCTTAGTTTGGGATCAATAGCCGAGTGTGAAGAATTTTCTTGAATATTTAATTTAATAATTATTATATTTTTAGGTCCATACTCCTGGACTACAATCTTATACCCCAAAGCAACTTTAAGCGCCCGAACTTCTAAGAAATTTACATTTTCAATGCAAAATTATGTCCCCCGGTGTCCCAAGAACGAAGCGGTACTTATGCAAAAATATCCAACAATTCAAGTGCTTGTTACAGCTATTAACGAGTGCGCTTTAACGCTGATTGACTTTAAAAACAGTTCGCTGCAAAGCGCTGAGTCCGCTGATTGCGCTGAAAACTGTTTCACTCAATTGCAATTGCAGAAATCTGTTTGGAAAGTAATAAAAAAGTAAGCACGTTTTCAAGTTTATTTGTAGAACAAACTGTTGGTGAATTTAGTGTGAATGGACCCGTATCTAGTCTATTTCATGAAATGAAATGAAATGTTTATTCATCCAAATAGGCCTTCACAGGCGCTTATGAATTGTCAGATTCCAATGACTCTAATAACTCTAATGCTTAATAGACAGAAATACTATCCCTACAATACAAATATTATAGATGCAAAAACTTTTTTTCTCCTTGGCAATCACAGCTAAACGGCGGAACAGATAATGGCGTAGTGCAGGGCTAGTCAGTGTGGTTTGCGAACCCCTAGGGGTTGGTCAATTAAATAGTAGGGGTTCGCGATAAAATTTACGTTATGGCGACAGAGCGATAAGTTGCGCGAGCGTTGCGAGATATGTACTTTGAATGAAGAAAGTATATGAGTAAGTAGCTCTGGTGTAGTGCGTAAAAATGTGTGATACGCACAAAGTCACGGACAAAAACTAGTAAAGAAAAACGTACTATAATATTATGAAAATACTATAAAAAAAATATTTAATTCACCTCTAACAAAACTGAATGTCTATGAAAAAAGTTATATAAATGTAACGAAAGAAAAATTCCAAAACAATTCATCGTTTCTGAATAGGTACTCACAAAAGTTTCGAAAACTTCAAGATCAAATTTAATCATATTATTTTTCGACAGCCCTCAAAATATTTAACAAGTTTTTCAACAAACAAGCTCTTATGAAAACTAAACAATAAAACTGTAGTAATATTAAAACTAGCGGCATGCTATTATGACCGTTTTGACAAGAGGGTGTCTCTTCTTAACTCGCTATAGTTGTCTCTTTTTGGCACGTAGATGAAGTTGTCAAAACGGTCAACATAGCGTGCCTCTGTACTTATTTTAAAGACAAGTTGTTAAGTCTCAAACAATGTACAATGCAGTAAACATTTTCACTTTAATAAACATGTACTTGTCTTGAAAACTAACTTGAGTAATGGACGAAAATTAATTTCTTAAATACCATTGAGAATAAGTTTTGGATCCTTATAGTTTTTGAATGAAATGCTTTTATCAACAGATTCTTACTAGACTGATAACTAAAATCTAACTTTTTTTAAATTCTGGATAAGCTTGTGTTTGACCACAATCTCACCATGGTAAGTGATGATGTGGCTGAAGGTGGTAACTACTCAAAGCCTAGATGGGGACTGGCTCTCAAGTGCAGCTGTCGGAACACACCGATAGGTGCTTGGCGACAGTTTTTCCACTTGAGGGTGGTAGCCAGCCAGTCGGGTACTACAAAGTACCCTACCACCATGCTTTATGATTTCCTCACGATGTTTTCCTTCACCGAAAGCTCAAGCTCATAGGATTCGAACCCACGACCATCGCCGCGGTATCCGACGTCACTACCTCTGAGCTATCATCGCCTAACTCAGGGGTCGGCAAACTTTTTAGACAAAGAGCCAGGTTCCATAAAAATATCGACTTCTCGGAAGCTCAAAGAGCCGCAGTTTTCTGTTTTAGGTTTTTCACTGTATTCCAAATTATAATAGGACTGTAGTAAAATGTAGTAAACTGTGTTTGGGTTCGAAATAAAGACAATTATTTGGCTCGCGGTATTTACGATATATTTGATCTCACATGCAGCCAAAAAAAATGATTTTGAGGGGAACTTGAAGAGCCGCAACTGACCCTTCAAAGAGCCGCATGTGGCTCGCGAGCCGGAGTTTATTTTTTTATGTCACTAGTGACAACGAGGCAGTCGGGTCACCTGATGGTAAGTGACTACCGTCGCCTATAGACATTAGCAATACCAGGGGGACTGCCAACGTGTTGTACACCATATTACAATGCCGTAAGGGCAAGGGCAACTGGCTCTCAAGTGCAACTGCCGGAACACACCAACAGGTGCTTGGCGACAGATTTTCAACTTGAGGGTGGTAGCCAGCCAGTCGAGTACCACATAGTACCCTACCACCGTGCTGTGGTTTTCTCACGATGTTTTCCTTCACCGAAAGCTCAAGCTCATTGTAGGATTCGAACCCACGACCTTCGCCGCGGTATTCGACGTCACTTACCACTGAGCTATCATCGCCTTGCCGACCCCTGGCCTAACTAATTATAGATCTAAGAGTGTAAGGGATTAAGAAAAAGAGTGGGGCGAGTCTAGTGGATGCTTAGTGGATTTTATACCGATAAACTTACTAAAACAGCACAGCGTACCTACCTAGGGCACATATAGACAGGTCTTGTCCAGACAGAGAAGGAGCGTAACACATCAATCACAGTCTATGAACGTATGCCTCGTCTATCATCCAGTAAGACCTGCTGAGTTAATATTTGATGGCCATTGTCACTGAGAAGGTTTCAGATAGATATTACGAGAAAAATAGCTAGGAATCTAGCCAGTTTTAGAGTAAAAACCACTATAATGATACGCCCTTAGAGTACACATTTTACTGTCTATATTTAAAGTTTAGTATTATTGTATTACCTCAGACTAAATAAAAAAGGGCCCGCGGACTTAAATTGAAGCACAGTAAACGAAGCTGAATTTGAAAAAGCATTCTTTCATAGCGGAAGGAGACCTACTCCCTATTAGAAATCTACCTGCCAAACATGTTTGTAGCATATATACATTAGTACTCTATTTTTGATGCAATCATTAATTAGGTACAATCTTAAAATAAGTTATTTTTGGAAGATAAAAACGTTTCTACATTCCTAAAAGGCTATCGAATTTACAAAACGTATTTTCGCTGCTGTTGATTTTCATGGTAAACCAGCTAACTAGCGCAATATAAGGAAAAAAATCAACCTCCTAACAAGCCTTAGGCACAGTAATTATATACCCTAAATCAGTATGGAAACTAGGCCCAATTGACAACATTTCATTTTTCATACGACCCTAAAACAAAAATATGATTTCTTTCTTTTCCTGTCCTGAATCAGATACATATTTTATTTTATTTTTTAAATGTCTAATTTAAGAGAAAAAAAATAAAAACTAAAATAGTCAATATTATTCGATGCGACGGTTGTAAGATTTTGGTACCATCGGCTTAGCAAAATTAAAACTATACGTTTTAATTTTAGTCTACGGTTGTAATCAAATGACATTACTTACGTCAAATTATTGAAAGTGTCATATTCCATTTCATATTTTGAAGTAAAGTAGGCTGATTGCTTAGATATTGGTCCTCACGCCGCGCGCCGTTCGGACTGGCGCGACGTTTTATTAATCTGGCTGTAAATAAAGGCTGATTGATTGTATCACAATTTAGGTAGAGATGATAGTATGATATGGTGATGATTTCCACAGTAATTTACAGTCATATATATAACATAAACTCACATTCAACTTTTGTCATTGTACATTTTTATCAGTCAATAGCTCTAGTTTTGGTTTATTCCAGTAGTAGGTGGTTGATGTACTAACTGATCGTTCAACTGACCATTTAATAAGCCTAAAGGCAAAGTAGATTGCAATTTTTCATCCTCTACATAACACTCAACTTTCGTTATCTTTTATTTATTTATATCAATAAAAAATAAAACAACAAAAAATTAAATAAAATATATACCTGAACTTTGCTTCTTTGCTCAGGTGTTATTCTACATTTAAACTATACAAAAAATATTTTGGCGCTTGACTTCCACATTATCCAACGACAGCAGTGTCTACAAAAGCATCCTGTAATGCCAGTAGGTAATATCTTAGCACTGCGTGTTTCCTTTCCGCGCCATTATAGCAATCATTTTCAAAAATATGGTCCACTTTTGGTAGGTTCCTGATATCGCCAACTTGAAATCCTTTGGAGATTCTCATGATATGTATTTTAAAACTGACATAAAAATACCGCGAATATCAAGCCGAGAATTTTTTTTTTATAATGGTTCTATTAAACAGAGCTCTCCTATTCAGGCGTAAATTGGTGCTTACGTCTATTTAGAATGAATTGAAATAAAAAGTTAAATTTCTATATAAAAACAAGCTTATTCAAAGAAAAGCAAAAATATGGGTATCGTATTTTTTAACCTAGTTTCATATAAAAGATAAAATAAGCATGTTAAAAAAATGACATGTTGTCAATTGTTGGTACTCGTATAATTGTTCTATTAGAGCGGAAGGGTCGTTCCCGTAAGTTATGTAAAATTTAAAAGTTTTTTTATTAGCAACATCAAAAAATAAGCGTATATATACGGGTTTCTGGAGATAGGACAGCGGGTCACCTACCAAATTACTTGAGTAAAAGTGTCACCATTTTCGAGATATTTAATACCTAAAATTCAAAAATCTATACATAAAAAATATCGAAATATCTCCAAAATGGTGAACTTTTTACTGAGGTAATTTTTGAATATTTGGTAGGTGACCCACCAACCTATGTCCCTCTTAAGTTTGTCGTACCTACTACTTACCAGACACCCTGTATATAACACGTATAACTCATCACGACGCGCGCGCACTCGCTACTGACAGCACTGCGAGGGGTGCTTAGGATCTCGCCGTTTCGAACGGTCTGTTTCTAGTTTCCATACTGCTTAGCCTATATATTAACTGTGCCTTACGCTTGTTGCCTGTGCTCAATATTTTCACGTACACCTGAAAATCTCGGCAAAGGCTCGTCACTCTGACAGGTGTAAACGTGTTCGTAAAAATAAAGCAGTGGCCACACCAGGCGGGGTGACCAGCCGTGAAACTCTTTGACGTCAGCCACAGGTGACCAAGTCTTTGTTCGAACGGATACTTTGGACAAACTTATTAAAAAATGTGAAGTCCTAGCGATTTTTTTTTTTAAACTGACGTAAAGGCAGGCGGTTCACCAGGGGGTCACATGGGCAATACCAGGGGGATTGCCAATGTGTTGTGAGTTTTTACAATGCCTTGAAGGCAATTGGGATGTTGTTTATATTCAAGAAATATGTAACGTTAACCAGGATATAAAACATCGAAAAATAGTCGAAAATAGCAATCTTTTTACGATTTTTAATTACCAATTTAACGTTTAAGAGTAGATCTTTTGATGGTGTATATGTATGACGTCACAAACTAATATTTCATACAAAACTACATGTAAACTATCGTTTTGAAATTTAATAAAAAGTTGTTGATTTAATATGTCAGTCAAAATCTCTATTGCCGAACGAAACACGCCGAGATAGCCAGTCAATCGAGTACTACAAGATACCCTACCATCGTGCTGTATTACCAATAACATCAAAGATCGACCGATTTTAGAATTAAGTAATAGTAGTTCGGAACTTTAAGGAACACTATGTATGTGTAGTCCATGCACTTGGGTGTTAGAATTTGGAGATGACGAAACAAAGCTATTGCGTTCATGACTAAGCGAAAAAAGATTGTAATTTTGCAACTTCTCCTACCATCCTATAATAACCTAAGGCTTAAAGTTATGGCTGTCTCTAGCTTTCATCACACGTCCCTCGGGTTCTGGCTACTAAAACTAAGACTACAGGCACTTCGCACTAAGTGTCGTAACTGTAAACTGAGCTGAGCTGACCATATCGTCCGTCCATACGTAAGAAAACGTATTTGCTGTAAGTAGCAAGAATGGCGTAAGTAGACTGAACACACAGTTAGAATCAGAAAAAAAACTGCGTCGAATGGTTCTGGGTCTCATATCGCAACGACGACAAAAAAAAATGAAAATAGGGTATAATTTTGAAAAAAAATACTTGTTCAATTTGCTATAAGTCACCAAAAAAACGGTGTTTTAACACTCTTTTACTTACAGCAAAATTATTATTAATCATCTGATATAACTTACAGCATTCTTATGGATGTATACCAATTAAGTGGTATAAGTTGTTTTTAGAGTTAGTCTTACATCTCTTTAATAGTACGTAATTTATTAAAAATTTCAATATTTTCAGTATTTTAAATGTATAGAAATATACGGAATTAAGCGATATCCATTGAAGTTATAAACTACTTACGACGTTCTTCAGGTCTTTAAAATTAAAAGTAAATTGCTGTAAGTAGTGAAAAGCCTAATTGTAATAACTTTAATCAAAATATTTTCGTTGCTCTTCATGAGTATTATTTTAACTAAACCGTGTTCCAAAAATCATCTTTCTGTCACTGATAATTAAAAAGATATTAATTTTTTTCTAACTATTTTAGAGTTTTTTGGCTCTGGTGAAAAGTTGGGTTTTGACTACTTACAGCAAATACGTTTTCTTGCGTCGACATGACCTTTACATACCCTGTAAAAAAGGTCATTAACATTACGGCCATTGAACCGAGGTCTGTTGCTTTATTTCCACGGTGAATGAACTCTTAATTTTACTGAAGTAAATTAATTGCCTATTAATATTTAGAAGCAGTAGTTTAATACGAAATCCAATTCAAAAGGAGCCAATTTTCCAGACTTGAAAAAACACATTTGGGGTTTCAATTTAGTTCTTTATGTAAATATTTACATAAAGAACTAAAATAAAATATTTTATGTAAAAAAATAATCGAGGCCTCGGGTGACCGGCGGGCGGGGAGCTTTTTCCGCCAACGCATCAGCTTGGCCATCCAAAGAGGAAACGCTGCCAGACTTCTGGGAACCTTGCCGATCGGCAGCAGCGGCAGCCTCGAACAAGTTTTTTCATATATTATAGTTGTACATTTGTTTGTATATTTTGTACATTTGTTGTAAATAAAATAATTATAATATCCATTATGTATAATATATACATAATTAAGTTTAATTATTAAAGTTTTTTTATATATTATAGTTGTACATTTGCTTGTATATTTTGTACATTTGTTGTAAATAAAATAATTATATATCAAAAAGAACTACATTGAAATTACATAAAGAACTAAATTGAAACCCCAAATGTGTTTTTTCAAGTCTGGAAAATTGGCTCCTTAACAAAAATTGGTCCTCACGAAATTTCAAAAAAGGCTCACGAAATCATCTGTAAGTTGTAACTTTGCGACAAGGACATCATTTTACCACGATCTTCCATTCTTAAATTAAAAAATTGTACTGCTAGTTACAGGTGATTCCGTTGTTTACAGACAAAACTAATAGAATATCAATGTATGTATCAATCTCTTTCTAACTAGAACATGAGAGAAGAATAGAAGAAAACGTGTATTTGCCACTGAACTCCGTCTCCTACTAAACGGGTGGACAGATTTAAATTTTTGTGAGAGTTGAGTGGTTTCAATTCTCTTGAATCAGGTAGGTGGCGCTGCTATCGAATTCTAGGTTTTTTTTATTCTCAAGGTAGCACAAAGTCAACCAGTTCAGCTAGGTTTCATTAAAGGTCATCACTATGGCTACGGTTTCATCACGATATCCATCAAACATGTCCAAAGTATATCGCGATTACGTCAAATAATGTGTACACATTTCATTTCACCTTTCCAGCCTATACTTGTAAAAGCAATGATATTAAGCAAAAAGGTGTAGATAGGTTATTTATAAGTGCTCCGCGAGCGGTATGTTAAAAACTGGCTAATTAGCCAACTTGGTCCGTGTCTCGTCCCTGGTGTCAACGTATGCTGCACTTCACGTACCGAGTGCAATTAAATGTAAAAGTGACACAAAACAACCAACTCCGTCGTGTGTTATGAAATATCGTAATGTAGTGTGATATTGGAATATATAGTAGATTGTTATACAAGGGGCTAAAATGACCCATTATATACGAGGTAGTTTTACTCCCGAGCTTTAGCGAGGGACTAAATAGAAACCGAGTTTTAATGGGTTTTAGCGCCGTGTGTTACACTAAACTTTTCACTACGATTGCGAAAAAATAAAACAATCCAATACAATATGAAATATGTAGTTTATAATTTCTTTTTTTTTTGTTTCTTCTGTAGCCGCAACACATTGCATGCATTCTACCAGAGATTTTCAAAATTAAAATGAAGTTCTTTTTTTATGAAACAGTAATAAGTCGAGTCTTTATTCATGATTATTCTACTTATGACTAAAGACTTTTTCGTTTTTGTAGGCTCATTGTCATTTGACACACAAAAATAAAAAAAATAATACTTTTTCCCCTAGAGGATGAATTGCTATTTTTTCATCGCTCTGGTACGCTACAATGACGGTCTTTTTGAGCAAGAGGAGTGAAAACGTTATTTAAATGTGCGTTAGTGTGCAATTCTTGAAGAGCGAATGCTGGGGCTTAGACTGCCCTGTAGTTGGGGCTTAGAATAACAGCTACGGTGCTCCCCTGCCTGTCGTAAAAGGCGACTAAACGGGGTCTTTAACTAAACCTTTCTGGGTCGTGGGCAATCGGGGCCCCGAGCGCCCGAAAGCGGCCCCGAGGAGGACGATGGGTCGTCGTGGTTACGACCCATCGTGTGATAGTACAGCGAGGGTGCTGGTGGGACGTATCACACTTCCCCGGGACGCGCTATCTCAGCGGCGCGTGTAAAGAGGGCTCGAGTATGAGTTCTGTACGCGAACCCGAGCCCCTCTACAGCGCAGATAGTGACCACCATTACCAGTAAGAGTCTGGCAAAACCCGGTCGCTGCCCCCCTTGAGCGATCGGGTATCCTATGAGGATTTCCCCACGGTAAAAAAAAAGTTAACCTATCTACACCCTTTTAACTTATAATATCATTGTGTAAAAGCGTATAATTTGTAAAACTTCCTACATACATATTTATTGGTTGGCACGGCAGGAAAACACCAATGTACACTTCCTTTCCGTAACGATGTTGGTATTTTTGTTGGAAACAATGCTTTTGCTGGAAACACGATATAGATTGAACTTGGAAACTTCGGAACAAGTATTTTCCATGCTTTTATGATCCACGACATGCGAAGTTTTCCATCATAATTCTTTGCAAATAACTTTTGTAATGGCAGTTCCTTTTTTACATGAAACTGGTTGTCAGACTACAGGGTGCCGTAGATTTTTTTCTTAGAATTGATGGCCCGTATGATGGAGGTTTTTTTTTACTTTTAATATGCTTGTGTTTGACCTTAATATCACCATGGTGAGATTACTGAGATTGTGGTCAAACACTGGCTTATCCAGAATAAAAATATCTCAGGAACAGATCCATAAACGAGTTTAAATTATTGTTATCATACGGAACCTTCCGTGCGCAAGTCGGGCTCGTACCCGGCCGATACCTATTTTGAAATCATTACATCCTCAAAACAGATTTCAAATGGTGAGGCTGGAGGCGTAATATCCAATATTACACGGTAATAAAGCAAAATGATACGCGTATATAGGCCGTAAACAAACTGGGCGAATCTTGCACGCCAGTCACGGGCCCGGCCGACTATTTGCCGCGCAAATGTTTATGTGAACCAGTAATGACCAGATAAAACCGGAATGGCCTCAAAATGGCCGCCCATATATTATTTCGCTTGTGTTTTAGATGTAGTTCGACTGAAATGTTTACTGGAGATAATCAGTGGACTCATCAATTACTTTATTTTACGTTAAAAAAAGGAGAATGTACAAAATTACAAAACGTAAACTTAGATGGCATCTATCTATCAGATAGACTGGCCTAGGCATCCTTCGCTGTAGATATCTACAGGATGTTAAATGTAAATAGGTACACGAAATGACTCCGCTGCATAATCATTTCATTTCATTTCATTTATTTATTCTGCTACTAAGTGTCTCATACATAGATCTTATAATATTACACAGTACTTAAAAACTTAGCGACCTTTTTCAGGTATAGCAAATTTATAATAATATTTTTTTAAGAATTTACAATATTTAAATAAATAATTCTACTAATAATAATTCCAGTAAGTAATAATAATTTTACGAACAAATAAAACATAAACAAACCTAATCGTTAAGATATTCTTTTATTGTATAAAAACATTTATTAACTAAAAACTGTTTAATTTTTTTTGTAAATTGGTTATATTGGTTATTTTACTACTAAACCCTTACTTTGCCTCTTTACAATACTATATTATAAATGCATATAATAATCCTGAATAAAACGTTTTCCATTGACTAATGTACGGACTACTACGAGCTACTCAAAGCTACGGTTATTAATACCAAATCAATTGAGCTAAGAGCTGAAAGCGATCGCTTGGGATCAAATTAATCTGCACACGGCGCCGCCTGCGTCAGTCATGTAAATTTATTAACAGCTGACTGATAGAAGCCGGTGACCTTTCGTTAATTGATTACGCTTGAGTAGTTCGAGAATTAATTCATATTTTTATTTTCTTTTATATAATGGGCATTCTCCTTTAACAAAATGATGGTTAAAATGTCCGTAAATAATTTACGCTGATAATATTATGGATAGAGATTTTATCTGTAGTTTTATTACTTATCTAATCTATAAAATATAATGAAATGAAAACCCTTGAGTTTACTCACATTGGAGTGTACCAGCATTTGCTTGCTAATATTAAAAAAAAAGTTTCGTCATTTTGAAATAAAATAATGTTTCCTATGAGTTTTGCTAGCAGATATTTACTGGCAACATCCCTACCATTTTTTCCATCCTGTAGGTATATTAAAATGAAACTACATCAGCCTTCACCCGAATCTAAACTCTAAACAAATGAGCACAGAACTTGCTCAGTAAAGCATCACATCACACAGAAAGGTCAGTTTTAGCTTGACATGGACACAAAGCCTGTTACGACACGTCCTGACGACCAAAACTGACAGACCTATTTGCAATAGCTCATAGGCAAAGAGTGACAGATACGATGCTACCATGTTTGTTTACGCTTTGGATATACAAATGGTAGACATGCAATTGCATAGTTTATTGAAAATAAGGAGTGGAACTCCTTGCCTGAGTCTGTGTTACAACCTGGGAGTCTTCAAGGCTCGAGTGAATAGGTTACTTCTAGGTAAGCACCATCGTAGATACTCGTAGCATCGTCATTTTATTAGGATTATAATTTTATATAAAAACCTTCTTCGAGGCTGCCGCTGCTGCCGATCGGCAAGGTTCCCAGAAGGCTGGCAGCGTTTCCTCTTTGGATGGCCAAGCTGATGAGTTGGCGGAAAAAGCTCCCCGCCCGCCGGTCACCCGAGGCCTCGATAAATTTTTTACATAAAATATTTGCGAAACGACGACCCACGGACCCATGGTCTCAACCGCAAAAGGCTTATATATAAGGCTTTTTTTTTATTAATAAAATTCCATCAATTTATTAAACTGTTCAATTTTAGTTACCACTGTACTCGATGGAAATACATAAAAAATCGGTCAAGTGCGAGTCGAACTCTCGCGCTGAGAGTTCCGTAAAAACTTGTAATAGGTAGTCACACAGGAATCGAGTCTCCAAGATTTTTCTGTTTTTCCCATTATATTATTCTTTTCTGATGTAACTTCAAAACGGTTTTCAGATTCCTTTACGTGTGTTAGACATTGTTTCTTGGCATATGTACTGAACGGATTTTGATAAAACTTAGCACACATCTATCAATCATTGTCCTGAACTAAAACATCGTTCTAGTCATAATTTCTACGAGGTGATGTGGTAATTGTCAACGTTTACGGACTATAAAGCAGAAACTAAAGATAAATAAGCACAGAGAGATATTCTAGCATAAATATTGACATGAAACACTTGATCGAATACCTCAGTTGATGTCACATAAACTATTCAGGGAGCTCGTTCAGCCCACACGGTTGTAAAAGGCGAAATCCTTACGAAAATATTTATTTCTATTCATAAAAAATAAGTGCGGTTTCAGCAAATAGCCCGGCCCACAATAAAAGTTGGGTAGTTACGTGTGTAAGGCCCAGTAGGACCCGAGAATTCTGATAAAGAGTGAATTGGTGAAAAAGCACCTTGAATGCGAGGGCTCTCCAAGGGTGATACGTGTAAAGAATTATATCAATGGTCCTTTAAAAAAGGTGTGTTTTAACCCTTTTTTGTGTGTGCGTGACCTTAAAATGACGTTTAATTTTAGCTAATTTTATTGAGAATACTATAGGTAGGTACTATTATTTCTGCTCCGCAGCGTTTTATCTGCAATCCCTGCATTTTACTCCTTTATTATAAAGTAAAAAAGTGTATGTGGGGTTTATATTATAGTCTATCCACTATCCCCAATCAGAAGGTTATCATTTTTAAATAAAACACTTGAATATAATCTAACTCTTGTAATTGTCTTTTCAACGAGACTGCCAAACGGTAACTGTTCGCAGTGCGCTACGTACGATGTGAGTTTAAACAATAAAAATGCTTGCTAAGCAATGTGACACGCGTAGGTACATATGTGTCCCAACAATATTCCCCCCTTTTACAATTTTTTTCAAAAAAAAATAAAAACTTAAACTAAATTATACATTAGTCACAAAAAAATAGCAATGTTACGATTAAATTCAAACACAGGTTACAATACTTATACGAATAGGTACATGTTTCAAAATAATTAAATTCAAACACAAATTTCAAAACAAAATATACTATAGCTAAATTACGAATACATACTACAAGTACTGTACAGTATGCACATACAGTTATTATTCACCAATTCATGAACAGTTCCATAAGTAAAATGTTTGGGAAACTACATATCGAATAAAAAAATGCCTAAATAATACTATGAGTACATTTAATAAAGTACTTACATACTTATATTGTTTAAAAAATAACGTTTATTGTTTACATAGAAAACTTGACGGGCGGTCTAACTGTGCGACCACTACGTGTCGTATAATATTTACATGATTCGTTTTGATGACTTATCGTGGGAGAGCTTGTCGTCAACAACAGTTTGGCTTCGCTAGCATTACTCATATCATAACACTCATTATCTGCTTTGTTTAATACGTAAGCTGGTTTCAGCCTATCTACTGAAATACGAGCTTGACGATAAGGAAACTGAACTAAAAATACTTTCGGTCCTCTCTCAATAACTTTAAACGGACCATCATAAGGCGGTTTTAATGACTTATGTACCGCGTCATCCCTGACAAATACAAAGTCACACTTTTGTAAGTCTGGAAATACAAATAATTGTTTCGAATCTTGACACTTTCGCGCGGGACGATATCTGCTAATTGTTTCCCGTATCTTTTCTACTAAACTAAAGGGTTCGCTGGGATCTATATCATGTGTGGTATCATAAAAATCACCAGGTAAACGAATGTTTTTACCAAAAACAAGCTGAGCAGCGCACACTCCGTTATCAGTACGTATGGCTGCTCGTAACCCTAACATGACTGTGGAAATTTCATCAGCCCATGAATTGTTATTTATTAATCTAGCGGTTAAGGATGCTTTTAAAGACCTATGCCAGCGCTCAACTGCTCCATTTGACTGTGGATGGAAACTAGTTGTATGAATTTTGAAAATACCTAACAATTTTGTTAACTTAGTAAACAAATTAGATTCAAATTGACGACCTTGGTCGCTAGTGATTTTGACGGGACAACCATATCGTGTTATCCAACCATCATAAATAATCTTAGCAACAGATGATGCTGTAATTTCTTCCGTGGCAAAACATTCAGGCCAACGGGTTACTCTATCAATGATAGTTACGCAATATTTGTATCCTTGTGGAGATGTCGGTAATGGACCGACAATGTCTACGTGGATATGCTCAAAACGTCCTACTTCCGAAAAATGACCAAATTCAGATCTCACGTGTCTATTTATTTTAGATTTTTGACATGGTACACATGTCCTAGCCCATTGACCTATGTCCTTATTCATGCTAGGCCAAAAGAATTTATTACATATCATTTTTCGAGTAGTACGAGTGCCTGGGTGGCTTAAATTATGTACACTTTCAAATGCCAATCTCCTAAACTCTTCCGTTAAATATGGTCTAATTGTGTCTTTACTAATTTCGCAATAAATTGGCTTATTACAAGTAGGTACGTTTATTTTCTTTAATTTTAAACTCGTGTCGCTATTGTTTACTTGTGTCATGTTCGATAGCGCGTCGTCTTTCAACTGCGATTCGGCTAGTTGCTCGTAATCAAGTACAGTGGGACAAAAAATTGTTTCAATACGTGATAGAGTATCTGCAACAATATTATTTTGACCTGATATATGTTTGATATCTGTACTAAATTCGCTAATAAAAAGTAATTGACGTGTACGTCTAGGAGTTTCGCTATTTTCCTTGCCAATTTTGCTAAACGCGTGACATAAAGGTTTGTGGTCAGTATAAATGGTTAACTGACGACCTTCAAATAATTTCCGAAAATACTTAATAGCTTTAAAAATGGCCAATAATTCACGATCATAAGTAGAGTATTTTTGTTCTGTGGGTGTGAGCTTTTTGGAAAAATAGCCTAAAGGTTTCCATGACCCTTCCACGCGCTGTTGTAATACTGCACCTATGCTAAAATTAGATGCGTCACACATTAGTGCGAGCGGCAATTCCGCTGACGGATGCGACAACGTAACGGCTGATTGTAGCCCGGTCTTACATTGTGCGAACGCTTGTTCAGCACTATCATCCCAGATAATTTTAGATTTATCTTTCTTTTTACTATTTACTAAGTATTTATTAAGTTCTGACTGATACTGAGCAGAGTTTGGTTGTTGAGGCCTATAAAAATTCGTCATGCCTAGAAAACGACGTAAATCGGCTACAGTTTCCGGTTTCGGAAAGTTTACGATAGCCTCGACTTTCTCGCTAAGTGGTCTAATACCTTCCGCACTAACCTCATGTCCTAAAAAATCTACTTTAGACTGTCCAAAACAACATTTACTTAAATTTATCGTAATACCATATTTACTAAATCTTTCAAACACTAACTTTAGGTGTTCCTCATGTTGTATGACGTCATCGGAAACTACTATTGCGTCATCAATGTAATTATATAAAAAATCCAAATCTTTAAGTACGGTATTGTTCATGAAACGCTGAAAAGTTTGTGCGGCATTACGTAAACCAAATGTCATGCGAGGAAATTCAAAAAGACCAAATGGTGTAATTATTGCTGTTTTTTGTATATCCTCTGGAGCTACTGCAATACAATGGTATGCTCTATTGATGTCTAATTTTGAAAATACTTTCTTTCCCGCCAAAATGTATGTGAAATCGTGCAACCTAGGAATTGGATATCTATCTGGCTTAGTAATGGCATTTAATTGACGATAGTCACCACACGGCCTTAATTCACCATTTTTCTTAGGAACGACGTGTAAGGGACTGGCCCAAGGACTATTAGAAGGCCTGCAGATGCCCAATTCCTGCATGACACGAAATTCCTTTTTTACTTTTGCATATCGGTCCGGAGGTAAAGGTCTGGCGCGCGCGTAAACGGGTGGACCACTCGTTTCAATATAGTGCAATGTACTATGTGGCGGAGTTTCCTGGAATGAAGGTGGTTTCGTAATGTCCGGAAACAAATTTAATAATTTATAATATGGATGACTATCAACAATAGTGTTAATTGACGGCTGGTGGGGCTTAACAAAAGAAGCATTCACATTTAACTCTGTAATCTGATCTATTAACTTTCGAGAATTCAAATCAACTAACAATTTATGAAATGTTAAAAAATCAGCACCTAATATTGGTTGTTTAACATCAGCGATGACAAATTCCCATCGATAAGGACGGCGTAATCTTAGATCTAACACTAAGTTTTTAGTACCGTAAGTTTTAATTTCGGTACCGTTAGCAGCATAAAGTTTATAGTCCGAACTAGTAACACTATTGATTAACTTACGTGATACTGGTATGACGGAGACGTTGGCGCCTGTATCCACTAAAAATTTATAACCTAAATTCTTATCAAAAACACAAAGACGGTGGCATGGAATAATGGTACAGATTTCACCTGGAAACTGTACCACGCCTTCTAGTTTTTTGGTGTCGATTTCCATGCGCACGGCTGGACACATCTGTGGGCGTTTTCCTGGAACTTGTAATGGTAGTAACACATCCAGTTCGGATTATTCGATGGTTTTTTGCTTCTAGATGACGACCTTGACCTGCCACGCCTGTTCCGGCTCTTGAAGTCTCTACTTGATCGCGCCCTTTCAAATTCCGTCATTCTGACGCTCAACTTGGCAATTTCGGCCATAATCAACGCTGTGTCATTGTTGGTACCTTGGTGAATTCCAGCTGAAACTTCAGACACCTGCCTATTACTTCGCGTAGCTTCCGCGACATTGTCCGCGATGACTGCTAGGTTTTCTAAATTCTTGGATTCCGAGACCGCTAACACTGCTCGTACGGCTGCAGGTAAATGACCTTGCCACAAGACCCGTAAGGTATCGTCTGGAATCTTGTCTCTAGCGAGATCCTTCATTCTATTAAGGAGTTGTGAGGGCTTTTGATCGCCCAAACCCATCTCCCCGATTAATTTCTCAATTTGTCTGCTAGTTGACTCTTCAAATAAAAATATCAGTTTAGTTTTCAGAGCTTGAAATTTTCCTGTCTCTGGCGGCTTAGTAATAATGTCTGTTACCTGACTTATCGTGTCTTTGCCTAATTTTGAGACGACGATATCAAATTTCGCCTCGTCCCCCATTTTCTGTGGAGCCAGTATGGCTTCAAGTCTCAAAAACCAGACCCTCGGCATGTCGGTCCAAAAGTCTGGAATACGTGACGAAAGCGAAATAGCCAAAACCTCAGAAGACGGCTGAGTTACCGCTGGTTGTGCCATCGTTAAATTCCAAAATAAATATTTCACTTCACAAATTCACTTTCTTCGCTATGTCCATTAGAGTCACCAATGTGGGGTTTATATTATAGTCTATCCACTATCCCCAATCAGAAGGTTATCATTTTTAAATAAAACACTTGAATATAATCTAACTCTTGTAATTGTCTTTTCAACGAGACTGCCAAACGGTAACTGTTCGCAGTGCGCTACGTACGATGTGAGTTTAAACAATAAAAATGCTTGCTAAGCAATGTGACACGCGTAGGTACATATGTGTCCCAACAGTGTAGATAGTTAATAAGCGCTCCGTGAGGGGTAGGTTAAAAACTGGCTAATTAGCCAACCTTGACCTATGTCGTGTCGCCGGTCTCCTATGTACATTATAAAAGTGACCTAAAACAACTAAAAATACTGCCTAATGATGTGTGATATTGGACCATTTCTGAAGAGCAATAATTTTATATTAGACAGTAATTTATCCGCATTACATATTGAAACAAAATAAACAAACTACACAACTACAAGAGTTGAAGATAAAACGAGTTCAATATTCAAGTCGAAACTCGAAAAACTTACTTATAACTGCAACAACACTAATATTATAATATGTCTTAAACTAAAGAAGCTATTCTTGGAGGTGAGATAAACCAACCAATAATGACTCGTAGCAACAGAGTGGCGAGTGGCGAGACGGCCCGTAAACAATGATGACAAGCCGTGGCCGCGAGGGGGCGGTTTCATTAAAAGTTAAATTGCCACAACCGCCGTGATTGGCAGCGCCCTCTAACTCCGCAGTTTCCACTGTGACACAATAATGTCGATGTAGTAATTTGCACTTTGTTCGTGCTACTTAATGACTCAAGTTTTAAATGCATTGTTTAGATATCCTAAGATATTGGAAGGCCGAAGAAGATATGGATGGACTGTGTGAAGAATGATGTTTATGAAAGGTGTGAGTATTGAGACGACTAGTGATAGAGCGGAGTGGAAGAGGAAAACATGTTGTGCCGACCACACCTAGCGTGGCATAAGGACAAGAGAAAGAAGAAGATTTCCTAAGATATTCATCATTAATCTTATCTTCATCATCATCCGAGCTTGTAACGGTCCTACATAAGCCTCCTCAATGGCGTGCAATTTATCCCGGCCTTCCACTCACGGTGCGCGTCTTTCACTCAAGAGCGCGTTTGCTCCATCGGCTCTCGGTCCTTCGACATACACGACCAGCCACTGCCACTTCAGTTTGCTAATACTGCGAGCTATGTCGGTGTTCTCTTCCCAATGTCCTTCAGATATACTGTCTCTCTCTCTTATCTAGTCAGTATTAGAAACCGCGTGGAACTAGCTGGAACGTGGCAGTGATTTGTATCTGCACTTCGAACAGCATAGCATTCACCACTAAACCACTAGAGCATTCAACACGATATTTATATATAGATATAGAAATCACAATGTCAGTCGAACTGTTCGTTCATGCATCAATTCAACATATAGCTATGTTTGAAATAGCGACAAAATTGTCGTTTAGAATGAAAATAAGAATCCAGAACACAACTTTACATATAGGCGTGTAATGAAAGTAGCAGACAGACGGAACGTGCCATTTTTTCCGGTACGCAGTCGTTTCGAAACGGAATGTTTCAGGATTTATTTTACGATTGCAATAATCATAACAGAAAAGGCGTAAGGAGAAAAAATAAAGCCTGCGAAATCCAGGATTCAATGGGGATTATCAAACTGTGTAAAGAGATATATGTTTAAAATAACCTATACCTATTCATGTTATGGTAGGTACGTAGGCAAAATAGTGTGATTTTTTTAAGATATTCGCCTATCTGCTCCGTTATAATTTTTCTATTCAATTTCTCTATTGAAATGTTTGGAGTCCTATCCTATTGCAAAACAGATACAACTGGCGAGACGCGTTTTTGGGACAACCGTTCATGAAATATGGCCGTTTTTAGAAGGACAAATTATAACAATTCGTAAATTTTTTTTACAAAACAAGCTATAATGTACTTATATTTACAATTAATTTAAAAAAATGTACAATCTATACCTATAGTATAAAAATCTTCCTCGAGGCTTCCGCTGCTGCCGATCGCCAAGGTTCCCAGCAGGCTGGCAGCATTACCTCTTTGGATGGCCAGACTGAGATGCGTTGGCGGAAAAAGCTCCTCACCCGCCGGTCGGTCTTCTGAGACCCCGATATTTTTTTAAAATAAAATACTATAATTATTTTGCATCTAATTCATTTCAGCATCACGCCTATTCTGTCTATTACGCGCGTAAAAATTTCTCCCCGTTCACTTTAGCTTGCAACACCGCCAAATACCTCCAATTCAAGTTGGTAACTTTTCAAATAAAACCCTGGCACTCAAACTGCTCCGGTCCAAACCACTCACAACTTATAATCGATGCATGTATTCTTCTGAACTTTCCCGCCAAAATGTTTAAACTACCGCCATTTTGTGCGGTGACAACCTCGTTTCGCTTCATTTCTTTGACAATGCATTTGGAGTTTTGATATTGAGGTAGCAACCAAATTTTATTTAGTTGAGTATTTTCTGTTTTATCGTATTATGAATTGAAGAAAGTTTATATTGTAAATATTATTGTGACATCCTACTATCCTGCTAATATCATAAATGTGAAAGTATGTGAAGATGTTTGTGAAGATGTTTGTTACTCTTTCACGCAAAAACGGGTGAATGGATTTTGATGAAACTTGGCACCCAAGTAGTTCATATCCTAGAATAACACATAGGATAATTTTTATCCCGGGAAAAGATAAGTTCCCTCGGGAACGCGGGTGAAACCGCGGGGCGGAAAACTAGTACTTTATACTGCTTTAGAGTAAAAAAAAGTAATATTATATTATACTACCTTATTTAAATATTTGTACTATTTTTCAAGAGAGCCCGAGTTTACGTATCGTTAGGCATTCTACAAACATACATACATATGTAGTTTGTAAAGCATCTCACGTGTGAAATCTTGCGCTATTCAATCTAACGGGAATTAAGAGAGCGGAATGTTTTACGTGAACTATTTATTAAGGCGAGGCCATTAAACTAGCAGTTGGGAAATCGCTTATTGTTATGAAAATATATCTCACCATGGTAAGTGATGGTGGGTACGAAGGTGGTAAGCACACAAAGCCTAGATGGGAACTGGCTCTCAAGTGCAGCAGTCGGAACACACCGATAGGTGCTTGGCGACAGATTTTCAACTTGAGGGTCAGCCAGTCGGGTACCACAAAGTATGCTATGGTAGACATTGGCAATACCAGGGGATTGCTAATGTGTTGTACACCTTATTACAATGCCTTAAAGGCGAACTGGCTCTCAAGTGCAATTGCCGGAACACACCAACAGGTGCTTGGCGACAGATTTTCAACTTGAGGGTGGTAGCCAGCCAGCCGAGTACTACAAAGTACCCTACCACCGTGCTGTGGTTTCCTCACGATATTTTCCTTCACCGAAAGCTAAATTTTCATTTGCAAATTAAATCTAATTAATTGAAGTAACAAATGAGACTTTTAGTTGTCCTGCACCCGTCTACCTTCCTTGTCAGACATGACTACAGGCATGAAAAAAAAGGAAAAATGTCGAAAGTGTCAAGTGAAATATTGTCTGCCTATGTTTACACATCCCAAACATTTTTTTTATATCATTTGGTTGATGACTGTCCACATGATGGTAAGTGGTCACCGCCGCCTATGAATATTTGCAATACCAGGGTGATTGCCGATGTGTTGCCGTTCCTGAACAGCTTATTTAAAAGCTTCACATCAAAAGATAAAGATAAAAATGCATTTATTGGACACACTATATCAAAAAACAATAGAAAAGAAGTACGTAAATAAGACAAAAGAAGTACAATACAAATTATTTCCAAACAAAACTGTAGTATTATTTTAAAGAGTAATTGCTGAGCTTATTGTCGACTCTTCACAGCAAAAGCCGTCCGAACCGAGCGTCCTAGAGTCTATACAATTCAAAAATGCCTTTTGTATTGTATACTACGGTAAGGCGATGATAGCTCAGTGGTAAGTGACGTCGGGTACCGCGGCGAAGGTCGTGGGTTCGAATCCTTACAATGAGCTTGAGCTTTCGGTGAAGGAAAACATCGTGAGGAAACCACAGCACGGTGGTAGGGTACTTTGTAGTACTCGGCTGGCTGGCTACCACCCTCAAGTTGAAAATCTGTCGCCAAGCACCTGTTGGTGTGTTCCGGCAATTGCACTTGAGAGCCAGTTCGCCTTTAAGGCATTGTAATAAGGTGTACAACACATTAGCAATCCCCTGGTATTGCCAATGTCTATAGGCGACGGTTGTCACTTACCATCAGGTGACCCGCCGGCCTCGTTGTCACGTGTGACATAAAAAAATAAACTACAATATTATGATTTCAATACGTCCATTTTGATTTTCACAGCCAACCTTATCCAAACTGCTGATATTTTCTCTACGCTAACGCCTATGCGCCCGCTGTTTCCCTGGCCCCTCCTGAAGTACGTATTAGAACAGAGGGCCGTGTTGTGAGTGATACGTGTAATTAATTACCAACTCTTCTGCCCATCGTATCTGCTGAAAGCGCCCTTCATATATCATTTTACTCACATACATACATATAGTGAGTGTAGATATTAATAGTAAACTGATACGTTCATTCATTACGTGTGATTGAATAGGAAATAAAAGTGGATTAATATGGAAGATTAATAAAATACGACGCTTTTTTTGTTTCTGGATAAGCTTGTATTTGATCATGATGTCATTATAGTAGATTATACCGAGTCTATTCGCGCACATAATAATCAAAATATAATTTCGACTAACCTCGACGTTTCAATCAAGTTACATTGAGCGTGGTCACGAGTGGACTGAACTGGCGGGTATCAGCGTCTTGAGGGGCGAGAGTTATCTCCAACTACCCGCAATTGGTCTTGTGACACGAAACGATCACGATCTCGGCACACCGTACTAACTGTATCCACTCTCGAACTCGAACTTAATTCACGGCGGTGCGAACACTTTATTATCACTGGATTCCACGCAGCACGCATTTGATCATGATGTCACAAAGCCGAGATGGGAACTGGTTCTCAAGTGCAGCTCTCGGAATACTCCAACAGGTGCTTGGCTTGTGTGTGGTATCCAGCCAGTCGAGTACTACAACGCACCCTACTACCGTGCTGTGGTTTCCTCACGATGTTTTGCTTCACCGAAAGCTCATTGTAGGATTCAAACCCATGACCTTCGCCGCGGTATTCGACGTTTCTACCACTACCCTTAGCTACAGAAACCCCGCTGCCACATAAGTCTAATAAAAACTGTTACATACAACCCAAAATAAAATCAAAAGCTTTATTTTAGTATTGGTTATACAATATTCACTAGCCTCACCCAAACCAACCCCAAAGTTAGGGCCTAAACATCTCCCAAGGGAGGGGACCCACTTCTGAAGGACATTTCATCGATGCGGGACGAATAATGATTATGCGTAGTTCCTTATGTTAGTACCTGTCTATTACTTCTGGTGATGTTTAAGTCTTATTAGGGTTCCTTACCTCAAAAGGAAAAAAAACGGAACCTTTATAGGATGCGTCCGTACAAGACCAGTCAGGCAGGCTTTAGAAAAATTGGTGGCCGTTCCACTAAAACTTCTGACGGACTTTTTGGGACAACTTGAAAAAGACACGATACACGCTTTCATTTCATTTCACTTCACTGGTGCACTAAGATTGATCTTTATTGGACAAAACAACACCGATATCCATACCAATATTATAAATGCGAAAGTGTGGCTGTCTGTCTGTCTGTCTTTTTTTTCTGTATGTCTGCCTGTTACCTCTTCACGCTTAAACCGCTGAACCGATTTTGATAAAATTCGGAATAGATATAGATGGAACCTTGGAGAAGGACATAGGGTACTTTTATCTCGGGAAAAGATAAGATCCCTCGGGAATGCGGTTATAACCTCGTTGCGGAAACTAGTTATTCAATAAAACTTAAAATACACGATTTTAATGAAAATGCAACGTCACTTCGTAGTCTTAGATCTTGTAGTCTTAGGTCAGATACATCTGTTATTCCATCATAAATACCCTCTGCTGCCATCCCTCTCTCTCCACAAACTTCACATTGATGCCACCTTTAGGTCGAGTGATGAACGACTGGGCCTTGAACTCCATCTTCCAAGACATGTCATGAGCCAGTTCTAGTCTGTACTTCTTGAATATGGTCACTAAGCCTGCCAGCATCTGCATCTTTGCGAAACGCATACCTAGAAACAAAGTCAAAACTAAGTTCCAATATTAGTTCTCGGAAGATGTAGATATTAAAACAAAGATTGTTTTTAAGGTTGACAAGGTTTAGGAGTTACCCAAATCCTACTTTACTATCCTTCCTACTAATATCATAAATGTGGAAGTATGTTTGGTTGTAAGAAAGTTACTTTTTCACGCAAAAACTGCTGAATGAATTTTGATGGAACTTGGCACAGAGGTAGATACTATTTATCCCGGGAAAAAATAAGAACACTCGGTATGTGACTGAAACCGCATACCTAATATTACTACAAATAATTTTAACAAAATGGGGTCAGCATTTTTATCAGGATGCGAGCAAAACCATTGGAAAAAGATATTCCAGAATTAAATAGAAGTTAAAAAACCCTTGATTTTTTATAATTATAAAATAAGGAGTCTGTATTTTTGTTTATTTGTTAGTACTTTACCTAAACCGCGAGCTTAGCCTAATATGAAAAAAACTGTGGTAAAATAGTTCACATCTACTAACCTATACATGTCCTTGGACCTTCGCCAAAGGGCATATAAGTATACGGATGGATATAACGCTTCTCAGCTCCTAAGAACCTCTCTGGCCGAAACTCCTCAGGTTCTGGAAAGTACTTCACATTGTGATGCAGATGATGGACAGGTAAATGTACCCGAAGACCTCTCTCCAACCGCACACCATTAGGAAGGGTGTAATCTTCCATTAACTCACGAGTAATGACCCCTAGTACAGGATATAAACGTAACGCTTCGTCGATACAAGCCTCCAAATACGGCAGTTCGGTTACACAATCGTAATTCAATTTGTTCTCATGCCGAGTCATATATCCATCGACTTCATTGATGACTCGCAATTGAATCTCCTCGTTTTTAGCTAGCTCAAATAATGTAAACCCTAAAGTTGTTGCAGAAGTCTCAAAACCGGCAGCAAAGAAGACGAAAGTTTGAGCCAATAACAAATCGTCATCAGCAACTAACTTCACTTTATTTACTTCATTGGTCTTCGTACTGCGGATACTATCGCCAAATATGTAATGGTCCTGTTTCCAGCCCAAGATCAGATCAATGAAATCATGTCGATCTGACGGCTTATTGTTCCGTTGTTTAAACGTAGCTGAAATCAACGTCTTCAGAAAATCCAACTCGTTTGATATAACTTGAAATCCTAGTCCATAGAAAATTGATGGCCAAATTGATCTGATCACTCTTTTTACATTAACTATCAAAGCGGTATTGGATATGCTGTCCCCTAATACGGCAAACGGGTTATTTTTATCTTTTCCAGTAGTGTTAGCGTCAACACCAAAAGCACAAGCTCCAATACACTCTATAGTGAATCTAGCCACCAGAGACCTTACTTCTAAAACCTTGGACATGCTTGTTTCTTCATCTAGAAGCTTCTCGAAGGCCTGAGAACACTTTCGTATCAAATGAAACATATTTCTCATTTTTGCTGATGAGAATAAGGGAGTCATATTCTGCCTCAAGACCTTCCAGTTATCTCCATATGTCACAAAGAGGTTCAAAGCCGCGGGCTCCTTATGACTATGTTCCGAGAACTCTCTTCCATTAAAGTAGTAAAAGTCCTTTGTCATAATCAGCTTAATGACTTCAGGGTCTTGTGGAATCAGCACAGGTTCCGTTCCATAGTACGCTCCAACTAATGGTTCTTCAGGGAAAGCTCTGCAGATATCTTGAACAACTGCCGGCATGCATTTCTTAAATAGAATCGCGTCACTATAATTTCCAAATAAAGGCGTTGGTTTCAGATGCGAGACTTTTTTTTTCTTCCAATAATTGTATTTTCTTGTTGATAAATAGTATAGTATTGCAAAAAGGAGTGTGATACATGTCATTAGTATTGCAAGGACGTCAGCCATGTTGCCATATCAATACATACTGGCTTGAGTGTAATTTACGTCTCCTTAAGGTGAATTATTATTGTAATTTGTTCAAGTGTAATCACCAAGTGTTTACATATCATTATTGTGTAAAGCTATGATTACAGTAGTTATTGGATTAGAGATACCTGTCCCTCGACGATGGGTTCTTTTTCCATTCACGATATATTTATTTCATGTGTATTCAAATGTCTTTTTTTTATGTCACAAGTGACAACGAGGCAGGCGGGTCACATGATGGTAAGTGACAACCGTCGCCTATAGACATTGGCAATACCAGGGGAATTGCTAATGTGTTGTACACCTTATTACAACGCCTTAAAGGCGAACTGGCTCTCAAGTGCAATTGCCGGAACACACCAACAGGTGCTTAGCGACAGATTTTCAACATGAGGATGATAGCCCTCCAGTCGGGTACTACAAAGTACGCTACCACCGTGCTATGGTTTCCTCACGATGTTTTTCTTCAACGAAAGCTCAAGCTCATAGTAGGATTCGAACCCACGACCTTCGCTGCGGTATCCGACGTCACTACCACTGTATCTGCTTGAAAATACAAACATAAAAACTGCAATAACATTGACAGTGTCACTATGGGAGACCTTATCACTAATAGTAGTCCCTACCTTTAATAAACCAATATTTATTCATAATTCAGTACATCTTACTAATATTATAAATGTGAAAGTTTGGATGGATGGATGTTTGTTACTCATTTACGCCAGAACGGCTGAATGGATCTGGACGAAATTTGGCATGGAGATAGATTATAGACTGGAATAGCACATTTTATCCCGGAACAAAATAAGATCGCTCGGGAACTCGGGTAAAACCGCGTGGAACAGCTAGTTATTACCTAAATAAATAGAGTAATCGATGGAGTAATTTCACAATGACTTGCAGTTGAACGTTGCAAGTCACGCTACATTGTGTTATAGAATCCATTATTTATTTATACATATTAATAATTATTTACTCTTAATGGATCTTGATCAGCATTATCTCGTAGTGAAACAAAATATCTTCTGCTGGCCGCATTTCGAATTTAGTTCAAATATCCAACTAATGTTATAAATGTAAAAGTTTGTATATTTAGATGTTTGGTGCTCAATCACGCAAAAACGGCTGCATGGTTTTTGATGAAATTTGGCACACGTAGATCCTGGAATAAAACATATTACGGGAAAGCGGGTTTTTCTTTCTATCAGTCGTTGGACAAGGTCGGCAACGCGCTCGTGATGCTTCTGGTGTTTCAAGCGTCCATAGGCTACGGTAAACCGCTTACCATCAAACTTGTTTGCCAACTAGTGGTACAAAAAAAAACTTCCGGCAATGTGGGCTGTCGTTTGCCTATTAAATCTATACCTTTTCTCCTACATTCTTATTAGATTTCAATACTAAATGACGACTTTAGTCATGTTATTATTATTATAGCCTTTATTCAGACACATTTTTTTTTATATACTAAATTTAAATCTATACTGTTTGACAATTAAAAATCGACATCGACACTGTATCTGTTTGCCTTTTTTCGGCAAAGGCCTCCCCCAACTTCCTCCATTTCTCTCTGTCCCATGTTCTCCGGCTCCAGGTGCTCCCGGCTGTTTCCTTTACCTCATCTTCCCATCGTTTGTGTTGTCGTCCTCTACTTCTTTTCATGTATGTGGGATACCAATGCATTACCCTTCTTCTCCACTTGTCTGTTCCTCGTATGGTATGGCCTATCCATCTCCATTTCAGTTTTTTGACGCATTTTTAATTTTAGTGCGTTTCCTAGTAAGGTTTTGTTCCTAATTCGGTCAATTCTTTTCTTGTTGATCATACTTCTTTCCATAGCTCTTTGGCTGATTTCCAGCTTCTGAACACAGTCAGAGCTCACAAGCTTTAGTAAGTGCCCAGGTCTGGCTTCCGTAGGTTAGTCATGTTACTAAAAAGTTAATTATCAAAACAAATAAACTGACCCAGAAATATCGAAAAACTAGAACACGAAAATACACTTCCAGTTGCGAACATCGCTTTTTTTGATACCGGTAAAAAGTCGTCAACACTTATTTATTCAAAAGCCGTACAACTCATTCGAAGATATTAAGGCCTCGTGTTAGATCTCTTTTGGTTCAGTTCACATAAAATATTTCGTTTTAGCATCAAAGAGTTATTGCCATGGGACATCCCAGAATAATTCGAGACGTTTCTTAAGCAGAGAGAAATTCGGAATTATTTACTTACTCTAGAGACGCCTGGAGTGGGAGGGAGACGAAAAAATTTAACATCCTCAAACGTTTATTAAAACTGAAACGGAATTATTCAAATTTTGAAGCGTCGCGATCAAAACAAGCTCTCTGGGGTAGGGTAGGACTCGTAAATACGGCCCAATGTAATTGATTGCCTCCCCGTGAAACTTGTAATGGCTGACAATTACGTCGTTTTCATCGACTTTGATGGTTTATGACGTCATATTTATAACTTTCTTTCTCTTGAGTATCGTAAAAGGGTTATTTTGATTGAGCGTGAAATTATTAGCTCTATTATTTAAAATTAAATGTCCTCAAAATTACGATGAATAGATTTCATATTTTATGCAAAATCTAAACTCTATTGTAAATTGACAAAGACTTTAAATATCTATATTTAAATTTCTTTGTATATTGATATAAGTAATGTTTAATATTATTAAAAATAAGTTGAAATTTTAATTAATATCATTATAATATATAATGTATGTACTTGTATTACAATAATATCTACTATATAAAAATAAGTCGGGTTTTCCTTCCTGACGCTATAACTCCAGAACGCACGAACCGATTTCCACGGTTTTGCATTCGTTGGAAAGGTCTCGGGCTCCGTGAGGTTTATAGCAAAGAAAATTCAGGAAAAATTCAGGACAAACCGACATTTTAAGTAGATGGCGCCGGTGCGTGATACATTGTTTGACAGCTACTCATTGTTCTCTGCTCAGTTACACTATTTCTAACTCGAGAACGGCTGGACCGATTTTCATGGTTTTTGATTTGTTAGATTTGTCTCCGCCCGGAATAGCAGAATAACTATAAAAAATAAGAAAAACGCAAAAAAAAAAGTATTAATTATAAATTTATTAAATAAAAAAGTCGTTGTCAGTAGGCAACGTACCCAGAATGCTGGCAGCATTGCCACGTTGGATGGCAATGCTGATTCTTTGAGCGAGGTATACACAAGCATTCCGGTCACGAGATGCGTCGACCAGAATTAACATTTCTGCTAATTCTGCTAGTTACCTATGTCCTCAGATTGATGTGACAATGAAATTAGTAAGTGGCCACTTCACGTTTATTCATGTCTAATGCCGTGCTCGCTGTTGAAGTGTTGATATCTGAAGCGGAGAAAAGAATCCCGCTTTGTTGAATTATTATCTTTATTATATTTACAGATAAAGTCTTGTAGTGAAAAATCGTCGTCATGAAGTCTCGTCTTTTTCAATTGTCCCTTTATGTTTTCGTCTAAATGTCAAGTCAAACTTTGTCTGTAATAGTCAGCCAGTCAGTCCTCGTCTGCAGAGGTTGGAATCGCCGCAACAATATCTAAATGTAATTTAGTTTCTGTTTGTAACGTTAGTGTTTTGACATTAAACTATTACAGGGTTATCTAGATATGTAAATATATAAGTGTATGTCACAAACAAGTCATGTACATTTTAAGGCGATGATAGCTCAGTGGTAAGTGACGTCGGATACCGCGGCGAAGGTCGTGGGTTCGAACCCTTACAATGAACATCGTGAGGAAACCACAGCACGGTGGTAGGGTACTTTGTAGTACTCGACTGGCTGGCTACCACCCTCAAGTTGAAAATCTGTCGCCAAGCACCTGTTGGTGTGTTCCGGCAATTGCACTTGAGAGCCAGTTCGCCTTGAAGGCATTGTAATAAGGTGTACAACACATTAGCAATCCCCTGGTATTGCCAATGTCTATAGGCGACGGTTGTCACTTACCATCAGGTGACCCGCCTGCCTCGTTGTCACTTGTGACATTAAAAGAAAAACGCTTCCCATTTCAGATCTGATCTTTGTATAAATAGGAACGAAAAGTTCCTATCATCACAACCGTATTTTTTTTTTTTAACTCTATATTCCTTAGTTTAAATTTTCAAGATAAACAGTTATCAAAATTCATTCCATATTTCAAGTTTCCATCTTATCTTTTACTCTGACACTAATTGAGCCTTCACAAACAAAGTTTTGGAAACTTTCTTGTTTTGGAACGTTGTGCTTTTGTCAAGTTTTATTTTCTCATTCGCCTCTCCTTTACAACCGCCCTTTAGTTTAAATTGGACAATCGGAAGCAATTTCTGTTAACTCTATAAACATTATTTAAAACATAAATATAGCTCTCAAAATTAATTTAAAGTTACATCAAAGGATTTGTAATATCATAATTTTACTTATTGAAATCTACAGCCTATAACTGAATTAATAGAACTCATTTCAAAATAAAACGCCGGGATGAAGGACCCAAATTAATGCTCAATAATCGTCCACCCTTCCGACCCATTAAACAGAATTTTAATAAGGATTCTTCTGCTATTTTTCAGGTATGCGTTTTGCAAAGATGAACATTTTTGCTAGTCTAATCACCCTGATGAAGGAAATACCACGTAGAACTGGCTGAAGGCACGTCTCCTAAATTCACGTTGGATCCCAAATCTTTCTCAATCCTTACTGACAAAATCAATTTGAAGTTAACACCAAGAGACAACTGGGAGCAGAAAGTGTTTGTGAAGACCTGAACTCTATAAAATTAAGGGAATCGCATTAAATAAATATTTTTTTTTATGTCACTAGTGACAACGAGGCAGGCGGGTCACCTGATGGTAAGTGACTACCGTCGCCTATAGACATTAGCAATACCATGGGAACTGCCAACGTGTTGTACACCATATTACAATGCCTTAAGGGCAAGGGCAACTGGCTCTCAAGTGCAACTGCCGGAACACACCAACAGGTGCTTGGCGACAGATTTTCAACTTGAGGGTGGTAGCCAGCCAGTCGAGTACCACCTAGTACCCTACCACCGTGCTGTGGTTTCCTCACGATGTTTTCCTTCACCGAAAGCTCAAGCTCAATGTAGGATTCGAACCCACGACCTTCGCCGCGGTATTCGACGTCACTTACCACTGAGCTATCATCGCATATCAAACATAGACATAAAGGAAGATGAAGGCCGAAGAATGTATAGATGGGCTGCGTGAAGAATGATATGCTTGTATGAAAGGTGTGAGTACTGAGATGACTAGTGATAGAGCGGAGTGGAAGTGGAAACATGCTGTGAATAAATACATTTCAAAGCTTTGATTTAAAATTCAAGCCCAAACCCATTATTAAATTAACTCATTACAAGTAAAGTCACTTGTTTATATTTTATCTGTCCAAAACGTTAATCTAGTTCTACAACATCACAAACATTCTTGTACAATTTTAATTTGTTTGGGTACTTTATTATAGAAACGTATACATTGCTCCTGAAAAGAGTCCCTAACTTCGCTAAGCCAAGTTGTTGGTACAGCAAGATTGTGCTTATTTCTGTTAAATATCATTAAGTTTAAAGTAGTTACTTTACCTAAGTACCCAAGGGTTGTATTTCATAAACATAATATAGGTAGTAAAAAGTAGTAGTATATAATATATATATATATATATATATATATATAGGTAGTACCTATATCAATAAAAGAAATAAAGGATACCTTATCAAATGATTTTTAAAATCTAACATTTATATTAATAAATTCACCAAAATAAACGTCACAACTGGAGTTTCTCGACTCTCAAAAAACATTGTGTAAAAAGTTTTGCGCTTCTCTGACAAATTACTAAAAGATTACCAGCGGCTGATATTTTTCATCCTCGCATTGCTTAATACGCCTCTCGTCAAATGTAAAGCAAAAAATGTCTCCCTCCAACGAATTTCTACAAACGAACCGTGCACAAGATTTCCGCGGGCTTTTTAAGATTTTTTCTTATTCCCAAGATTTTTTTACATTATTATACTCGGGCGGTTTTACGTCGCGGGTGTTTGCTTTCGATTGAATACATTTGTATCTTAGATGTCTATTATAGATCTCATATTTAAATACATATTAGCTAGGCAGTACACAGTCATGTTGAAAACCTAATGGTCTCATTAGTTGCTAGAGGGATCCTTGCCTTTTAAAAGTTTCTGTATTTGCAACACATTGACAAACTAAGGCAACGGTGTTCACTTATCATCAGGTGCCTGCTTGTCAGCCTATTGTCTTCGAAATTCGTCGATAAAAGCATATATTCCTTAGAAGTATTTTGTTTTATGTTTTTTTTCAGCTCAACACAGGAAATTACATAAGAAAAAACTAACAGAAAACTTATTACATCTAAGGAGCTGAAAAGGTCTCCCACTCAGCATAATGTCGGAGCACAAGGGTAGACCTGTTGCTACGACGCTGGTTTTCAGCGGGAACCAGATAATTAAGACTACTCTTGACTAGACTGATTCATCTGATGGTAAGTGGCTACGGTCGCCTACAAATGTTAGCAATACTAGTACAATCGCCAACTATTTGTAATGCTTGAAATGCAACTGTCGGAATACACCTGGAGGTGGTGGTTTTCCACCAACTGTAAATAGAGGAGTAGTTAACTAAAGACTAGATACTAAAACACGTAACAAACGTTTTAATCAAACACAAGTACAACAATATTACAAATGGCGGCCAAGAACAATTCAGTAAGCTCATTGTAAGGATTCGAACCCACGACCTTCGCCGCGGTATCCGACGTCACTTACCACTGAGCTATCATCGCCTTAGTAAGTATGCAAAGTTAAACAATTAATGCAGCGCGCTCGATAGCTGAAGCCAAAGTGACCGCTCGTTGCTAGTCCCGTTTCTCATGCAGCCAACCGTCAATATCCCCTCTCTGCTCAGTGTTGCCAACACAACCAATAATTTTTGGTGGAAAGCAGTAAGCGTCCATAGGCTACAGTAACCGCTTACCCATCAGGTGGGCCGTAAACTGGTTTGCCACCTATTATCAACATAAATATAAGGCCAAAAATATTACAACAGCCGCTACGATAAAGAATTTTCTAATATAACTTTACACAAAAATATATGGTATCTCAAGGACCTAACTTAGCTCCGATGTTCTACACTGTGTTCACAATAAATAAACAAGATCCATTTTCCAACTATACCTATGCATACCCACCCATCCAATCCACTTTAAAGGAGTTTTCAATGACCTCTCACAAAGAGGCTGCACTAAATAAAGAGCGTATTTACCTATTTTACGGTAGTCTTAACTCGAAAGCCCGCGCCGGAAGGAAGAAGACGTTTCAAGCGATATATCTTCAAGAAGACGCCTTTGGGGCTCCATGGAACGCCTTGAGAATGACAAGGACTTACATTACTGGATGTGACGCGTCGCCATTACTTATTCATCATTGATTATCCCACTAATATTATAAATGTGAAAGTTTGGATGGATGGATGGATTTATGGATGTTTGTTACTCTTTCACGCAAAAACGGTTTTTGATGAAACTTGGCACGCAGGTAGATCATATCCTGGAATAACATATAGGATACTTTTTATCCCGGGAAAGGAGTGACAACGAGACAGACGGGTCACCTGATGGTAAGTGACAACCGTCGCCTATAGACATTGGCAATACCAGGGGATTGCTAATGTGTTGTACACCTTATTACAATGCCTTAAAGGCGAACTGGCTCTCAAGTTCAATTGCCGGAACACACCAACAGGTGCTTGGCGACAGATTTTCAACTTGAGGGTGGTAGCCAGCCAGTCGAGTACTACAAAGTACCCTATCACCGTGCTGTGGTTTCCTCACGATGTTTTCCTTCACCGAAAGCTCAAGCTCATTGTAAGGATTCGAACCCACTACCTTCGCCGCGGTATTCGACGTCACTTACCACTGAGCTATCATCGCCTTGGGAACGTGGGTGAAACTGCGGGGGTCAGCTAGTGTACCTGGATTTTTTCTTAACTGTGGTTCCATTATGAAGAAAACACATTTACGATACGTCGTTTCTTTCTACAGTTCATGGATGGGTACTGCTTAATGTCTTCTTAATTTGGTCCGTCCTACAGCAAATGACACAGAAGAGGTCGTACTAAACTCTTTATATCTGTGATTGGAGCTTGTCACAGCTGTATTGGGGCAAGGAACAAGCGAGAACAAGTTGAATGCGACGTAACGTGTAGAAAAAAGATTAATGGCGCCATGAGTGGAATTGTTTGCTTTTTGAAGTAGGTTGCCACTGTCTATTTTGGGTGAAGGCTCAATGACCTTTTTATAAGCAATCTTTTTGGGGCAAACGGATGTTTCAAAAGTGCCTGTAAGTTTTGTACCTACATGCTATTTTTTTTTTTAATTCTGGATAAGCTTGTGTTTGACCATAATCTCACCATGGTAAGTGATGATGTGGCCGAAGGAGGTAAGCACACAAAGCCTAGATGGGAACTGGCCACAAGTGCAGCTGTCGGAACACACCGATAGGTGCTTGGAGACAGATTTTAAATTTGAGGGTGGTAGCCAGCCAGTCGGGTACTACAAAGTACCCTACCACCGTGCTATGGTTTCCTCACGATGTTTTCCTTCACCGAAAGCTCAAGCTCATTGTAGGATTCGAACCCACGACCTTCGCTGCGGTATCCGACGTCACTACCACTGAGCTATCATCGCCTTAATTATTTTGTATGCTCAGCGAAGTGATGCATTAATAATTTTTAGTCAATACAAAGTCTTTCAATCGCATAAATTTTCTTGAGTTTATAAAAATATACATTTAATTTATGAAACAACAAATATACAAGCAAATGTACAACTACAATATATAAAAAACTGCTTCGAGGCTGCCGCTGCTGCCGATCGGCAAGGTTCCCAGAAGGCTGGCAGCGTTTCCTCTTTCTTGAGTTTAAATTTCTTCTTTTATGTTATAGTGACATTTTCAAATTCACTGTAATGTCTAGTCCTCGTCTGTACATGTCCAGTCAGGCTTTAGTGAAATTGGCGGTTGTTCCACTACAACATTCAAGGACTTTTTGGGACAACCTGGAAAGTCACGATACACGCTTTCATTTCATTTCACTTGTGCACTTAGATTGATCTTTATTGGACAAAACACCACCGGAATTATTCAATAAAACTCAAAATACACGAATTTAATGAAAATAAAACGAAAACACAACGTCACTTCGTAAGTTCCCGCCAAAAAAAAGGATAAAACAAAAAAAAAGGATATCGGAAATCGCGGTTTAAGTTTAGCAAACATTACTCTAATATGGACAGTTTATTTTTAACACGCTTTTATTAGCTTGATATGTATAATTATTATGTATCTATGAATCTATGTATGTAAGGGAATCTTTGAACGTGTTTTTTACACCTTTCAAAACGACGGATAGATTTGAAACTTTTCACACTTATCAAGAACCGATGAGAATGCAATAATTTAATTAAACCCAGCATCGCTGGCGCAGTAAAAGGGGAGAATGTGCCGAATTGAACCTAATTTTATAAAACACGGTTTGGAAATAACCAAACTAAAACGTAGAAAATAAAATTAATAGTTTAAAAAAACTACGAAAACCCCACGCTTCCTTCACACTATCCTTAATTATCTTTGAGCTGTATACCTATAAGTATAGGTATATATCATTTTTAGCTCAGTGGTAAGTGACGTCGGATACCGCGGCGAAGGTTGTGGGTTCGAATCCTACAATGAGCTTGAGTTTTCGGTGAAGGAAAACATCGTGAGGATACCATAGCACGGTGGTAGGGTACTTTGTAGTACCTGACTGGCTGGCTACCACCCTCAAGTTGAATCTCTGTCGCCAAGCACCTATCGATGTGTTCCGACGGTTGCACTTGAGAGCCAGTTCCCATCTATGCTTTGTGTGCTTACCACCTTCGGCCACATCATCACCTACCATAGTGAGTTTGTAGTCAAACAAAAGCTTATCCAGAATTAAAAAAATAAATAATATATATACTGAACACAGGGAGTGTTCGACTTACTAGCATCTTCCACTGTATATAGTCATTTTCTAAAACCTAATCTTAATTCTTCGGCACTACAATTACAATGAGAACGAACCCAAATCAAGCGGTATCTGTAACAAACGCTTCATCACTTTACGTACTCAGTAAATGACGTCCTATTTTCATCTTTATGTCCTAGATTTAATGTTAGACTCGTTACAATCTTTTGGTACACAGTTCACTGAACTCGTTGAGCCTACAACGTGATTAGATCTAGAGACAAACTGGGCTGCTTTTCAGAGAAATGTCGCTAAGAACTGCCTGCAATGAACTCGGAACTTGGAGAAGTGATTCGGATGAGTGATAATGAAACGTGATGGCGTTGTTTATTCTCGGTATCGTCGAGATAAGGAAGATATTTAAAAGAGAAGATCATTATTATATTGTCGCCATAACTTGCATATTATTATTAGTGAGCGGTGAGACTAGATAAATAAATATTGAATGTAATAGGTGTAAGTTGTAATTGAAAAGAGTAATTTTCTTTGTGTGCTTACCACTTTCGGTCACATCATCACTTACCTGGTGAGACTGACATGACTGATGGTGAGACATGGTGAGACATGGTGAGATTGCGGTCAAACACAAGTTTATCCAAAAGTAAGATTCTAATTTGTAGGTCTTTTTTCTAAAATCAATCTGCCGCAGACAAATTCCTAAAACAAACTGCAAATAATAATAATTAAACTGTCAAGTTTAATTTAATGTAATGTTGTGTGTTGTCGGAAATAAATGTATTTTCTTTCTTTTCTTCTTTCTAAATATCGTTTTATTACCATCACAATATCGTTCCTCACACTCGTCCCACTACTAAGTTCTTTCACAAGCGCCCATAGAAAAGCCCAGAGGAGTCTGTCGGACATCAGTTAGGGGATTCACCCGGACATGTATAGATGTGTGTCTCCCAAGGGATGCCGGGAAGACGCAGCGGGCACTTACGAATGGTCGGATTATACCCAAAGCGACCGGTTGTTTATTTCGGTTGATATTTTATATAGCTTTGTAAGGAAGTTTTTTAGGTCGTGTAGTACCTATGTTGTTTATAATAATGCTACTTAATAATATAAGGGTGGTCTTTGGGTTACTCGACTGGCTGGCTACCACCCTCAGGTTGAAAATCTATCGCTAAGCACTTGTTGGTGTGTTCCGGCAGTTGCACTTGAGAGCCAGATGCCTTTAAGGCATTTTATTAAGGAATACAACACATTGGCAATATCTATATGCGACGGTAGTCACTTACCATCAGGTGACCCGTAAGCTTCGTTGTCACTTGTAGTATAAAAAAAAACTAGGTAGAGTTTCTTTTCCAATACAACAATTTTTGTTGGCACTAAAGGAAGTATTATTATTAATTTCTGCTCGAAATAACTGGTTATAACTCTCTCATTTGACTTTGGAAAAGAAGAGCTGTAATTTTTCACAAAGAAACTCCTTCATTATGATAAACAGTAATAAGGCCGGTTGTTTCGAATTTCTTATTTTACCCACCCTAAGAAGATACAAAATAATAAAAAAAATAAGCAAGGAAACACGTAAAGACGGTAGTTAATATTGTTATTTTTTCCAGCATTCATTAAAAGCAGGCCCAAACTTAAAAGTGCAAAAGAAAACGCCAGTTACTACTTGTCCAAAACCACTCCGCTTCACAGCTACCTAGGTAATATCCCTTCAATTTAATTCCCTTCTTCATCAGAACCCTGGTAGCTCCAGTAATATCTCATAGTCTGTCGATGCTTGTATTTCACCCGGGGGCAAAAATGTCCGCTGAAAATTATGGCCCCTCGAGATCAACTAAAACACGTCGATTTTGTACTAAATACACTTCCGGACAATGATAAGTGCATCTAAAAATATATTGAAAATGAAAATGAATTTATTTCAGCAAAATACACAGTAAGATACAAAAGATTAGGTATAACATTGACAGATTACACAGAAAAATTAAATATGTATAATGCTGGAGGTTTTTTCTAGCAAAATGTGCTAATGACTTTCACACTAGGCAAAGCCTGTAACACGAAAGCCTTGCCCTGATAGAAGAAATATTACAATTAATGTTATAAACTCAGACCTAATAAAACAGGTAGACAGAGCCCCACGCACTTAAACTGAAGCACAGTAAAGAAAGCAATATGAAAAAGGAAGCCGATGGTGTTTTTTGACAACGTGCAGATCACGCAACAACTTCGTGCACGATGCTTCACTTCATTGGAGACTTTTATTTTCATTTTGGATAAGCTTGTGTTTGGCCACAATCTCACCATGGCAAGTGATGATGTGGCCGAAGGTGGTAAGCACACAAAGCCTAGATGGGAACTGGCTCTCAACTGCAGTCTGTCGGAACACACCGATAGGTGCTTGGCGACAGATTTTCAACTTAAGGGTAAGGGTAAAGGTAAAAAACGTCCACTTTATTTGTCCCCAACTACACTGACAAGGTGCCAGTGCAAGAATGTATAGCGTGGCATTAGTTGAAGTGTACATCGTGAATTCCTTCCTCACTATAGGAACCTATGCACTATCTTGATATTTTATTCCACAATAGCTATCCCCGCGGTTTCACTCGAGTTCCCGTGGGATTTTCGCAACATAGCGTGATGTTATATGCTATAGATAGAGCTTATAGCCTTCCTTTATAAATGGGCTATCCAACACTAAATGATTTTTTCAATTTGAGCCAGTAATTTCTGAGATTAGCGCGTTCAAACAAACTTTATAATATAACTAGCTGTCGTCTGCGTTCCCAGGGGCTATACCCTAAAAAGTATCCTTATTCCATGAGCTACCGACCAACCTCACTACCGCCAAATAGGCCAAAATATCGCGATGGGAGACCACTTTGAACAGAAGATTAGCCCCTGGTCCCCAAAGCCCTAGCCAGGGTTTAGACCCCAAACGCCTCCTCTGTAGACTAGCATATTTGCGACGCTTCAGGTTGAGGCACTCCTGTAATTAAAATGGTTATATTATTAGAATCTTACAATTTATTATATTATTACTCACACACACACACACACACACACACACACACACACACACACACACACACACACACACACACACACACACACACACACACACACACACACACACACACACACACACACACACACACACACACACACACACACACACACACACACACACTCACTCACTCACTCACTCACTCACTCACTCACTCACTCACTCACTCTCACACACTCACCCTCATATACTTATTATTTTACAAATATACATATAATACTCCCTTTCTTGTTTGTGCACAATTTTTATAAATCTTGAGAGGCGGGGAGGACCAGGAGATCCATAGCACGGGGTCTACTCAGTTTGGACTCCTGTCTCTCCTGTCTCCCGCTACATACATATGTAAGCCCATTTTTTTGTTATTTATATTTTAAGTTTCTCTGATTTTATTGGGAGAAAATAAATGAATTATTATTATTAAAATTTACGATAAGGAAAACAAACAAAGGATACAATGTAGGTATTACTTGTATGCAGCCACAAAGGCCTCCAAATAACGAATAGACACTCAAAAGATTTACGCAAAAAATCTGACTTACACAAAGTGTATTTAAATTATATATAACTTTACTACAACTGAACTGAATGCCTTTCGAGTTAATCCATGTGTGAAAATGTAAATCTGTTTTGAAGCAGTCTTTCTAAGCGGTGAGTTAGTTTGCTCAGAGAACAGTCAAAGGACAAAGGCTGGAGCAATACCTACGAGTACCTACTTACTTTAAAAGAACTATATTATGTAGATCTTTATATTAATAACTATAAATTCGTAGACAAGTTGGAATGTCTTCAAATAAATTTTTAATCCTGGTTTCGGGGCTTAGATTCAATGTAGGTACATCGTAGGATAAACGGAAAATCTTACCTACTATTATTATAAATGTGAAAGTTTGTTAGTCTTTCATGCAAAAACTGCTTAACGGATTTTGATAAAGACACACAGGTAGATCATATCCTGGAATAAAACAGTGTGCTTTTAGGGAGCAGACGCAGGTAAAAGCTCAAACTTAATGGAGCGAGAAAATTCGGTCTCCAACAAACAAAATGCCCTAAAATAAAAACGTACAAACATAAAAGATCTGAATTTTAACTAAAAACAAATGTTACTCAAAACTATCTTTTACAAAAAATATAAAATTTGTAACTATGCTTGTGTCTGACCACAACATCAACGTGGAAAGTGATTACGAATATTTACGTGGAGCTAGAAGAAAAAGAAGCCAGTCAGTCTCATATTACGAAGTACCCTTCCACCGCGCTTTTTCCATCGCTCTACTCCCTCAGTGGCAACGGCACTCAAGTGCAACTGCCGGAATACATCGGTAGGTGATTGGCAACAGATTTCCATGAGGGTGGTAGCCAGCCATCCTACCTCCACGTACCATTTTAACTCATATTACAAAATAAGTATACGAGCACGTCTGACTATGAAGTTGTAAAAATGATTTTTTACAGATAACTTTTGTTGTACATCATCTGTGAAACATCGGGAAGCGAGTCGTACCTACGTGGCGCAGCGAAAAGTTTTTGCCATAAATTGCGCTCGCCACGAACTCCTGGCCTCGCTTACTTTGTTAATTTATTTATGTTTTTCGCCAGTTCGTTTCTGTACTTTGAAAATGACGACTGAACCGAGCTGCCTGTCCAAATTGTAATTGGAAAAGTAGATATATGAAAAAGTACTATTATCCACTAATTTATGTACCGGTTGGCGTATTGAAATGAAATGAAATGAAATGAAATGTTTATTCATCCAAATAGGCCTTCACAGGCGCTTATGAATTGTCAGATTCTAATGACTCTATGACTCTAGTGCACGGTTCGGAAGGTTGCTTTTGCTGAGAAGAGCCGGCAATAAACTCAACAATTACTCTTTTCAAAACAATCTTAGAATTATTACATAAATGTATGTCCTGCAAGAGCGAGCGCTACACCCAAGGCTTGTCGTCATTTAAATATTCGTTAATATGGTAGTACGCCTTCTGTATTAAAACATTCTTTTTGATACGATTACCAAAGGTCGTGGTTTCGATTCCCATCCAGTGCAGACATCTGTGTGCATGGTAAAGTCTGGGTGTACCTAATTATCTATTTCAGTATGTATTAATAAAAAATAGTAAGTATGGGTATATCAGTTAACTGGCTTCCAAAGTACAAGTTCTGCTTAGTTTGGGAAGATAATGTTTAGAAATGTAGAAACATGGTTCATTCGAATAAAATCAATTCGGAATCAAATTATGTAACTAACTTACCTCTCTGTACTATAACAATATTAGGAATACAAAGATGTTTATAATGCCTCATTGTGTAATAAATATAACATTAGATTCAGCCCGCGTTTCCACCCATTAAAATATAGCCTATGTTAGACAAAAAAAAATGTTACCATACCTAGTTTTAAATTTATTTTTTGGGTTTGGTGGTCATTTTTTTTTTTATAAATTATAAATAATTGTATTGATTATGTTTTAAATATTGTACGAGATGCCTATAAGGCGGGTGTAGATACCCACATAACTTAATATCGTATGATCCACAATAAATTGATATGACTTTGACTTTGACAGTAGGTAGGTACATGGGTAAAAGAATTTTTAGAATCTTTAAGTTGAATCGCTTTACATGGTTAAAAACGAGATGATATAACATAGGTACCTAGCATGTATCTTTTAGTTATGTATAAAGATTAGATTAGTAGGTACCTATACTATACGAATGCATTTAAGTTTAGCTAGATTACCTACCTACATAGATTTTACATAATAACCCAACTCTAGTATGAAAAACTGTTAACTTTAACAACTAGTTCATAAGTAGACCTTACCCAAACTAACCGTAAGAAGGCCGCAAACTCCCCAGAGATCCAATAATAAAACTATTTTGTATCTTCTTTCATGTTTAACCCTTTCTTATGAGATTATTTACACTCACGGTCGTTTATATCCTAAAGCCAGTAAATAAACTGTTTTGTTAGTGCATTAAGATGGCAGTTATTTACATGGCGCGCTGTTTGGGTCCTGCGAATTGATTACGAGCCAGGGGTGGCTTATCGAGATTTTATAACATCCCAGAACGTTGTAAATAAGGGTTATTGTGACTTAGAAATGGGCACGGGCCTTTAAACTATTCAATAGGTATAAAAGGTTATTTAAAATATCGACAAGAAAATAAGCATCACTAGTGTACCTATACTTAGTTGTTTTATTTAGCTAAACTTTTTAGATATTTTTAGCGGACTCAAAATATTATTGCTATGGTAAATTCGAGAGGGAATATCGACTTCGAAAAACAATTTAGCTACATTACTGCCATCTACAGAGCGCTCGGGAATAGAACCAAGAATAGAACCTAACTCTAAGCGGCGTTAATTTATTATATAATTTACACTGGTTGATTTTGATAGCATAATCATGTGATGGTCTGCGTGAAGAATAATATGCGTATGAAAGGTATGAGTATTGAGACGACTAGTGATAGAGCGGAGTGGAAGAGGAAAACATGTTGTGCCGACCCCATCTAGCGTGGGATAAGGACAGGAAGAAGAAAAATCATGCCAAACCGTATACATAAAAGTACAGCGTTAAATCTCTAGTTTTTAGATATTTTAGTATTTACTCAAAACTGATACTAATGCTGCCATCTATCCACTTTAGATTAAAACAATTCAGCAGATTATTTTTTTTGTAAGTACACAAATTCTGTTGTAATTATTGTTCAATACCCTTTCAGCCTACAATACTAATTCGAAACCATTGTGTATGTTTTTTTACCTTGTATCTCACCATGTCATTATGATTATGCCGCAGAAAATGCTAAGCACTCAATGAAAAAATACATACGATTATATAAAACAAATTAAAGAAAGCGCTATCTGTTGAAAGACTTAAGAACTACCTTTGTCAATGGCGACTAGATTTAAATTTAATTAAAAATTCTGACAATGGAGATGTTTCTATGAAGTTCATTACCAATCCTTACGCGGTGAAGATCCTGTCAAGTTGTCATTGTGAAAAATCTTAACATTATTAAGTGCTATTGTCAATTGAGTTATGTTTGGCTGCCGGTAGGTAGCGCTGCTTGCCATCTTGGACTACCTTGGATTTGAACACCAAGATGTCATGACTCTTTCTAGAAAAACACTTTAAAGGTGCTTGGCAACAGATTTTCAACCTGAGAGTGATAGCCAGCCAGTCGGATACTACAAAGTATGCTACCACCGTGCTATGGTTTCCTCATGATGTTTTCCTTCACCGAAAGCTCAAGCTCATTGTAGGATTTGAACCCACGACCTTCGCCGCGGTATCCGACGTCACTTACCTAACCTTAATAATTAACAATAGCTGCTATAAACTTAATATATTTTAACATTATGCTCTAGTCTATAAACAATTACAACCATAATATACTTTTACAATTTTATTTTCTAATTTTACATTTACTAAAATGCATATTAACTAAGCTTTGTACACATCAGTATGTTTGTAGTTAATTTTCTTATCAATCCCGAGCTGTTGTCTTATGATGAACTCAGGTAGACGTTTGTGACGCCAGCGGGTAGGCAGTGGTGTGTGGTTAGCTTTCTGTAGCTTATCAGCCACGTACTGCTCTGCAGAGAACTCATTGGCTTGCTTGATCATAGCTAGAAGCTCATTTTGGAAGATTTTTTCTCTAGTTTGACGTCTGCGTTGCTTAACCTGAAAATTACAACATTTATGTTGGTAGGGGTTGCACAATCCTATTTGTAAGCTAAAGGTAGAGTATAATTAAATAACATTGAGGAACCATTCCACCTGATGGTATGTGGTGTATGTGGTGAGAGTGAAGAAGGCGTTCCACCATTATAAAAAAAAATGTTTAATAAATGTAGCCCTTACCCTAGCCCAGCGATGCCTCATCCTCTTCCAAAGCTTCCTTCTCTGATGTTTCTTCATCTTTCTCTTTCTAATTACAATAAGTCTTGCGGCTTGAATCTCTTCAATCTTATGAGAGGGTAATCCAACTTCATCTTTACGCCATTCAGTGTCTATTAGTGGTAAAATCGACCGTGGATTAATTATAGGGATATAAGACACTGGGTCCTGCTTTATTTTCCCTCCTTCATACTTCTGACCAATTTCTACGCCAATATTTCTTGGAGTAAAAAACAAAGGCTTGATACTATTCAAAGCTTCAGTATTTCCCCTTGATAAATGATTGATATACGTTGGCGTACATTCTTGTATGGGTTTAAGGGCTGTTTTGATGTTTATTAAGCGTAAATCTGTAAAAGAAATCGAAATGAATATTTTGAAATTTTAGTAGTCGACTTGTTTAGCATAACCTCAAATTTAAGTTTACTCACATTTTACTGTATTGTGAAATGAATTCATCATTTTGATGTGTTTTACGATTGGGTTGGCTTATTACATACTTATTTTAGTTTGGTTATATGATTATTTCAATGTCCTTACTTAAAAATATGATTTTTAACCTCGCAGACTAAAGTTAATAAATTATGACAGTGACTGTAACTGGTCTGACACTTGACTGACAGACAGAAGTTTTTTTTTTTCTTTACCATAGATAGATGTAAAGTCTTCCTTTCAGTCGCATACCTACCTTCCTACATACAACATACCTACATACATACATATTCTTCAGTTGTAATCTTAGACGAATAATCCAGTAGACGGAAGGTATGCCTAGGTAGCATGTCCATTTTATGTTAGTGTGAGTTCCTAGATCTGCATTAGTGTGCGTGAGTAGGGAAGTGATCGTACCTACAGAACATATCGATGAAAAAAATATCGATCCATAACAGTGAGCCTAAAAATGAAAATACAGGAAAATATTTATGATAAATATATTTCGGTTGATAATATTTCGGATATTCTTCAAAGATGATCGGAACTGCATCTGTTTTTAGTTTCTTTATTGACAATCCAGTCACAAAGCTGGATTTATCAAAATGTTTTGAGCAGAGCCTGGAGTATTGAGTCGGTTCCCAATTTTCGCGCCTTACAGCTTTTATCCACTGGTTTCTGATTTCTGGACTTTTTGGAAAACTACAACAAAATATTTTATTAATAATAATCCTTATATTAATATACAAAGGCATCTTACATTTTTAATCGCAAAATGTCACGTGACATATTTTCAGATTCCTCCCTTTCACGTGATTTATAAATGCCTCCCTACCTACCAGCTTCGATCACGACGTCACCAACATATGAGATAGTGGTCAAACTGATATTTAAAAAAAGTTCCTAAACTAGTTTACTTATAAAATTTCATCATACTCCATTCAGCGAAAGAGGAACAAACGGTCAATGTTTAACTTAACATAAAGCAAGGATATAGATTTAAATTAGCAAATATCGACAAAGCGTTGTAGGCACATCACTATTCGGAAGGCGTAAAACCATGCATCTAATAAACATAAATTAAAGCTGTAAATCTAAGTAAATTATCACCACATGGTAATAAAATGATGTTAATGACGTGTATCCTTAATGTGAAATGCATTTTGGCTTTAAATCTACGATACTTAAGATAATAATAGCCCAAAAATACATACGTGTGAAATGATAATTCCGGATCTTTTACACCTCCTTTTGTTGTTCTTGATGGACAAAACACAGCACAACACGGCATAATTTCAATATAGTGCAAAAAAATCTAGTCTTATCACCAATATTTCCTCAATTTTTCACTTTTTATACACCCGTGTTGCTATGTTATGGCCCACTTGTAGGTCAAAAAATGACACGAGTCACACGGATAGTGCGAGGTTGCCATTCCGACAATAGCTTTTTCTTTTACTCTACGTGAAGATCCGTATATAAAACAAAGAAACAAGACAATGCGGCTACGGATGGCCGGCGGAGCGGCAACGTTGTATGGTTCCGTCTACTGGATTATTCGTCTAAGGTTGTAATAGTCTTATTTTTTGTGGTAAAATCTTGGTAAAATAGTCATATTAACATTTACAGTCAAAGTCAAAACCATTTATTCAGTTTAGGCCCTAGAAGGGCACTTATGAAGGTCGAATAGAAGGGCACTTATGAAGGTCGAATATACAGTAAAGTCTTTATACTCGTAAGTATAATTCAGGTCAAGTTTCAGTGAAATTGGTGGCCTTTTCACGGACTTAAGGGACAACCTGAAAAGTAACAATAAACGCTTTACCCTAAATGGTGAAAAAAAAAAATTCGTAGTCATACAAAAAAATAGACAACTTAGCATTCAATCTTCAAAATGTGAAATTACAGGTGCTGCTTGTGGGGCTGGTCTGATTGAGTTTGTTGTTTACTAAGCCAGAAGGTACCTAATCATTAAATTCTATTAATTTCTATTTTGTTACCGTAATACGCAAATACTATCAATGAGACTAGATAGATAAATTATTACTGCAAGTTGTTTTTGAAAAAAGTAATTGCCGAGTTTATTGGCGGTTCTTCTCAGCAAAAACAACCTTCCGAACCGCCCGTTAGAGTTTAAACTAACATTTTACTAGAAATTCTCAAAATTGTTGGTAGAAGTCAACACCTGAAAATCTTTCCCTTTTTACTCAATTTCTCGATACCTACCTAATACAAAACTGAGCTAGTACTATCTTTAAAAGAGATTTAAAGATAGTAACTATCGTACCTAACTAAGTAGGTATCTCAGTGACTACTTCTTTTGCTTTTTTTGATACAAATATGACTTCAAAAACTGTAGATAAAGTATAACTACCTACCTTGACATTATTATTATTATTTTAAAGAATAGAATTATATTTCCGTGTTTGGCAAATGGACCAAAATTGGCGGATTTACCATTCACATGTACTAAACAGCATTTAAAATAAATCACATGATATTGAAATCAATAAACATTTATTTGTTATAAATTTTAGCAAAAAATATTACAAAGTTTATAAAGTTCTCCATCATGTGGCGCTGCTCCTACGTCACCCACCACTGCGTATGCCATTAATGAACCTGGAACCGTTTGTCATTTTTAGAGTAGACAAAGGGATCAATGAATTCAACCATCCAAATACAAATACTTTCACATTTATAATATTTGTAGTACCTACTTATATTTTATTTTTTATTTATGTATTTAATGATCAAAACATTTTTTACAAGAATAGTTACATACATACATTCATCACCAAACGAAAGCCTGAGAGGCTTATGTGCTCGGTGGGAGTTCATGTTTAAGAAAATATAATAATTAAATTGTCCCCCTTCCATTCCCAGTATATACCTTTTTATTAATTTTACAGTTTTAGCATTTTGCGTATATTTTGTTTGCAGTTCGTTAGGTAAGCTATTTATTATCTTGGGCAGCGTGTTTATAAAGTTACTCATTCCATAAAAATTATTATATCTAGGTAGTAAGAACGTAAAGAAAATCCTGGGATTCAAACATACTTTTTCTAGTGAGCATTTTGGCCGTGCATGAGATTTCATCGGGTGTTAGCATATCGATCATGGTAATGGAGTTCCTCGCGCTATTTATTTGGACATTATTTGCAAGCTGCAGGGCGAGACCTTCGGCGACCTTCACGCAGTCATCATCATGGAGAGCAAGTCCTAGCTCTGTAATAAATAAGACCTTTGAAGACTATTCTTACCCTACTTATATAATAATAGTACGTTCAGGTAAGGTCGGCTACATGTAAGGCGATGATAGCTCAGTGTTAAGTGACGTCGAATACCGCGACGAAGGTCGTGGGTTCGAATCCTACAATGGGCTTGAGCTTTCGGTGAAGGAAAACATCGTGAGGAAACCATAGCACGGTGGTAGGGTACTTTGTAGTACCCGACTGGCTGGCTACCACCCTCAAGTTGAAAATCTGTCGCCAAGCACCTATCGGTGTGTTCCGACAACTGCACTTGGGAGCCAGTTCCCATCTAGGCTTTGTGTGCTTACCACCTTCGGCCACATCATCACTTACCATGGTGAGATTGTGGTCAAACACAAGCTTATCCAGAATAAAAAAAAAAAAGTAAGATCGGATAATTCTATTTCCTGCCAAATTAGGGGACATTTTTATTGCTGGTATCACACAACAGACGAGATATAACAAGTGGCGTCTTGTTCGCCGATCTTACCCGAACGTACCTATAGCTATAATATCTATAGATGATATACTTACTTATATAATTATTATTAGGTTAACCTAAGTAGGTTAGTATATAGCTAAACGCGAAATACCACTCGCTGATTATAATCACGAAAGAAAGTATACCTATGTATCTAAATAATAATAATAATAATATATCTTTATTCCCAAAACAAAATATAAATTAAATTTTCACACATAAAAATGGGCTAAATATATGTATGACAAAAATTTACGAAAACAGCATCCGTTGCCGAACTAGGTAGAAACCTGTATTTCAGCAAACAGCGCCACTCCCCGCAGCAATGTGGATTCTGAACTAGCCTTACTTATATAAATGCTAGCAAAACTATTTAATTTGGTTAAGTATAATTAAATTAAAAATAAGAGTGTGAAATGAGCCTCTCCTTGTGTGAATGTTTGTGTGTGTACGTGTGTGTAGGTGTGTGTGTGTGAGAGAGGGTGTATGAATGATTAACAATTTTTTGTTTATGAACACTTCAAAAAACAATCAAATACCACGAAATACCACTCGCTGATTATAATCACGAAAGAAAGTATACCTATGTATCTAAATGCTACAAACTTTAAATTTGGCAGGTTGATTCTGACAGTAGATTCTACATAAAACTACTGTCTGCAACTGTCGGCGCGTGGACAGTGAGCAGTCACCTCCATTTTAGACTGTGTTGTGCGGGAGCGGAGTTGTGTAATTACTATGACCTAAAGGGTGCCCTCGGACAGTTTCATATTCTACGAAGGCTGCAAAGCTTTCAAAGATCTACTAGGTACATACTAAGTCTATTCTTTCCAAACTCAATGTGATTGCAATCCAAGTTTTCAACGTTGGTAAGGAACTCAGCTGCTGCAAGCCCGACCCTCCTCGCTGAACATGCTCGGGTTTTTGCAAGAATACCTTTGAATACAAAATGGAGTATTTGCTTTTTAAGTAGGTAAATAGAAATGAATAAATAAATACATCACTAAAACTTATTTAACAGCCTATATCAGACTATATCATTCATTGTATCTTGCCAGTTCTTTTCAGCTAAAAGCTAAATATATTGCTGTGACATTGAATGGGTTTTTGTTGTTGACCAAGCCAACCCGTGGGGGCAGGGTTATTACAGACTCTTTCTGACTAAAAACGTGGGGTATTCCTTCTGTCATCATTTCCTGTAACCCAGTCTCACCTTCTATCACCTGCCCCGCAGGCATCCACGTTGGAGTGGGTGGGACTCCATTTGCACTTGAAAAGACTACGTCGCCCTTCGCTGAGGCGCCAAAGAGTTCCAGGGCGGCAAGGAACCTATGGCATCGGCGGTAGGTATGCCTACAAATTTGATGTCGAGACAACCGCCTTTAGCGTACCGAGAAGGTAATTGGTCCCCATAAAGCCTAGCGTTCGTTAATTCAAAGATAATGACGTCTGAGTAGTTTAAGTTCAAAAATCTAACCAAATAGTCCAGTTTCCCCGTAAGCGATATTGAAAGCCCTGAAGCTGGTGAAGATATCTTCGGTGGCCATGAGGCCGAGCGGTGCTTGCGGCGCTCGGTCGGAGGCGTGCTGGCCGGATACCACGTTGTCTGTGCCGCACGCTGCCGCTACTATCGCATGCTTCAAAAGGCATCTGAAGGCAAGCCAGGTGTCGAGGCGATGGTAGCTCAGTCGGTATTGACGTTGAATGCTCGTGGATTAATGAGCTCGATATTTCAGTGAAAAACTTCCAGAAGGAACCATAGTGTTTTGCTGCTACCATAATTGCTACCACCATCACGTACCGGTATTTCGACATTTGCACTTGAGAGCCAACCTTCTAGGCGCTGTTAAAAGTTCGGTATAACTATTAGCAATCAAATGACTTTGGCATTTTAACGTCCATAGGTTACTCACCATCGTCACTTAAGTGTATGCCTTTAAGGTATTGTAAATAAAGTGTACAACACATTGGCAATCCCACCACTGGTATTGGTAATGTCTATAGGCGATAGTAATCACTCCTACCATCAAGTGACCCACCTGCCTGGCTAACCTGGCTGTCACTTGTAGTATATAAAAGCAAAGGTCCCGCTTGCCTACTTATCACGCTTCCCACAAAAAAATAAAAACAGACAGAAAAAATAAGGTCTAAGCTACAAAAAATTTTAAAATACTCACGGTAAATCATTGGTCCCACATCCGGGTACAGCTACAGCAATCCATGTATCACTACCGGGTCCTAAGTCGTATGTTTCATAACCACCTCGAGCAAAGGAATATATCTCGCAACGGGCAGGCGGTAGCTCCTGTTTGACAGTCACAAAACACTCGAAATTAATAAGTCTTTCACACGGAGCAGCCTTAAGTATCTAGCTAGATCTAGAGCCATACAGTTTGTTTATGAAGCTTTTCGAACAAATATGACTAATTGATCTATCTGTGATAAGAAAAGCTCTGGGAAATACTTAGCAAATGAAAATATGGCAATGACTATTTATTATGGCACCAATTTCTTCAACTACAAAATTGATTCTAACCCGGCTATACTCAAGGTCCTCCGCCAGTTGCATGGCTTCTTCAAACGGCAGTCCTACAGTACCTATCGTGCAAGTATCACTTCTGAAGTTGGCTTTGGCGTAACAGTTTAGGCTGTTTTCAGACATGGAGTCCACCATTTCTTCTTCGCAAAACATGGAGTTGCTAAGCGGTCCTCCCCAAGCGGCGCGCTGTATCAGGTCTAAGACACGTTGCTCTGGGTGAATTCTTACCAGATCATCTTTTATAAATTGTCTGCGATCGTTTATCTCCCATTCATTGAAGCAACACCTACAATTAAAGCTTATTTAGCGGAACGGCCTCCAAAGATTCTAGAGACACAAAGCTGCTGAAAGCACGATTCGCTGAATAAGACATTATTTAAATGCTAGTCCCAAATAACATACTCAAACTAAGGCAGCAATCAGAGTTTAGACTGAAATACTATAATTACTTGTACTGCATTACCTGGCAGCAACATCCAGCAAATAATTCTTAAGTTCGGCGAAGCATGGTAGTGGACAACGCAGCGTGTACGCAATAGTCTGCCGATCGGTGGAGCATGTGATGCTGGCTCCATTCTGCGGCAGGTATCTCATCTTTGAGAAGGTGGTGTATCCACAGCCTGCCATGGAGGAAGCAACGCGGTAGAAGTGGGTTGCACCTAGTTGATCATCGACTTCGTATCGGGAACCTGCCTGGAATAACGTAAGAAGCTGGGTAGATTTAAGTGATGGGCTTTTACTTCCTAGAAATCCTTATTCTTACTACAATCATGTTTGTTTCCTTCTCCATAAAACCCAGTCCAGTCTCTTTCGGAAAGTAGTTTACAATCATTGACAAATACCCAACAGCAGCTTTTTTGGGTAATATAGTTATCATGCAGCTGACTTACCTACCGACGACCGATGTTGCATGCCACATATAGGCAAAATGGCAAGAGGCTAAAGATATCTCGTTGAATGCCATCACTTAGGTACACGGGATCTAGATCAATAGCGGTTAACTTAGTTCACTAGTGGATATTTTTACGCTTGGACCTGGTAAAAACCTCGATGTACTGAACGAGTTCTCATCTATTTTTTGCGGCCTTCTTAATTATGTATTTCCCATTAGTAGAGGTATTGTTAATGCTTTATTGACAGAATTTGAGCAATGCTAATAGAATGGAACAATACTCATAAATACCTGATACATAATAGTGCAAGCGCATATCTGAGCTCCAAAACATTTAGCAGAAGCTATCTTCATACCATTCAGTAACACGGACCGCTGGACTTCCAAGGGCCCGTAGTCTGGCTTCGGCCATGATATGTTCTTTTCCGTGTTTGATACGGTTAGATATCTAATGGGTAGCCGGTGTAATGGAATCGAAAGTTTATTCATTGTATTTTGTGTTGGAACTGCGAGTGGATTTTTGACAATTTGCTTATGACAGCTAGGCCACTTTTTTAATTGAATGTTTGCTGTAGTACTATCTAGTCTAGTGCACATCAAACTTTTTACTGTTACTATATCGTTGTACTCACAGGCCCTACTAAGCAGACATGTGGTTGTACTTTGTAGGTACTATACTGTACTATTAGTGGGCCAGGCAGACGTCGTCCAGCCCTGAAATTCAAACAAAACATATCGATGGCTCCTACGTAGACTGTCGTATGTTTAAAAAGTGAACTTTACAGGAGAGCTATTTAAAGGTATTTTTATTTACCATTTCGATGTTTTTAAAGATTTTTGTTTAATTTTTTCACCATAATAATAAATTTTTGTGTGTGTTTTTATGGTATTAAAATAAAGAGAGAATTATTAAGGCTTTTAGAGATATTGTTGTTACGATATTATACGGCGGATGAACGTAGCGTGAAAATATTGTAAGTGTATGTTACGATTCATTACGTCGTCTTTAATTTGGCTGAAAATATCGTATGTTCTTCTTACGTTGATTTACATGGATAACTATTGGGTAAATTTAAACGTATGTTGCAAGTACTATGATCTACTTTAAGTATCATCTGAGATTATCTATTGTATGTAACGGTATGTAAATAAAATAGGGTATTAAATCACACAATAAATAACAGAACCACGTTATAATCAAATATTGTTGCTATTTATTTGGTAATTTATAGGTTAAGAGCAACTTAATAAACTTTTTCTTTTAAGTAACATTCTGTACTTATCTATAAATTCTATAATTTGATATATACATTTAAAAATCAGTCTTTGTTATATAGTTAAATTGAAGATTGTTTCAATTAATAAATTATAATTTATTTATGTAACTAGCTGTCCCCCGCGGTTTCACTCACGTTCTCGTGAGATCTTATCCTTTCCCGGGATAAAAAGTATCCTATGTGTTATTCCAGGATATGATCTACATATGTGTCAAGTTTCATCAAAATCCGTTCAGCCGTTTTTGCGTGAAAGAGTAACAAACATCCATCCATACAAACTTTCACGTTTATAATATTACTAGCTGTTGTTTCAACCGCGTTCCCGAGGGATCTTATCTTTTCCCGGGATAAAAAGTAGCCTATGTGCTATTCCAGACTATAATATATCTCCATGCCAAATTTCATCCAGATCCATTTAGCCGTTCTTGCGGAAATGAGTAACAAACATCCAAACTTTCACATTTATAATATTAGTAAGATTAACTAGTTTTCCGCCCCGCGGTTTCACCCGCGTTCCTGAGGGATCTTATATTTTCCCGGGATAAAAAGTATCTTATATGTTATTCCAGTTTATGATCTACCTGTGTACCAAGTTTCATTAAAATCCATACAGTAGTTTTTGCATGAAAGAGTAACAAACATCTTCACATGTTCACATCCAAACATACTTTCGCATTTATAATATTAGTAGGATTAGTACGATTTATCTTGTAACGTTTTACGAGTATAATAGGTATTCAATAAATATATTCAACATAAATAAACTATTACTCTGAGTCAGTGCCGGAAGTATTGATTCAGCTAGATTATATTTGTAAAACAGTTTATTTGGCTCTCCAGGAAGTACTTTTAACTCTTTTATCTTTGTCTATTGAACACTATCACCATAAATTTTTTTGTCCAATTTTTGCCAGCTAAACTTTATTTAAAACCCAAAATTGTAAACCATGCATTCGCTGAGAAACAATTGCTTGTAAACGGAAACAAATCTACGTGAACTGTTTCAGAAACAAAATCTACGTGTTTCTGAAAAAAATTAATATGTTTCTGAAAATTGAGAAACTTTTGCGGTAAACACTACGTGTTTCTAGCATGTCTAATTCCATCGGAGAGCACTGAAACAAATCAGTTTCTCAACAGCTGTATACAAGTGTGGATGGGTGTTTCAGTTGTTTATAAACATGGCGGTAGTGTGGGTCATTTTTAAATTAATATAATTATTTCAAACGAAGCCGATATTATGGAATACCTCCTCAGGCGACATAAAACAACTGAGATATGGACGGCCAAGACCCTGAAACATTGTTTCTGTAAGCATCTACGTTTTGTTCCAGAAACTTTGTATCTGAAACATTTTTCTTAGTGAATTCATGATTTTAGCCCACCGCACCAACGCAAACCATTCAAAAGGAGTGTACATTAATTAATTGTTGGCGCACCTTTCGATTAAAGCATGAACGCTATAGCTTTCTTGCTGTGTGTGGCCTTTCTCCAAAAATGTATGTTTGATTGTGACTTTATTTATTTCTCAGCCAATATCCAGTAGGCAGCAAAGACATACGGTTTTGATTTTGATCAGTACAGTTAACAGAACAAAACCTGAACTCAACGGCACCTGCCTCTGCTTTTTTTTTAGAGATGAACTCTGCAAGACAACTGGCTACTACATCGGCACCTCTCATGCCAAAGGTGTGGGTGTTTTGCGTGCTTATCTCGATCATCTGTAGTAATTTTTGTTAAGGTAGAGGGTAAGTTTCAAAAGTGCAGTTCAACTCCGAAAGTATTTGTGAGTGAGAATGCAAAGCATCATGCAACTTCACAGGATTTCGATGGACAATTGTTATAGTCTTGATCATTTGATCAACTTCATGATTAGTTGAGAATGCACGGTGGTAGGCTACAGTACCCAACTGGCTGGCTACAAGTTGAAAATCTGTCGCTAAACACCTATCGGTGTGTTCCGACAGCTGCACTTGAGAGCCAGTTCCAAATCTAGGCTTTGTGTGCTTACCACCTTCGGCCACATCATCACTTACCATAGTGAGATTGTGGTCAAACACAAGACTATCGAGAATAATAAAAAAAAAAGTAGATGGCATTTCTGTAAAAACTTCGTTTAACATTAGAGACAGTTCCGGTATTTCAATTAAACTGGCCCCATCTGGCATTGGTGACCCTGAAATAAAGCAAAACTAAAGATACGACATGTTTTTTTTGTCAACTACCAAGTAAACTATTTTATTTAATATTTACCATAGTAATTTTTTCCCAATGTATCAACGTAAACAATAGTAAGTAACATAAACAATAATAAACATGTCTAGACGACCCACGTATGTAATCGTATGTATAGCATACGATAAAATATCTCATTCAGTGGACGACGTAAAAAGTCGTATGTGTGACATACTGTTTTATTTTCTAAGTGGATAACAACGTACATAATCGTATGAGTTACATGCCATAGTTTTAACGATTTTTATAGGAAAAAACAATATCTTATTATAAAATACTTTGCCTAGCCCCGTAATTAAGAAAACGCAGTTTGTGCAACATGCGTGGGCGTCGTGTGCACTTCCCGCGTACCGGATGGTAAGTGAGACATACGATCTGCGGGGCATGCCTGCACCCGCCGCGCCTGCCCGCGTAGACTCACGCTTATGACATTACGTCAGTTTACGGTGCGTCCATGAACAACATACGATCATTTACGGGAAAATTTTTTTTTATCTTTTAATATTTTTAATTTCTTGTTGATGGAGTCGATAGAGAATTATTATTTATATGCAAATCACTCAAAACATGAAAATCACAATTTCTGTTCATACGATAGTCTACGTAGGAGCCATCGATATCTAAGAACCCGATTCCAGCGCCACCTACCGGGTCCAATTTGTGAATCTAAACCATCTGTCAGCCCGATCTCGAGACATGTCAAAAAGTCGTTCTATACAAAATGTATGACAAAAATAATTTTCTTCATTATTCTTTTTTGTGCCTTTTTCTTATTTATAGGGATCCGTACCCAAAGGGTAAAAACGGGACCCTATTACTGAGACTTCGCTGTCTGTCCGTCTGTCCGTCCGTCTGTCTGTCACCAGGCCGTATCTCAAGAACCGCGATAGCTAGACAGTTGAAATTTTCACAAATTATCTATTTCTGTTGCCGCTATAACAAAAAATACTAAAAACAAAATAAAATAAATATTTAAGGGGGGCTCCCATACAACAAACGCTATTTTTTTGCTCGATATCAATAATGGCAACGCAACAGGTAGGCACTTGAAATATTCACAAAATACTCAGTTGTATTTTTACTTTAATAATAAATAATAAAATTAAAATAAAATAAATATTTAAGGGGCGCTCCCATACAACAAACGTGATTTTTTTGCCTTTTTTACGGAACCTTTCGTGCGCGAGTCCGACTCGCACTTGGCCGGTTTTTTTTTATATATATATAGATGATTCACGTGTCTTTGCGAAGCCGTAGGAGGTAATCGTCAAATTAAAATTATCTTATTTGCAGCAATTATGTAAAAATATTTACCTACTGGGTATTTTTATGTAAAGTTTGTTGAATAACACAAAATAAGACAATAAAGTAATTAATTTATCTCTATTATTGTATTATGCATTAGATACTTTAATCTCGTAAAGCTTTACTGAGGTCATAGCGTCGGAATATCAGCCGCGCAAACAAGGTACCTAATGAAGGTTACAGGGTGATTGGTTTCTAACCTAAGATATTACCATGGGTCCATTTTTTAAGTTACCTCAACCAGGCAGGCGGGTCACCTGATGGTAAGTGAATAACGTCGCCTATAGTCATTAGCAATACCAGGGGTTTGCTAATGTGTTGTCAACCTTTACAATGCCTGAATGGCTCTCAAATGCAACTGCCGGAACACACCAACAGGTGCTTGGCGATAAATTTTCAACTTGAGTGTTGTAGCCAGCCAGTCGAGTACTAAAAATTATCCTACCACCGTGACACCTAAACTGTTAATTTCACGCTGACAAGGGCCAAGAAATGGCACTTAGTTAAATAATTGTTTCTCTAGGTTAGCTTAACTAAGTTGTACTTAGTTTGTAAACGTAAAGGTAAACAAAAATCTCCATATGATTCGTTACGTAATACTGGAACGGTCCCTATCTGTTTTTCAAATCCATTTTTTAGAAAGAACGGTATCAACCTATCACTTTAATGGCTTTAATCGTGGTAATAACTATATCATATCAGTTATTAAAGGCCTTCTACATGTAGAGACTCCATGTTTAAAAAACTAGTCTCAGATAAAAAAATTATACTTAACCAGCTTTTCTGCAGTCAGCACAGTTGTCGTAAACATATTTGCAGAGCCGGCTTTACCATAGGTAAGGGCAGCATTCGGGCCCCCGACCGCACGGGAGTCGCCGCTTGAGCTCGCGCATTTTTCGCCGTCAACATTTCGTTTTGAAATATTGATCGGACACTTGATCAGCAGGGCGACCGCGGTGCGGATATTCAAAGTAATCGTAAACTTGTCAAAAAATATAAAATCATAACAAAAAAGGTTTTATACTTTCCAAAGGGCCCCCAAATTGTCTGCACAAGGGCCACTGCATGGCCTTGAATACTTGAGGAATAAATTCTGAAGAAGTTGAAAATGCTACCTAAATGTGGCATGTTCTTAAAAAAGAATTTTGTAGTGAAATGACTAGACTCTACTAAATCATGAAAAGACTAGGTCTTCTACTAGGATTCGAGATATAAATAGCAATTAAATTAAGAATCATTAATACATCTACCCACATAATATTTTCTGTTTTGAAGTCGGTATTTGTAGTCGTAGCACTAGTTTTCGAAAAGAATTGTCTCAGAACTAATATCAATTTGGTCACACTATCAGCAAAATAACGAAGCGCAGTCTTTTTGCATGCCTAGATAGCTTATCTATATCAAATCAACAACTAAAATAATAAAATCTGTCGAGTATTTATATTGAGGTAAAACATTCGAGTAGTCATTGCCTTAGGGTTCAACGATAAACCGTATTTTTGGGAAACTACCTTGATATTTAGAACATCATTGGGACTCATAAAAATATCACATATGTATCCATATACTCTGATCAGAAGAGAAAATAGATTCTATCTCATTTGATTCAATCGGTTGACTCTTGTAAGCGTTAAATTATTATTTTGAAACAATAAGAAATAGTCATGGATCAAGAATTCCAAGATGGACCCGAATTTTCAAAACTTTTGGACAACAACGACAAATTGGGACATTTCCGACAACGCTTCTACTTGAAGAAGGGGATACTTTACATGTGCGGTAACTCATTGGGCTTAGCTTCTAAAGATGCTGAAGAGGCGCTTTTAAATGCCATTAGGAAATGGAAGACTGAGGGTGTGAAGATTTGGAACGTTGATGACAGTAAATACTACCTGTATTCAAAGGAACTGGCGGAATTAATGGCGCCATTAGTTGGAGTTGACTCTGATGAAATTGTTGTAACCGGCTCAACAACCACCAATATCCATCAAGCAATTAGCACATTTTACAGACCAACAAAAGATAAGTTCAAAATATTGGTAGACGATTTAAATTTTCCGACAGATCGCTACGCTGTGGATGGTCAAGTCAGACTCAAAGGTTACGAGCCAAAAGATGCGGTTAAAGTCGTTAAAAGTCGGAATGGCAGCCATATTTTCGAAGACGATGTAATTGAAGCTATGTCTTCTGATGTAGCACTTGTTTTGCTACCTACAGTTTTATACAGAAGCGCACAGATTTTGGATATGGAGAAAATCTGTCGAGCTGCGAAGTTAAAGGGTATTGTAATCGGCTGGGATTTATGCCACGCTGTAGGAGCCATTGAGGTGAATTTAAAAGAATTAGATATAGATTTCGCTGTGTGGTGTACTTATAAGTATTTAAATGGTGGACCGGGATCATCAGCAGCGTTGTACATAAATAGGAAGCATTTCCATCGCCTCCCAGGATTGCCTGGTTGGTTTGGCAATAAGAACGACACCCAGTTCTTGCTGCGCCAAGAGTTTGATCACCAGAAAGATGCCAGTGGATGGCAAATTGGATCACCAGCAATATTCTCCATGGCAACATTGGAAGGATCTTTGAAAATTTTCAAAGAAGCTGGGATTAGTAACATCAGGAAAAAGTCTCTACATATTACTGGTTACTTAATGTATTTGATCGAGAAAAAATTGGTGCACTACGGGTTTTCTATTGGGAATTTTAAGGATGATAAGATCAGAGGTGGTCATGTATGCTTGCAACATGAAGAAGGTTATAGGATCAGCTTGGATTTGAAAGCCCGTGGTGTGGTACCAGACTTTAGGGATCCGAATGTGATTCGATTGACGCCTACAGCTCTTTATACTAGTTACGAGGAAGTTTATAATTTAGTTGAAATTTTGTTAGATATTGTGAATACTGAGAGTTATAGGGAATTTAGTGTTAAAAGAAGTTTTGTAGTTTAGTTTTAATGAGTCTATTCTGCGTGGTCCTACTGGTAGGACCACGGGCAATTTATTTTGCCCGTAGTTCTATTAGTAGGAACATGGGCACTTAGCATTGCCCGTAGTCCTACTGGTAAGACTACGGACAAGTAACAGTGCCCGTAGTTTTGGTTTTTTTTTCGTCATCCTACCTCTATTCTATTATTGTTGAAGATAAATAGGTTATAGGTTTTTTTTAAGAGCGAAAAAAATCTGATTTTTTGTGTAAATGTCTTAGATTAAAGCTAGTTTTTGATTTTTCATTAACCGACTTCAAAAAAAGGAGGAACTCGATTTGTTACTCGATTTCTCTGCCAATTATGAATAGATTTTGATGATTCTTTTTTTGTTTGGTAGATCCTACTTCAGAGGTGGTCCCATTTAAATTTTGTCGAAATTGATTAAGCACTTTTTGAGAAAATCAACAAAAACGAAAAAAAATCTATCTCGTTTGATAAACCTTAGTGAATCAAACAGAGTCGTGGAGCGTGACTTTTTGGATTTGGATGAAATTTCGTGTATACTTCAATGGGTTCTTCGATGGTTTTAAAATACAATTGGACCCGGTAGGTGGCGCTGGAATCGAGTTCCAAGATTTGTTTTAATTTCAGGGCAGGACGACGTCTGCCGGGCCCGCTAGTTATATATTATATTTTACCGGCCAGACCCGATTTCAGGACAAACTAGTTTTGCCTAGGATAACATATAATAAGGAATAAACTTTAAAAATTGAAAAATAAAATTATTTTTAAAAATAAAAAACAAAAACCGACTTCAAAACTGTAACCTATACCCATGTACAAACATAAACTAAAAAGTAAAGAATAATATTTTAATTTCAAAGCATGAGCCTTAAAGGACAATCAACAAAATTATTGATATTTATATAATAATAATAATAATAATAAAGTAAACGTCAATCTGTCAACACCTCAAAATAATTCTTTTAGTTTTCCCATTTACTTAAAATTATTTCCTTATATTTATACACCATATTTTATTTCGAATTTACAATTTACAATATCAGTAATCAGTACATATATATAAATAGAGACTGAAGGTACAGAACATTTCTAAGTAATAATAAATTGTTTGGATAATATTGGAATGTGACACGCAGCTGTCACCAATGAAAAAAAGTCGCAACAATACAATATATAAATACAAAAATATGCAACAAAAATAAGGAAAACAAGGATTGTTATTAATGACGGATGCAGACAAGACAAAGGGCACGACTTAGACCCCCGGACTCGTCACCTTGCTCCACCTCGCAGTCACCGGCACCCAACAAAGATGGCATGTCGGCCAATGCAGCTGTGTCGAGTGAGAGTGACGAGTACAGCTCGCCACCGACGTCGCCACCACCTGTACGTCGGCGACGAGGCCGGCCACCTCGTAATTTGGGACCATCGGAGCAACCGGCTCCGAACAGGGTCCTCGTTCCCGGTGGTGTAGTGCGGCGCATGCGATGGACGTCTTCAATAAATGAAAACGTCATGCGCGCCTACTATGAGGCGACAGAGGGGGGAACTAACCTCACTGCATATCGTAGCCGGATGCTGTCTTTGTTTCAGGTCCGTGAGCCAGCTGTCAACGTTTCGGCGCAACGACTGTCCGATCAGGTTCGGGTTATTCATCGTGGACACATGTTGGATGACTCCGTGCTTGACCGGCTACGCTCGGAGGTACTGAGTAGTCGTGTTGTTCCTATTACGTCATCGCAACCTGTGGTCCAGCCTTTGGCACATATTATGGTCGCTTCACGACCTGCCATTGGTGGCGATGCGGATGAGGACAACACTGCTACTGAGGTAAGATCCCAGTATAGTGATATATTGAGGAGTACTTTGGAGGATGTGGTTCGGCAGTTTCGATCCATACCGCATCACCTTAGGCCACGTTTACCTCGATTGCCAATGCATAAAAAAAATTGGGCGCTGATGTGTACTTTAGATTCACTACTGGCAAGTTACTTAGACAGTAGTGAAGACCTTGCGGATACACACTCTATTCTGTACTGCGCGGCTATAACGGCATGTCGTGTAGCCCATGTCAAGTTTCCAAACACTGACATGGCTACGCGACCAAAACCTGCCGTACCAGCCTGGCAGTGCAGGATAGAACATCGTATCAACGAGGCTAGGGTACTCATTGGCAAGCTAAGCTGCTTCAGGGATGGCAACACACGTCCAAGAGTGATGCGCTTTGTGAGGAGGGCATTCACGGGAACTGAAGTAAGTCCCCGTGAATACATGTCCTGCGTCACGGAGCGCATTGACTTCCTGAAGCAGAAAATTTATGCATGGGCGAATCGTATACGTCGGTATAGGACGCGTGTGGATCGTTACTCCCAGAATTCCATGTTCCAAAGGGATCAAAGGTGGGTTTATAGATCCTGGGAGCGACCTAGACAACTAGAAGGTGAGGTGCAGCGACCGAATATTGATGACATGAATTCATTCTGGCGCAATATTTGGTCGGTGCCCGTCACTCATTCTGAGGGCGCTTGGATCGGGGATGTTGAGCGAAGATGCGAACTAATTGAAGAAATGGGGGCAATCAACATTGAACCCCAAGATGTAGCCAATGCAGTCCGTTCGTTGCCTAATTGGAAGGCACCGGGACCGGACGGACTGCATAATTTTTGGCTTAAATGGCTACGTAGTTCGCATATTTGCTTGGCATCTCAGTTTCAAGCAGCCTTAGTATCTGGGTCGTTACCAGAATTTATAACAACCGGTGAAACCCACCTACTCCACAAGTCCGGTTGTACCATGGACCCAAAAAACTATAGGCCGATCACCTGTTTGCCTACAGTTTATAAAACTCTTACATCCATTCTGAAAACAAAAATCTCTTTACATATTAAAGAGAATTCAATCATGTCTGTTTCTCAGAATGGATGTAAGAGTGGGGCCCGTGGTACAAAGGAGTTACTCCTCATAGATATGACCATCTGTCAGCAGGCTCGCCGTAACCGAAGGGATCTGTCGACATGTTGGATAGATTACAAGAAGGCCTACGACTCTGTGCCACATTCATGGCTCATGAGGGTGCTGGAGTTATATAAAGTTGATGTAACTCTACGCACCTTCCTGTTGTCATGTATGAGGCAATGGAGAACAGTCCTTCTCTGTCCAGGATCTCGACAGATTCTTGGTAACGGCGATCCAATAAAGATAGAGCGAGGCATTTTCCAGGGTGATAGCCTGAGTCCATTGTGGTTTTGTCTGGCCCTGAATCCTCTAAGTACGCTCTTAGAGGGGTCTGAGCTGGGCTTTCGGTTGCAGAGAGGAGGTCTGGTAATATCCCACCTACTCTACATGGATGACCTTAAACTGTTTGCCCCCACTGAACTCCAACTGAGAAGCTTACTGAATGTTACCGAAGCTTTCAGTAACTGTATCAGGATGGAGTTTGGTGTTGACAAATGTGCGGTCATGCATGTAAAGCGGGGAAGGATGGTGGAATCTGATGGTATCCAGCTCTCAGATTCCACACAACTAAGATCGCTCTCTGAAACCGAGACCTATAAATACTTGGGTATGTCTCAGGCGCTTGGCATCAATGAGACTGACATGAAACAGTCGTTGCGGGAACGCTTCTTGGGGCGCCTGAAAAAAGTACTGAAAAGTCTTTTGTCAGGCGGAAACAAGGTGCGAGCCTACAACGGTTGGGTCATGCCGGTCTTGATGTACTCTTTTGGCATACTCAAGTGGACTCAGACTGAATTGGACGCCCTGGATAGAAAAGTCCGTACATTGCTGACTGCTTACCGTATGCATCACCCACGATCCTCGGTGATGAGGTTATATATCCCGCGGAAATGTGGTGGTCGAGGCTTTTTAAATGCTAAGACCCTCCATAACCGCGAGGTGTATAACCTCAGGGAGTATTTTCTCCAAGCCGATGAGGGAATGCATGCGGTTGTTGTAGCAGTGGACAAAGGGTTGACTCCTCTATCTTTAGCTAGACAGAATTGGCGCAGGCCTGTGGTGCTCACATTGGACGATCGCAGGCAGGTATGGCAGGACAAGGAGTTACATGGAAGGTACTATCGGGCACTTCACGGTCCCGATGTGGACCTTACAGCCTCCGTGGCCTGGCTACAGTTTGGAGATCTTTTCGGGGAAACCGAAGGTTTTGTTTGTGCAATTATGGACGAGGTTGTGATGACGAACAACTACCGGAGATTTATCCTGCGGGATGGCACCGTTGACATATGTCGAGCATGTCATCGCCCTGGTGAATCCCTCAGGCATATAATCTCCGGTTGTTCGCGTCTCGCAAATGGTGAATACTTGCACAGGCACAACCAAGTAGCCAGGATAATCCACCAGCAACTTGCCCTGAAATACCATCTTGTGACATCTGAGGTGCCGTACTACAGGTATGTACCAGAATCTGTTCTTGAAGATGGTCATATCACACTATACTGGGATAGATCTATCATCACTGACAGGACTATTGTAGCCAATAGACCTGACATTGTATTGATAGATCGCCAAGAGCGTCGTGCAATGATTGTCGATGTTACTGTCCCTCATGACCACAACCTTGTGAAGGCGGAGAAAGATAAAGAAATCAAGTATCTTGATCTGGTCCACGAGGTTGTCGACATGTGGGACATTGACACGGCAGTCATTGTACCAATAGTCGTTTCCGCCCATGGCCTATTGGCAAAGAGCCTTGACAAACACCTTAAGAGGCTCACGTTAGGTGGCTGGATCAAGGGCCAGATTCAGAAGGCAGTACTCCTGGAGACGGCACGCATTGTGAGGAAGTTCCTCTCTCTGGAGCCTTGACCACCGGTAACTTGGACCTAGTTCCCGATGCCGGTTGGATGCTGTTTTTTATAGTTTTAAATATAAATATTGTTTGTTTTTTTTTTTTTTTTATATCTATATTTGAAATTGTAATAAATAAGTAAAAGAGAAATAAATAAATGGAATAATAATAATATATTTAATATTTATAAACAGTTCTTTTTGGAGTCGGTGCCAGCCAAGAAGGACAGTTTAATTCTGCCTTTGTAACAAACTTTCGAAAAGTAGGGGAGCGACGGCGCAGACCTAAGGAACATTACCGTAAGGAGAGGTGTCGTAAGACGTTTTCTCGTATGAACACTTCGTGTCCAGTTCAAAACTGTCCTTCTTCTTGACTGGCACCGACTCCAAAAAGAACTGTTTATAAATATTAAATAGATATATAAATATCAATAATTTTGTTGATTGTCCTTTAAGGCTCATGCTTTGAAATTAAAATATTATTCTTTACTTTTTAGTTTATGTTTGTACATGGGTATAGGTTACAGTTTTGAAGTCGATTTTTGTTTTTTATTTTTAAAAATAATTTTATTTTTTTACATTTTTTTTCGTCTTCATTGTTAGTAGGACCATTGCCCATACAAAATAATGATGTTTTTGTTGCAGTCCTACTAATAGAACTACGGGCAAAAATATTTGCCCGTGGTCCTACCCGTAGGACCACGCAGCAGGACCACGGGCAACGAATGTTTTAATGGTATTAATATAAATGTAAGATAAGAGTTATGTTAGCATAATTTTGAGAAAGGGGTTAGTTAAATAAAAATATCCAAAAATTTGGTTTTGTTTATATTTTAATGAAAATAGGCTTATACTATTTAACTGCAGCTGCAATGTGATTATCCGTTCGAATTTCTCTTATCACGTCCAGAAAACTAAATTTTTAAATCCCATTGAGATTTTCAATATAACTTTATACAAATATTTTGTAATCACACCACAACTATCCATTTATAAGTTAAAAAATAAAATGTATAATAATCATAACAAAATGTCAAAGCGCAATTTTTAACTCAGTGTTGCTGACCGAAATAAAATTCTCCTGATAAAATTTCCAGTGTTTCGTACTTACAACATAAATTGGACACATAGAAAATAAAACAACCTATTTTAGACCTTAAATATTAAAAACACAACTATTATTATTTACAGTAATTTACATCACACGAGTAATGTTGTATGGTGGCCGCGGACAATGCAACATTCGTTTTTTTTTTCTTTTTTTTTTACTAAAATAATTTAACTATAGCAAAAGGAACTAATTCTTGGTATGAATGAGTTATAAATAAACAAGTATTTAAGGGAATATTGCTATGAACATGCCGTAAATATTAATTGCCTGAGATCTAGAGTTAAAATAATGTAACAATTGAAAACTCAATCTTATTACAAAGCCATTAGGTACACATTTAAGCAACACTCAGCGAAAACAGATCTTCGAAGCCAGAAGCTACTTCTGGCGCTTTTATGAAGCAATATTCCATTAAAATTTGATACGATTCAGAAGTTTAATATTTTAATAGTAATTATTCCGTCTGTTTGTTTGTCACTACAAAACTCCTGAATCATGCCACTACAATACACATTAAATAAATACCAGTTTTTTTAAGTTTCCATAAATAACTAAACTGAAGCTAAACCAGAAATAAAATCCAGGGGTACTTAACATTTTTATATTGTATTTCTTTTTATAAATATATGTGTTTGGCCGTCGTCGGCGTCGGTTCGTTTGTTTGTTTGTTACCACCATACTTGTACCCGCTCACAGCACACGCGACTGAGTGACAGATGGTTGCGATATTGTTGAATTTAATCTCTGTAAAAAAGGTAAAGGATATAAAACTCTAACACAAAAATATTAAGGTGTAAAATTACTAAACAAATTTCTAAGTACTCAAAATACATCCTCAAGAAAATATTCTATGACTAACTAAAATTTTAGTTTAAATTTGTAAAATAATGTAACAAATAAAAACCCTCCCTCCCTTTTTAGAGGGATAACTTTTATCATTTTTCTCTAACTCCTACATTATTTGTACTAAGAAAAGTTATTACAAAATTCATCCCTTAAGGGGGTGAAAATAGGTAATGGTGGGTGAAACCGTTAGTTATACTAAAACTAGTAATACAACTACAGTACAAAGTACAGTTCTACGTACAGTTATGCACGCGCACCTCCGGCCAGTCGTCGAGTGGGGTTTGTTGTTCGGGGGGTTCCCCCGTAGCGTCGCGCTCGTGCTGCCGGCGCCGCTGCACCGCTGGGGAACCCCCGCGGGACACGCAGCCCTCGTCGATGTGCACCGACGTGATGTCGGACCCGGGGATCTCGAACATCACCTCTAGCAGCAGGTTTTCCTATATCGAGGCGATGATAGATCAGTGGCAGTGACGTCGGATACCGCGGCCAAGGTCGTGGGTTCGAATCCTACTGTGAACTTGAGCTTTCGGTGAAGGAAAACATCTTGAGGAAACCATAGCACGGTGGTAGGGTACTTTGTAGTACCCGACTGGCTGGCTACCACCCTCAAGTTGAAAATCTATCGCCAAGCACCTATCGGTGTGTTCCAGTGCCCATCTTGGCTTTGTGTGCTTATCACCTTCGGCCACATCATCACTTACCATGGTGAAATTGTTGTCAAACACAAGCTTACCCAGAATAAAAAAAAACTTACCATCTAGTCTGTGGAGTGAGCGACAAGTATTACGATAGGAGTTATTGTAATAATGGATAATGTAACATGACACCACAAAACCTACATCGCGCTATTGAAGTTCTCTCGACACTTTCAATATAAAAGAGTTATCAATAATAAACATTGTGATCCACATGAAGTGTACATAATAATATGGTACGATAAAGTATATTACAGTAATACCCCGAGTTACGCTACCCCGTGCTTCACCAGGATCTGAGGCTGATTCTCCTTGGATTTTTGCCAAGGAGAATCAACCTCAGACCCTGAACAAGTTGATGGTATAATTGAAGAACTATATTACCGGCATGCTATGAGGAAATTTTACGTGAGAAGAAAAACTTAACTCATCGGGCGTACATTGCGTCATACATTGTTAGAATATATGAAGACTTCGACATTAAATGTAAATAGTTTTTATTATCAACATTTTATCAAACATGTTTCTTCTAAATTATTGTTTTCTTTCGACTGGCCCCGCTTACACAAACTTTAACGGGCCGGTTGGCGTGGTTGGTTAACACACTGCCTATCACGCCGCAGGTCGTGGGTTCGATTCCCATCCAGAACAGACATTTGTGTGCATGAACATGTCTGTTTGTCCTGAGTCTGGGTGTACTTATCTATTTAAGTATGTATTTACAAAAAAATGTAGTTTGTGTAGTATATCAGTGATCTGGTTGTCCATATTACAAGCTCTGCTTAGTTTGGGATCAGATAGCCGTGTGTGATAAATGTCGGAGGATATATTTATTTTATTTAAAGGTTATCGCTTGGTCCCACCTATCGCGTAAGTCCGAGGTATTATAAGTAAAGTTACCATGATGGCTCGTAGTCCCCGGGCACCAGTCTTCCTCTCCATGGCCTGTGCGGCGACAGCTCGGAGTGCTTCCTCACTGAACGACAGCGAACACTTATCCATCGCGAACAGCAGCTTGTACTGGGACACCTGCACATACGTATACTATTATACACGCCCTTCTACTAATTAACTCAAACTCAACTCAAATATCTTTATTAAATAAACTCATTACAAGTATTTTTAATCGTCAATTTGATTCATGTTAAATTCTAACGCTCGTTTCGGAAGGTTGCTTTTGCTGAGAAGAGCCGGCCATAAACTCAGCAATTACTCTGTGTAAAAAAGCAACTTAGACCTATTGCATTTTATAATTATTTATATAGTCTTACTGATAATAAACACTATGTATAAAATATTTATTATGTAGAGAAATCCTATAAAATATAAGGCGATGATAGCTCATTGGTAGTTCGTGGGTTCGAATCCTACAATGTGCTTGAGCTTTCGGTGAAGGAAAAACATCGTGAGGAAACCACAGCACGGTGGTAGGGTACCATGTAGTACCCGACTGGCTGGCTACCACCCTCAAGTTGAAAATCTGTCGCCAAGCACCTATCGGTGTGTTCCGACAGCTGCATTTGAGAGCCAGTTCCCATCTAGGCTTTGTGTGCTTACCACCTTCGGCCACATCATCACATACCATAGTGAGATTGTAGTCAAACACAAGCTTAACGAGAATAAAAAATTAAAAAAAAACTTATGCACGCCCTTCTACTAATATACACAATCCTACTAATATTATAAATGCAAAGTATGTTTGGATGTGTGTGAAGATGTATGTGTAGATGTTTGTTACTCTTTCACGCAAAAATTACTGTATGGATTTTAATGAAACCTGGCACACAGGTAGATCATATACTGGAATAACATATAAGATACTTTTTATCCGGGAAATATAAGATCCCTCGGGAACGCGGGTGAAACCGTAGGGCGGAAAACTAGTGTATAATTTATTTATTATGTTGAGAAATCTTAAGACATAAATATTTTTTATTAGGATGAATAATGGATCAATACAAGACAAAAAAATAAATTACCAGCATCTGTTACCAAGATGACTGATCCTAGATTCAAATCGTACATTAAAAAAGTTTTGAAAGAAAAAGCTTATTACAAGGTAGCCCAATATATTGAGGATAAAGATGTCTGGAGGTAGCTGCACTCTGTACAAGTACCTACACATTGTTTTTTTTTACTGTTAATTGCCATTTTTTTTCTAATATGCTGTTATTAGCTGGGTATTTTTTGTTTTAGTTTACTATGTAGGTAACTAATGCGGGTTATAATTTTTTATGTATTTTTGTATTACTTTAAGAATAAAATTGTTAAACATTTGAAAAAAGCCAATATAGTCAGATGGTCCAAAAATATTTAAAAAATGTAACCTTGCTGAGTTTCTTGCCGGTTCTTCTCAGTTGAAGGCTGACTTCCGAACCGGTGGTAACTTCTGTAATTCGACCTTCATAAGTGCCCTTCTAGGGCCTAAACTGAATAAATGGTTTTTGAGTATATTTACCATAGCGTTTTTGGGCTCCGTTAGTATCCTCACCAGCAAGTCCTGGTTGAGACTGTGGAAAGGCACTAGCACTGGGAATCTGCCTACGAACTCCTGCAAATGTTAAGTAATGTTTATTTGATTTTGTGCAGAAAAAGAGTCATTTTTCGGACCGTTGTGGTATGATATAAATGTTAAGGTGCAGGTAAGTCATTTCTACATAAAAAATAAACAAGAATAAATATTAAGAACCATTAGTGTAGTGTAATCGGGGGTGGTGTAGTGGAGTTTGGAGGTGGTGTAGTGTAGTTTGGAGGTGGTGTAGTGTAGTTGGAGGTGGTTTAGTGTACTGCAGTAGGAGGTGGTGTAGTGTATTTGAAGGTGGTGTAGTGTAGTTGGAGGTGGTGTAGTGTTGTTGGTGTAGTGTGGTTGGTGTAGTGTGGTTGGTGTAGTGTAGTTGGAGGTGGTGTAGTATAGTTTGAGGTGGTTTAGTGTAGTGTAGTAGGAGGTGGTGTAGTGTAGTTTCGAGGTGGTGTAGTGTATTTGAAGGTGGTGTAGTGTAGTTTCGAGGTGGTGTAGTGTGGTTGGTGTAGTATAGTTTGAGGTGGTTTAGTGTAGTGTAGTAGGAGGTGGTGTAGTGTAGTTTCGAGGTGGTGTAGTGTATTTGAAGGTGGTGTAGTGTATTTGAAGGTGGTGTAGTGTAGTTTCGAGGTGGTGTAGTGTATTTGAAGGTGGTGTAGTGTAGTTGGAGGTGGTGTAGTGTAGTCGAGGGTGGTATGGTGTAATTGTATGATGTAGCGTATGTACGTACCGGTATCATGCCGAAGTCGATAAGGTCCCGGGCCTGCACCTTCCGCAGCCAGGCGTCCCGCTCGTCGGCCTCAGCTCGTGCGGAGTCTAGCGGCGACGCGTCGGCGGCGGCGGCGGCGAGGGCAGCACGGCGGCCGGCACGACCGTCCCACGCACCGAAACCGAGGTACTTCTCGTTGTTGCGGCGCTGCACGAGCCGGTCGAGTCCGTTGTATGCGCCGCTCGCCACGAACAGTATGTTGGTGGTGTCGACTTGTACGGCGTCTCCTCGCAGTTTACGTGAGTTGCGCTCCGGCACTGACACCACGGCGCCCTCTAGCATCTTGAGCATGCCCTGCTGGACACCTTCGCCTGGAGCGATCGAACATTTCAATAAAAGGTAGTGCTTGCTATCTTTGAATAAGTATCTATAGATTTTTTTGTTTACTGAACCGATTCCTGTCAAAATTAATAATAGTCCATGTAATCAGTGAATACGAATCTGTTATCAACATAAAAAATTGACACCATTCAGATTTTTTTATGTGATGTCGTGATTCAATTACCAGCAAATAAATAATTAAAAATTATAGCTATTTTTAATTCTGGAAACAGAACCGTATTCAAGGATAGCACGAACCCACAAATCGTCGGTCTAGATGTGATAGCTCATACATGCAAACTTTACAGGAGAGATCAATTGAATTAGTACCAGTGCTTGTTACAAAACGTCACTAAAAGTTGTTTTTGCCGTCAAAATGTTTTTTTATTCTCAAGACATTTACGGATTAGCACTGGAAACTATTTGAAGCTTTCTGCATCAAAATCTAATTTTACCAAAAAATCTTACGAGCTATCACATCTAGACCGACGAAATGACGAGCAAACGAATAAAGTTCAAATTGAGATTCAAAGAGATTAGTATTGTTTTTTTAGTATATTAGTATTTTTTGTGTGTGTACCTCCGACGTCTCTAAGTTGATGTATCCCGGGCACGGCGCCGATCTTATCCACCTCGTCCAGGAACACGATGCCGGTCTGAGCGCGCTCCACACTGTACAATACATATACAATTAATACCAAAGAAAGGGTATATTACAATAAAATTGACATGGCAATAAGTTGGTAGCGACATCTATCTACAAACAGATATAGTTCGCGCTATCGAAATTTTCCAAGTGATCTGCATATATACAAGCTTCCAACGTACAATTGTGGTGCGGTCCCCAGGCACAATGACCTAGCCTGGCGGAAGATCTTCCCTTTTCAATGGAGGAGTGTAACACCTCGCTCCTCCATGAGTTATTTTTTTTATTTTTTTTTTATTCTGGATAAGCTTGTGTTTGACCACAATCTCACCATGGTAAGTGATGATGTGGCAGAAGGTGGTAAGCACACAAAGCCTAGTTGGGAACTGGCTCTAAAATGCAGCTGTCGGAACACACCGACAGGTGCTTGGCGACAGATTTTCAACTTGAGGGTGATAGCCAGCCAGTCGGGTACTACAAAGTACCCTATGCTATGGTTTCCCCACGACGTTTTCCTTCACAGAAAGCTCAAGCTCATTGTAAGATTCGAACCCACGACCTTCGCCGCGGTATCCGACGTCACTACCACTGAGCTATCATCGCCGTGAAAGTTCGTCAATACAATACAACTAACTTGAAGTTGGCGTCCTGCAGCAGCTTGGCGATGACGCTCTCGATGTCCTCGCCCACGTAGCCGGCCTGAGTGAGCGTCGTGCAGTCGCAGATCGCGAACGGAACGTCCAGGCACGCCGCTATCGTCTGTGCCAGTAGGGTCTTACCTACAATACAATAATGAAATGGTTATTCATCCAAATAGGCCTTTACAGGCACTTATGAAGAGACTCTAATGCTCGGTTCGGAAGGTTGTTTTTACTGAGAAGAGCCGGCAATAAACTCAGCAATTACTCTTTTCAAAAACAACTTACACCAATTACATTCAATAATTATTTATCTAGTCTCGCTGACAATATTTGCGTGTTATGGTGGCAAAAACAGTAATCTATAGAATTTTATTATGACTGACTTAGTAAACAACAAACTCAAGCAGATCATTATTTATGAAAAATTCTATAACGCACGGTTTGGAACAGAGATGCGATATCAAAAACAATCTTTTTCCGACCAAAAACATCCAAATTGACCTTAAGATCAACCAATAGCGAGCAATTCCAAATTAGAAGATACCACAACGTAAGTCTGGGGTCTAATCATATTTTATAGTAGTAGAACTTTAATAGACCTCGTGCTAAAAAAACACTTTTGCAATATCAACTCTGCAAGCCTAATGATTGTAATGCTTATTTGCATTCACCCGTTAGTGGAATACAAAATAAGAACAGCCGCTGCATTTTGATTCTTAACACGATTGTTTTAATGGTAATTGTTGCGTTGTTAATGCCACCCACACGGTGAAATTAATAATTTAAATAACAAGTAAAATGTAATAAACAGCACATAATATGTCATGGGAAATTTAAAGATGTTATGTAGTTTGCTGTAGAATTTTAACAAATACTATCAAAATATTCATTTATTCAGTTTAGGCCCTGGTAAGGCACTTATGCGCGTTACAATTGACTCTACCACCGGATTGGAGAAGAGTAATGGGAAAATTTAAGATTCACAATCCATCATCATTGAAGAACGTGCTGCAGGATTTACGCAACACTATTGGTAAAGTAGGGCACGAGATTTTCAACGAAATGAAATGAAATTGTTTATTCATCCAAATAGGCCTTCACAGGCACTTATGAATAGTCAGACTCTAAATGCTCGGTTCGGAAGGTTGTTTTTGCTGAGAAGAGCCGGCAATAAACTCAGCAATTACTCTTTTCAAAAACAACTTACACCTATTACATTCAATAATTATTATTTATCTAGTCTCACTGACAATATTTGCGTGTTATGCGCTTAGTAGAGCCTTTAGTGCATCGGTGTCAAGTTTCGAGTCAGCAAAACTCGACGGCTGCGGTCCTATATGATGCATTACACCACCCCCCCTCACGTCTCTAACAATCAGTGTGAGAATATCAGCACGTGCTGATGCAGTAGCTACCAGCCGAAATCTGAACCTGAGAAGGTGCCGATGAGTATATCTGAACGGCGGTATGATTACGTATCTCGCGACAGCAACAGGCGTAAATTTCGCGATCGCTGCTGTCAAACGTCGTTGTATTAGCTTAGCGCTACAAAAGTGAGTTCACAGCGCAGTATTTCTGGCTGCTAGAAAAATTCTAGCTGAAAGTATTTCGGGGTTTTTGTACGATACGCAGAAAGCAACTTAACGTATCTTAGAGTATGTGCTTAGTGGGCCTTATAATAATAAGTCTGATGGTGCTGATTGTTTTAAAATGCGTATTGGTTGCGTTCACAAACAAGGTTAACATTCTTGTTTTTGTTGGTACCATTGATAGTTATGTAGATGCAAATTCTACAACAGTCTACATTAGTTTAGATAATGCGAAATTAATAAATAGGTATGAGAGCTTTTTGCTGAGTGGCTAGGGTCAGGCACGGTCAACTTTGTACGGCTGGTTGTAGACCACCAAGAGGCAATAATTCTGTTGTATTATGTACCATTATTTCGCTTCAATTTTCTATAACTAATTTAGAAAATAAGAAAATTAGTTATATATTTTTCTTATATTGCAGGGGGCGTTCCATAGATGGCGTATAAAATCTGTCATCGTGATTTTTATTTGTGGTTGGTAATTTTCTAGCTTCACACATCTTCGCCCGCGCCGGTGGACAGACAGCCTAATGCTGTTGCAATACGGAAGTCGATCTAGCTTTACTTAGTTTCAAATCAAGACATAAGCATTAAGACGTGGCTTAAATGTCTAGATACCAAGCCAAAAACCTTTAAAAAAAACTATAGTAATATCAAGGGTTACATATCACATTGACCGGCGACCGGCGACCGGCAACAATGACTCATAGCATAATTTAAAACAACCTTAACATAATTTGCCTTGTAATAAATTTAACGTAAGATGTTACACAACTTGAACGGAATAAAACTAGTTACACATGGAAAATTTTACTTTTTTAACAATTGGATGGATTTGCGGTGGCAATTGCTGGGAGATGGACTAGCAGGGATGTGAAGGGGTGGTTACCATCAGATGGGCTTGTTTGTCACTTTAGAGGTATTAATATAAAAAGCCATTAATACCATAGGAGCTACTATCCTATGGCAATTAAAATTTAATAAACTGCCACTTACTTTTAAAGGCCTACCATTAAATAAATTCAAGAGCAAGCTTATTGAGTGGCTTATTGAGAGATGTTTTTACACCCTAGATGATTATTTAAATATAATGGTAAATGAGTGGACAGATTCAGACAGGTTAGGTGGAAGTAGTAAATTGACTTGAATTAAGTTTTTTTTTAATTAGATTTGGACATTTTTTATTTTTATTCTTTGACATTATATAACTTTATAATTGTGCATGCTATTATATAGTGAAGTGTGTAGATACTTTTTAATTACCTACTATCATTTGTACGACATTTCCAGCGCAATTTCATTTTTAAAAAAACAAGTTTTCAAAACCGGTAGACTAAAAGAGATAAAAATTATGACCAAGGGGTCATTCAAGTAAGACTATGGTAGTGCTTTAAATTCTATAAATAGCAATGCTTTGAAAGATAAAAAGTGAATAGCATTTTGTGACTTAGTGAGTAACATGAGTTATTTTTTTAATTCCCTCATGAAACTGTGGGGCGGAAAGCTAGTCCTACTAATATTATAAATGTGAAAGTTTGTGTTTGTGAGTTTGGATTTTAGTTGCTCAGTCACTCAAAAACAGCTGAACGGATTCAGTAGCGTAATAGTTTGTATAGTGCAAAAAAAAACTGAGCCCCTAACTAAACTATACAGGGTGTTAAGAAGAACGTGTGCCAGACGGTAGGGGTAAGTAGAGGGTCATTGGCTATGTATTCTAGCCTAGTGGGCCTAACTAACCCTTTCTTGCCTTATCGTTTTTTTTCTTCGAGAAATTTTGACGGCGAATCTTTCAAGTTGGCAATATAATTTTGGGAAATTCCCCTGTAGGTATTCTTTCATATTAATATTATGGAATAAAACACGGGATACTTTTTATCCAGGAAAAAGATAAAAAGCCTCGGTAACGCGGGCTGAAAGCTAGTAGGTACAAAATATGAGTTGTCCAGTGAGATGCTTACCGCAGCCAGTGGGTCCCAGTAGCAGCACGTTGCTCTTGTCTAGTCTCAGGTCATGGTGTTGTCGCTCCAGTATTTCAGCGCCACCTGGCGAGCCAGCCCCTGGACCAGACCCTGGACCAGACCCTGCAGGGGGCATGTGCAGCAGGTCTGGAACACATTATAAGGTGATGATAGCTCAGTGGTTGTGACGTCGGATACCGCGGCGAAGGTCGTGGGCTCGAATCCTACAATGAGCTTGAGCTTTCGGTGAAGGAAAACATCGTGAGGAAACCATAGCACGGTGGTAGGGTAGTTTGTAGTACCCAGCTAGCTGGCTACCACCCTCAAGTTGAAAATCTGTCGCCAAGCACCTATCTAGGATTTGTGTGCTTACCACCTTCAGCCACATCACCACTTACCATGGTGAAATTGAGGTCAAACACAAGCTTATCCAGGAAAAAAAAACATTATATTCATTCGAGTCAATCGTGGGAATTAGATATTCCACTATTTTGGCCAATTATATGATTTATTCCAAAGCAGGACAGGCTATTGAACCTTTCCTTTCTTCAAGCAACTTCTTTATCTCGTCCTACCATGTTCATTTAGTATATTAAGTAATTGGAAACGGAAAGCCGACTGTAGCGTGTTTGCAACAAATAATAAGGAATCTAGATCGGCTAGAAAAGATAGAACACAAATATATTTGCGAAAGTATTGCAAGAGCAAAGACGCAGCAAAACCTGCTCCGAATGAGCAAGTACTTTCTGATGTTAAGGACAACTTTACTATCTGGTGCAATAAAATTATTTTAGTTTTATTGATTCATCAAAATTATGAAGCTAACTATTAATATAGAACTGTTTTTGACGGAATACTAGAAGCAGAGAGCAACGCAAGCTTAATAATTTAAAAAAAAAATTTGCCGTGACTCTTTTGCACAAAGAATCTTACTATAATACGTGTACCTGTATTAGTGTGTGAGATGTTTTGGTACCGGAAAAACATGGTACATAAGTAAAACCTTAAAATTTGGCAGGTAGATTCCCCATAGAGAGATCCGCTAAGAAAGGATTTTTGAAAAATCACTCCTAAAGGGTCAGGAATGCGGGTAAAACCACGGAAGACAACGAGTGAATTAACTACTGTGAATGTATGTTGATTAAAAACTATAGCATCATCGGCTTTTGAATCTATGTCAGATGAACTAACCAGAGATATGCGACCAAAGTCACCTCTGGTATTACGTGACGCTGTAACTAATCAAAAAACCAATACATTAGTTAATCATTTAACTACCGTACATGATTTCCGGTGGAGTCAATGACATGGACAAGGTCAAGGTGACGAAACATTAGAACGGCGGCTAGCTGAGGTCAGTTCGTTTGCATAAGGCTTCGTTTAAGGTCAGAAGAAGGTAGACTTTGGATGATTGCATCTTCTATTGTAGGGATAACAACAACTTGGAACGCCTGATAGTTACTGGGAAGGTGGAAGGAAAGAGACCGAGAGGCCTCAGGCGGTGGGCATACCAGATATCGCAGGAGCTGGAGATGCCGCTTAGTGCTGCAATGCACCAAGCAACGGAACGAAACCGATGGAGACAGCTGGTTGACAAAGTCCGAAGGAGCCACGATCCTCAGCAGTGAGGGAAGCGACTAGGAGAGAGATCTTCTAATGAGTATTAGATTAAATGTGAGTTGCAGGACTGACAAACAACTGATAACTACGGTAAGGTTATATAGGGCAGGAATGAGTACATAAGAGGAAGTTTAAAAGTGTCACCAGAAAACTTGAGAGGGAGTTTATTGGCGTGGTATGGACATGTTATGAGCAGGAATGATATTCACGCAACCAAAAGTGTTATGATTATGAAAGTGGATGTATTTATGGATAGAGGTAGACCGAAAAAGAGGTGGATGGATTGTGTGCGTGTTGATATGAATAAGAAAGGAGTGAATAATGATATAACGGATACATGGCTGAATGGAGGAAAAGCACACTACGCCGACCCCAAATATTGGGAACAGAGATTGTAAGAATATTCATTCGGTTTTTACCAATAGATAAACTATTGGTTGGATTTGTTTTAGGTATAATTTGTGATGTTAAATACTTTCCATAAAAGCAGTTGTCAGTTGTTAGCGATGGATGAAAATAATGTACAGTATTGTTGGCTTTAAATAGTCCTATAAAATATTTGCGATAGCATTGTCTACCTTCTATAGATGACCCACAGTATCCAATTGTCTTTCAAAAGTGACTCCTTCGAGCTATTTTGGACGATAAAGTATTAATTCTTTGTTAGTTACACGAAGCAATTAATAAGTTGGCTCGCGGAATTTTCGACATTCTTTGTGACATATTCGAAGTATATTTATTACAGTCTCGCAAAATAACAACGGCATCTAATGGGTACCAGGGATACATGAGAACCTTAGGTATGTTTACACGATTTAATATCTGAATGATTTTACTGACGCGTCTTCAAGTAAGTTCAGAAGTTTTATTATTAAAATAACATGAACAAAAAGATAGGCAGTCGATGCAAACCTGACAGTGGTTGTAGATGAAAGTAAAGACACTTTCATTTGAATATTGCTTGGGTTATACTTTCAGATTTAGACTTATTTTCAAGATAATGGCTGCGGCTGAATAATGAAAAGCCGGATGGATATTTAATATTCCATCCAACATTATACATCCGCAGAATCATATTAGGAAAGAAGAGTAACCGATTGTAATGATGCCAATTTTATAATCTATATGTTTGAACTAAAAACCGGAATACTGAACTAATTAAATAAATATCCTCGGACATTCTTCACACACGGCTATCTGATCCCAAACTAAGCAGAGCTTGTAATATGGAAACCAGATGACTGATATACTACATATAACAGCTTAATCAAACGAAGTTTTCATCGAAATCGGCTTACGGGAAAAGATAGACATAATAAATACGAAGACGGAGAGAAAAAGAACAGTAACCAAATTGAGAGAGAAATGTCTGAAATTATATTCCAATGGGCACACAATAGCGTCACTACAAAGAAAGGAAATTATCGCAGAGTCAGTGAACACAGCCAGGGTTAGGTCGGAAGCAATCGAGCGTGGTGTCGTCCGTCTATTTTTTGTGGTTTCCAATTGGTTACACTTTCGCGAGCGTCGTTGCGTTTTAAAGTGTCTATACAATTGAGAGTTGATTTTCAAAACAAATTTAACGCTTGGGTGTCTGAGCTTCATGACTACGTTTGTTTGCTACCGTTTATGCCGCTTAGCAATTCCGTATTTGAGTGAATATATTGGTACCATTTTTTTTGTGTTCAAGACATTTTGGTAAAAATAACTTTATAGAGAAAGCCTGACTCACTGACTTATCAACGCCCAGCCTAAACCCTTGATTTTTTCACAGGCTTTTGATTTTATGACGTAAACGAGGAATAAGAAAGGATTTTTCGAAATTCAAGTCCTAAAGGGATACGCAGGTGAAACCGCGGGGCGGAAAGCCAGTATGTAATAAATGTAACCAAACTTAATTTTCCTATAGGTATAGACATTCTAAAATCCCTTAGTTAGGTAACATCACAAAAGGGTTTACGAAGCTCTAAAATGTTTTTAGAGCTTCACTCAACATTCAATCAAAATGTTTTTTTTATTTTTATTTATAATACATAACATCTATCATCAGGCTAATGATCCTAATGCGATAGAGTTGCAAAAAATAAAAAGGATAAAAAATATACATTATTAAACAATAAAATCACAAAAAATGAATAAACAAGAATTAACATTTTACAATAGAATTAAACAACTGAAGTACTGACAACTGAAATAAAAATAAAATAAAATAAAACTTAAATTAAATTAAAGGTAACCTATGAGGCTATTTCTATAAGCTAAATTCAAGGATTCTTATAATTTTAAAGATTTTTAGGATGTTTTTCTGAAACATGACACACAAGAAGATCATATCCTGGAATAAAACATAGGATACTTTATTCCAGGACTGGAAGGTGCAGGTGAAGCAGGGACAACTATGAATATTCTTGAGAATTAATTAATCAAAATAAAAGAAGATAACGCTCACCTCTGTGTGTTTGGTGTAAAGGATGATGGGCATCAGTGGGTGCTCCGCTGGTGACGTTGTTATAGATCCTCTTGTAGTGGTTGTATACTGCGACTGACAAAACTTTTTTGGCGTACTCTTGACCTACCACGTGTTTGTTTAGGTATTCGAATATCTTTTTCGGGGGTGGCGGTGGTTTCCTATAAGAAAAAGAAATTGTGGTGGATATGATATGAAATGAAATGCCAAACAAAACTTGGCCACACACGGTCATCTGATCCCAAGCCAAGCTGAGACTCTACTACGTTAAGAGAAGTAACTATGGAAAGGAGATACTGGGATTACACACAGATACAAACGATTTTTTTTTATATTCTGGAAAGGCTTGTGTTTGACCACAATCTCACCATGGTAAGTGATGATGTGGCCGAAGATGGTAAGCACAAAGATGTTCAATTTCTAATGTTAGGAATCAAACTCACAACCTGTGTGAAGCACGTCGACTAATCCAATATGATAGAATAACAACATAAACAATACAATACAATACAAAAACAAAACGAGTGTTTGACTACAATCTCACTATGGTAAGTGATGAAATGGCCCAAGGTGATAAGCACACAAAGCCTAGATGGGAACTGGCTCTCGAGTCCAACTGCCGGAACACACCGATAGGTGCTTGGCGACAGATTTTCAACTTGAGGGTGGTAGCCAGCCAGTCGGGTACTACAAAGTACCCTACCACCGTGCTATGGTTTCCTCACGATGTTTTCCTTCACCGAAAGCTCAAGCTCATTGTAGGATTCGAACCCACGACCTTCGCCGCGGTATCCGACGTCACTTACCACTGACCTATCATCATCATCAGATAATGGGTAGTATACTATTAACGTACGTCACAATAATTCAATGTATTCGTTGGCACGCTCCCTTACACGTGTACTTAAAATATCATTACCATAATGATCGATTCGTTATTTTAGAAAAATAATTACCGGTAACTTTTACGTTAGACATCCGTATAAATTACGACGCAGAAAATTTCATTACCATTAAAAGAAGTTCATTACCATTTCCATACGCGGTACCAAATAGGCAATCATAGAATATATTATTTTCTCATGATAGGCTATAGGATATTCTATTAAGGATTCCTCATTGTATAGAAGGCAGATTATAAAGACGTCTAAATGAAATCGGTGACGATATTTTAAAATACTTGGAGATGGTATTGCTGTTTTTCTCTTAAAGATATGGCTGTGTTTAACGACAATCTGACCATCATATATGATGATGTAACTGAAATAATAAAGCAAACAAAGCCTATGACATCCAGCTCAGAAGTAGGGCTTTTAAATTTAAAACACACCGATAGGTGATTGGCATTAATTTTAGTTAGAGACTATCCTCAATTGGCTATCGAAATTTTTTTACGAGTCTTTTTACCTATGCATTAAATCCGCTTATATCCTGTTTTTAGATTCAATTCACATTATATCTTTCCAACATTGCATAATCAAGGAAAACGATACAGAATCTCAGGCGAAACTCGAAAACATACGTATAAAGTTTATTGCAGTATGTGTAATAAACAAGAGAAAGTGCTTTTATGATGAGGTTTTATTTCGACCGAGATTAAGGTATAGGTTGTGTTGAAATTAGACAACCGGTATTAAAACTGATTTCCTGGTTAAGGAAAACATTGAGGATGAAGAAGTTCAATAGTCTATTTTGTTTTTTCCTTGTTTGATCACTGAGTCACATATTTAGTCTCATGAATGGCCATAATAAAATTATCTTAAGACCCAGGAAAATCCTCTAACTGGCGGCGTCTCTCTTGACGAGCCCTTTTCATTCCACTCCCGAGGCGTCCAGGAACACTTGGGCAAGTGACCGATGACGTCGGCGCAGATTACATTAGAAAATGACCCTAAGCTAACTAAAATGGTCGTATTGGAGTAATTTATTACCATAAGGTGTCAAAAGCTGACAAAAATATATTAGAAAAAAATTAAAGCCCTCTACAGAATGAGCAAAACACTTCTATGAGGTTTAGATTTCTATAATAGATATCCCATCTAAGCTTTGTGTGCTTCCCACCTTCGGCCACATCATCATGGTGAGATGGCGGTCAAACACAAACTTATCCAGATATAAAAAAAAAGATTAAAACTCGATAAAAACACGTCCACGTCAATAATTTAAACAAATATACGATTTTCATTATAATTCTTATTATTTTGTTTAGCACACTTGGCATGCTACCACAAAATACACATTATATGTATAATCATTTTGATAAATAAATCAATCTTCTTATTGTGACAAAGACAACAGTTCGTTGACCGTGGTTTGCAAACAACACGAACGACTGCCGAATGTCAGATATGTTTTTCCCTGATTAGTTATTTTCAATGTTGCATTGTTCGTTTTTTAGGTAATCCAGCAATTCACGAATCAACCTCCTTCGTGTGATAAAATAACATTAGCGGAATTATGTAACCGGTTTCTATTACCATTCATTCAAAGAGATAAAAAAAACCTTCGTCTTGTCACAACCTTCAGGTTCATTCAGGCCATGAATAAGATTTAGCTTATTTTTAAATTGAATTTATTAGTTGTGTTTCAAGTTTGCCTTGCTTGTTTATTTGCTCTAGTAGAGCCCACAAGTAATGCCGCCATAAAATTATTTACATCCAATTTAACACATCAATAGGGTCTTCTAATATTTGTCATGTAATCATTATAAAGTCGTTTTGAATTTGGATGTCATCGTCACTTTAAATGATCATGAGGATTCCATGAAGGTTAAACAATGGCAGTTCATTTTAGGACGATTCTATCGATAAAAAAATTTGGTAAAGATGTCTATATGCAACTAAAACTTTAAAAATATTTCGTTTTAATCGAAAATTTACCTGATAGCCAAGATTCAGGTTTGGTAGATGGTAGATATAGAGGTAGAGGAAGGCCGAAGAAGGTATGGATGGACTGTGTGAAGAATGATATGCGTATGAAAAGTGTGAGTTCTGAGACAACTGGTTAACAGAGCGGAGTGGAAGAGGAAATCATGTTGTGCTGACCACACCTAGCGTGGGAGAAGAACAAGAAGAACACGGTGATTCAGGATTCAAATTCAATTCTCTCAATATTATCAGACCAAATTGAGGTGATTTTATAATATTACTTAATATTTGTTAAATAAGACGCATATGTGCAAACGCACGAAATGAAAGTGCGTGGTGCAAAGCTTGCAGTTGAACCCATTTCATTCATTGTTATGCATTGTCTTGTCATACATGTTACGAAATAAGATAAGATTATAGCTGGTTACATCGTCAAAAACCTTACTTACAGTCAGTCATCTAATAATACTATGCGAAAGTGTGTTTGTCGGTTTGTCCTTTTCACGGAGCAACGGATAGACGTGATTTTTTAGCATAGATATTTTATATTTTATGGACCAGATATTGACTTAGGCTACTTTCTAACCCGGGAATGCGGGTAAAACCACGGGCGGAGTATATACATTATGTTGAAGATATGTAGTTCTTTGTAAAAATGTTGAACATTATAAATAGATATAGAAAATACAATATTTTTTTGTAGTTATTCTTGTATGTCTTGAACTAACAAAGTATGCAAATAACATTTCAATACCAATTTGTAAATTAATGTATTGAACGTAGGTTAGTATAAAATTTGTGAGAATGTTATTAAAAGTATTTGAATTGCTTTTAAATCTGGAATGGTAGTAGGTAATATTGATCCACTGCCCTATTTAGATCCTCTGGCTTGTGCTAGATTAGGCATGAAAAAAAACACGATCCGTGTTTGTGCCATAATCTGGGCGAAATATTTAATGAAAATAAATATTATGCAAATCTAGAAGATGGGTTATATCGGCAAGTAGAATATTGGCCGAACGATGTGTAGACAAAAACAATATTTGCATGTATTTAACATAATCGTTCAAAATATGCAGCAAGCACACGTTTTTTAACGTCTGTTCGGAGAAGCCATAAAATCTTGTATTGGCAACGGAATAGTAACACAAAAGACCAAATGACGAATTGTCAAAAGTGTCACACCGCTGTTGTAAAAGCGTAATTCACAAGGGCACACTATTGCATTCTGCTCGTGTGCAACTGTTTGCTGTCGTCAATAAATTTCTATCGATGAGTTTAGGCTATTTGCCTAACAATGTCTAGCTAGACAATATGAACGTCGATAATCATCACGACCGTGCGTTCTATATTGAAGACTATGTCCAAAAATACATCAAACTATTCAGTGAATCCCAGATGATTTGCAGTAATTCTTTGAAGAGTTCCAACAGTGTTAGATCCTGACCAAACATAGCTATAAGTTACATAGTAAGATAGAATACGCGAAGATAGCTGTGAGTGTGACGGAGAACATTATGGATACAAATCTTACAAGAAGCTTCAGCTTTCGGAGAAAAAACAAAAAAAAATAGTCGGGTATTTTGTATCCTCTTGGCTACCTACTATAACAAGCCAAGCCCTTATCGGTCTTCACATAAGTGCCAGTTCCCTGTGGGTGAGCTAACCGTCTTCTGCCATATCATCACCTACCATAGTAATATCAATGGTGAAAAATAAGCCAATAACATACCTGTAGAACCCAGACTTGCTGTCAGCGTTATCCTTAATGCTCTTCTTGGTGTCCACTTCGCTGAGCACGACGAAGAAGTGGTGGCACTTATCACACTTGACGAAGCGCGTGGAACTGACGAAGGTCTCCACGTGAGTGCAAGGATCACCACACTTGGGGCACGTTAGCACGCCGCTGCCTGATCCAGATTTTTTGCCGCCTGACGTTGTGCCTGGTGTTTTAAAATAGACATTTATCATGAAAGCCCAATTTTAGATTAAATTTTTGTGAAATTTCAACATAAGGGGCGATAGTTGCCGCTTCGGAAACTATAACGTGATGATTTTAATATTACTAATGAATCATAACATCGGCCCCATCCCACCATTCATTTATTATTTTTAATAATAAATATTGTTTGCAGTAATGAGGAAACCGTGATTTCCTGAGCAAGTGAAGGCATCAGAAACAGGCTGGATTTGAATATCGAAAACATTGTCTAAATGGTGTTGTAACTCCCCTAAATTTTTCACTAGATTTTCTGTAGCTAAACATCATGTAGACATAGTTACCTGAACTAGCAGTTTCTTTAGGCGGAAGCGGGTGTGGCGGTCCAGGCGGCTGTTCGGTGGGACTCTTGCATAGCACTGCGCAGGTATTCAACGTTCTGGGACAGGATCGTCGTATTGAACGACATGATTGAACACCTGAGGAAAAAAAATACTGTTTCATTTTTGTCTCAATTAAAACTACGTTTTATGATCCAAGAAATTATGGCCAGATTGACTATGAACTTAATGCGTCTGGTCTTTTTCAAGCCATTAATATCTATGTGCGTTCTATCTGTAAGTTCAATTTAACCCATGGCTTTGAAATAGTTATTAAAACGGTGTATATACGGTGGCAGAATGTCAAGGTTACAATCTTAAATCATATAATTTTTTTTTTTTTTTTTTTTTTTTTTTTATGTCACTAGTGACAACGAGGCAGGCGGGTCACCTGATGGTAAGTGACTACCGTCGCCTATAGACATTAGCAATACCAGGGGGACTGCCAACGTGTTGTACACCTTATTACAATGCCTTAAGGGCAAGGGCAACTGGCTCTCAAGTGCAACTGCCGGAACACACCAACAGGTGCTTGGCGACAGATTTTCAACTTGAGGGTGGTAGCCAGCCAGTCGAGTACCACATAGTACCCTACCACCGTGCTGTGGTTTCCTCACGATGTTTTCCTTCACCGAAAGCTCAAGCCCATTGTAGGATTCGAACCCACGAAAAAAACGAACAAAACGAAAAAAACCCACGAAATCTGAATGTTAAAATTGTAACAAAAATCATTAATAACTTCATGATTTTGGTGGTTGCATAATTTAATTTCAAATGCTCGATTCGCTTAGATCTTCTAAAATTGAGAGACATGACTATGACCCAATCTGCTATTTTCGGCAAAGCCAAGAGCAATTCCCCTGATATCAAAGGACAAGAGCGGTGAAATAACAACTGTATTAAAGTCGTACAAAGGTTTACATTATTTGCCAATCGGCTTATGGCACCGTCCTTTAAGCTAACTGTAAATTAAACGGGCACTTTAACGGTGAATTGCGTAAAACCCTTAAAAATCCCTTCACAACTACTAAAACAGTAAAGGATTGCAAAAGACCATGCCACAGTAAATGCATATGGACAGAACGTAACTCAAGACTTTCAAACTCAAAACTCATTTATTCAGTTTAGGCCCTGGTAAGGCACTAATGAACGTTACAATTGACTCTACCACCGGTTCAGAATACACTTAAACTAAGAAGACTCCGGCAAGAAACTCAGCAAGGCAATTTTTTTTCAGCAGTGGATCTTTCATAAATTTATTTACATTTTCATAAGTACATTTAGATACATTTTGAAATATTAAACATTTTCAGATAACAAAAACTCATGAAGTTGGGATTGTGACCATTTGATTGGTTTTGGTGGAACGGAATTTGTAACACTACATTTATCACACTTAATTAAAGTGTCAACACTAGCAATCATCATATAACAAGAAGAAAATAAACGTAATGTTAGATTTACTGTACAGACAATTTTACTGTGACAATACGATTTAATGCAAACTGGCGTTGGGTCATACGGCATATATGGTAATTTTTTATTGTGTCGTTTAGGATATCTATGACTTGATACTTGTAGTATAATCGTCGTTAGGTACAATGTATTATTAAAAATGTATCTCTTAGTTCTGACAAGAAGTTTGAATGAAGCTTCCATGATCGCTTTCAAGGTTATTTCGACTAATGCGTTTCATAACCTTTCAGAAGGTCAAACTGTGTTGTTTGTATCAATTACTGTTTTTAATTTTTCTAATATTTGATGGTGGGCTTTAACCTGTTCTTCTTCAATGACAAAATTTTCTATTAGTAAAATTGCATCTATGCATTGTATTTTTTTAATGAATAATGCAGTTTTCTAACCGCTTTCTAAGACGTTACTGCAATTATTTTTAGTTTAAGATGATCTTTATGAGCATTTAACATCACTGTAAATAATTATATCACGCTTTCTGAAGGCACTTTTACTTAGTTCAGTTTCTGAAAGCGTATTTTGTCCGGAACTGGAAAATCTAGTATTCTTTACAACTAAAAATGGTTGGAAATATTGAAGGAACACCTAACTAAACTAAGCTAATGAAATAGGAAACTTAACGCCCTTAAATCCATCCTAAGCCTTCAATCCCAAGCATACACCAGAAACAATAGTTTTTCAACAGTATCTTATCTTATGATATTACTAATGGGGTGGGCCCGGCAAACGTTGTCCTGTCTTGAAATTAAAACATAGAACCCAATTCCATCACCACCTACCGGGTTTAATTTGTGAATCTAAACCATCAGTCAATCTGTTCTCTAGATATGGTCATTGTCAAACATAGAATTAGTTCTTTGTGGTCAAAAAAGTTATTCAAAATGTATGAAATGAAATGAAATTGTTTATTCATCCAAATAGGCCTTCACAGGCACTTATGAATAGTCAGACTCTAAATGCTCGGTTCGGAAGGTTGTTTTTGCTGAGAAGAGCCGGCAATAAACTCAGCAATTACTCTTTTCAAAAACAACTTACACCTATTACATTCAATAATTATTATTTATCTAGTCTCACTGACAATATTTGCGTGTTATGGCGGCAAAAATAGTAATCTATAGATTTTAATTATGACTGACTTAATAAACAACAAACTCAAGCAGACCAGCCCCCACAAGCAGCACCTGTTCACAAGTATGACGCGCGTGGCAGCCATCGCCCTCCTCGCACATTTTATAGGGAAGTGAGCGACCCGCCACACGACGCCGCCGCAAGCAAAGGCCTTAAAGCGAGCATGACTAACTTAAGCTTGCTCCAAACAAAAAGAAACAAAACGAATTAAAACACACAATATGTTATCACTGTTACTACTAACACGGTTTGTAAAATTAGGTAATATAATAGTGTATCTAACATTCCGCGACATAACAATATTCAAACGCACAAATGTTACAAATTTACCAAGCATTATCATCATTAAAATATTCATTTATATTATAGTAAGCCTTTTTTACCAAAACAGTTTTAATACAATCCTTAAATTTTTGCAAAGGCATATCTAAAATTGCAGTTGGGATTTTGTTATAGAAGCGTGCACCCAGTCCTAAAAATGATCCTTGCACTTTCTGAAGTCTATAAGCAGAGGTCACAAGTTGGTGCTTATTTCTAGTATTGATCGAGTGCATATCACTTTTTTTTACAAAAAGATTAATATTTTGATGCACAAATAATATATTTGCATAAATGTATACAAAAAAATCGGCATAATTTTTTATGCATTTTTAATTTTAAATAAGTAGTTATTCTGCTATTCGGGACATATATAGATGAGTTGTTTACGAATTAAAAGAGATTTGCATACGTAATATTTAATATAATTTAAAAAATACATTAAAATGCACAAACTCTTTAAAATTATACAACACAGTTTAGCTGAAGGCACAATGTTTAATGAGCAAACGAGTTTTTAAAGAACAAGACAGGTTTGTTTAAAAATAGCCTCGAATAACTTCACGCAAGAAACATTATTTTTTAATGATGTTCTAATTATTTATTAAAGATTACGGGTATTCATTTGATAGAAATCTATTGTATAACTAGTGGGCCCGGCAGACGTTGTCCTGCCATGAAATGAAGATAAAAAGAAACTTGGAACCATCAGTTTTAAACAATATTTAGAAAACTGAATATGGTCGTTAAGTTTTTTTAAATTTTCTAATGTTCCGCGCATCTTTCATACTTGTTTCTTTCATAAGAACCTTCTCCTTACAATAACAAACACAACAAAAAAAGAATTAGCGAAATTGGTCCAGCCGTTCACGCGCGATGCCGTGACCAAGGAAATAGGGATTCATTTTTATATAATAGATAGGGCTCTAAGTTAATTATCATGAGCTGCATTTAGACCGTAGTCACTGACACTTGTAATGACTGGATTTAGTCCACGCACCACTCTTATCTGGTCTAGCAGTTACACTGAAGGATCTTGTACTATAGTACTATCCAAGTTACTTACATCGAGAATTATTAAGCGACCCTTACCAAGTCGGAAAAAGCAAACAAAAGTTTTTAAAATTATGTGTTTATTTTTTGGGTTCCGTACCCAAAGGGTAAAAACGGAAACCGTATTACTAAGACTCTGCTGTCCGTCTGTCTGTCTGTCACCACAACAGGCTGTATCTCATGAACCCTGATCGCTAGACAGTTGAAATTTTCACACATTATGTATTTCTGTTGCCGCTGTAACAACAAATACTAAAAAAAAAAAAACTTGAGAGGTGTCAAGGGACACCCGGATGGAACGAAGTTATATAAGTCGAGAGAGTATATATATATATATAAATAGAAATGAAAATATCTAGCTTGCTTTCTAGCCCCCTTTCACAACGCGCGATAAGGAACTTCGTTCCAAAACTTCGTTCCAAAAACTCAAAAAAATCTACATAATTTGTTTAGAACCCTCGGTGCGCTAGTCCGACTGACACTTGACCGGTTTTTTTAAACTGCCACACAGCTACATTGTGTTTAAGTAACACTTTGCACTCTAATTATGCATTGTTTGACGGAACGTACTTTCAACGGGGCATTTCTCAGTAAGGATTATTAGTAACACAAAACGTGACATTGTTTCGGTAATTTCGTCATGATGCCGCATTTTCACAGAAGTTTTCACTTGTTTAATTTTTACATTTGAAAAAAAACTGAGCAATGACGCAATTTCCCAATCACCTTTAGCAATAATCGAATTAATAATAATTTATTTTAAAGCCTACCACAGTTTTAAGACTAATAACCTTATTCATAAAGATTTCGACGATTTTTAGCAAATGTTTAGCAGATTCTTAATTTGAATTTTCTATTGAGAATTTGATAAGCACTTACTAAACAAACACCGTCGAGTTTGTTATGAATAAGGCCATAAGTAAATACAATTACAAGAAAATTTATCTTTTATTTTTGTTGTAAAAAAAATTAGAAATATGCAGACCCTTAGAGTACCTACTTTATAAAAATAAAACCTACTAAAGTTACCATCGGTTCGGCAATCAGCATTCAATTGTGAAGAACAAAATATCACACAAATGCCCATCTTTATCAGAGGTGCTTTTTGAACGATTTTGTTCTGTAGCAAATTATATAATTTCAAACAATAGAACTCAATTTCTTTTGTCTTTCATCCAACCGAATCGGGATGAAATTTTAAGAGTTCTTCTGACCTTACTATGATACGATTTTAAACAATACATTCTTTTATGTACAGAGAACGAATCGAACAAAATACCTTTCAGTTTACAATCACTACAACTATCAAGGTTTACAAGTTCCTTGCCCTAAAATGTTATCATTTGTTCGGATTCTATTGAATAATCTAAGTCTGCAGATTATACAAGTCTAGGCCAAATGACTCAGGTGCACGACAATACAGATCAGTTAATTTTATGTAAATATTCAAATGTGATGCGATACACAACTTATTACAGCTTTTGTTCTACCTTGCCCTTTTTAGTTACCTTGGCAAAGAGTTAAAAGACTTGCTCAGAACATTAATAATCGAGTTTTATTAAAAAGGGCAAAAATAGCTAAGTATATGCTGATATAAGATTGTAGCAAATCTTTGGACTTTCGAAAGGTTAACTCCAGATAAAAGTGAAAATTCAAAAGTGGAATAGATCATCTATTGTTAAATAAATTGACTTAATTCGATAAGTGAAGGCCAATCGTGGGCAATATACATTCTCAATTTAAATTATAGTTGCAAGTGACATATAAGATTTCTTTTTTATCTTCTGTGTCAAGGTAGAGTTTATTGTGCAACATACAAAGAAGGTTTTAAATCATTACGGCGTGTGCAAGGATTCGAAAAGATGACCTCCGATTAAAAAAGTTGCCATGTTACCTTTTATGGAACATAAAACCGTTTATGGCGACCATCTTGAATTTAGATGACATAAATGTATCACGATATTCATGATTACACAAACTAGATATTAATAAAAATTAAATAGTGACAACAACTTGGGTTTTATTCAATGGAACAATTTTAGATTCACATACTATATTAAGACTTGGCAATATATTCTGACAGTGGTTTGTGTTGTTACTTTTTCGATAAGATAGTGACACAAAGTAGACGACCTCAATCGACACTATTCGCGATAATAATGTAATTTAGTTTTTTCAACACATTTTATACACGTGTGAAATAATACACATTCTGATAATATATATAATTAAAATTACAACATAAATTAAACATGCCTGCAAACCATTGAAATATTGTATTGCCATTGCGATAACAGCTAATCGTGTATGTATAGTTAATGATAATAATAATGCATCGAAGAGACTGCCTAAACCCACTGATGAATTTGAGGATAATTAAATAAACAATACCTACGACAAACTAGTCAACAAGACGTGAGTAACAAATTAAATCAAGAATCACAGCGAGTTTACTACAGTATTGAAGTAAATTAAATTCTTGAAAATATAGATGCAGAAATTACTTTGTCCCTCAATGTCAACTGCATTTAAAACAACAATTTCAAAGACCAACAAATGTCATACGTCATCTAGCTATTATGGGAAATTGGCAATCAACGAGCTCAGAAAGCGATGGGAAGGAATTAAATCAAGGTCATGCAAGCTGAGATTGAAGTGGGAAAAGTCAATCAGATCGGCCAAAATATAATGATAGCAGAACATGTCATTCATACGCTGTACCCGTTTCAATGCTGTACAATGAAAGTATCGACCGTTTTTGTTAGCCTTACGTTTATCGGCAGATCAAAAGGCAATAATGGAACTAAAATCTATAACGCATCGCAAAATCGTAAATATGGATATCCCTTCGATGGATATAGATTTGTTGATTTAATAATTGTCTGTAACATTTTCAATAGAAATATATGGAAAATTACTAGCTATCTCCATTTACCGACATGCTAATACATAAGATGGGCCTGAGATAAAATAAACCACACAATCCACGAAAACAAATCATTAAGCATAAATCATTACGTACAGATCCAGATTGATAATAAACAACAACAAAATAACTGCGCATGAATTATGTATAGAGATGACGATCTGTGACGTAACACGTGCGACTTTCACTTTTCATAACATTCTAGATTCTGTGACAATCTAGGCGAAATACTGCCGACTGCCAAGCAGAGTGCACGTGTTGGCTACGGTTGTTCAATGGCTCACAAGCACAAGGTACAAGGCATAAGGAGAAAGGCAGCCGTTACTGCACCGTTGGATTCGCTTCCGACTTTGAGGCTACAGAGATTTCCGCGCACACTTCCTTTCTAATAAGAATATTTGCACTTTTATGGCGTGATCGTTTAACGTTGTACGTATATTATATAAAATATTTGACCTAAAATTAAAAGTGACTTGCATAATTTTTGTAATGCTTGTTTTATATACACTCAAAATATGGTGAAGCCACTTTCATTTCAAAATGATCCAACACGGGTTTAATTTTAATAAAAGTTTGCCTGAAGAAAATTTACATTTGGCCTATTTGGATGAATAAACATTTCATTTAATTAAATTTATACAATTTAGAAATATTATACGCAAGGTAGTAGTAGAATTAATGTAGAAGGAGACCGCCTAGAAGATCATTAAAAAGCTGGTAATAGCACTAGTTATCTAAAAAGATTTTCAGATATAAACGAGAAACTTGAATCAATAAAGAGGATCGTTGAGCAACAGCACAATGCTGACATTGCGAATGACATCTAGTTTTATATCCAAGTATTTATTCAACAAGAAATACTTGTTTTGGTATTTCTAAGAAATTCTAACAAGTCTATGAGACGTTAGCTTCAAATCTAAATTCTGAACACCATAAATGTGCTCTGGGAATATTGTGTTGGATATGTCGTAGGTACTGCGGGCTAGGTATCAATGCCCGGGGACTGCAGTCCAACGTGTCTTGTTGAGAACTCGTATATATGCAAAGTGCAGAGAAAACTTTGCTAGCGCGATGTAGGAGTTCCTGTGTCATATTTCATTACGTCCATTTATTGTGATGACGCGCTTCTATTACTTTCTGCTGACTCGACTCACATGTGATGTAGCGCTGTTACTATAGCCGCCGAAAGTACACATAAAATACCCAGAAATCATGATTCAAAACAGATTAGTTATTATTTTGCATTTAAATCAACTGATAGATCAAAAGCCTTTTCAACGCTTTCTTATGCACATAGCATGTAGCTAACGAAAAGAACAAAAAAATACAATGACAAAGTGTAATTTGGTAAATTGGTGGAAAGCAAGAGCATTTCAATTTGAATGATCGCAACGCTTAAGCACTTAACCGGCAAGTTACTGACCAAGAAGAAATCAATTGGTGTCTTGTATCGCAATAAGCGGTACAATAAAAGCATATCCATTGGAGTTACGTAAGCGTAGGTAAGTTGCACAGTAGTCAATTCGCAAAAAAAATATTTAAAGTGTTAAAAATAAAATGCACTGAGAATAGCTTTTCATAGTTTTAGGTTATCTAGTTGATACAAATGGCTTCAAAAAACTGAATTATATAAACTAGTGTGCCGTTTAGGAGCAGAAATGAAACAGCTTGATTAGACATAAAGCTAAGCCTATTTAAAGTTTCTACACAATATTTTGGAAATATTCAGCAGTCACCAATCAAATAAAAAACGAAGATGTAAGCATACAAGAAAACACCAAAATAACAATGAACTAGTTAAGTATTTAACCATGATAAACCATTAACATGTAAAAATTGATTAAACGATTTAGATTCATGTTTCATTGTGTAATGAAAATGGTTTCTGATGGTACCTACCTACTTAGATTTTAGTTTTTTTTTTATAAAAAGCAGCCTGCTTGCCGATCGGCAGCAGCGGCAACCTCGAGGAAGTATACCTATTATAGTTTGTATATTTTGTACATTTGTTGCAAATAAATTGTAAATATATCGGATCTATATTTGTAATGGCCAAATAATGAATGGCTTGTAAATTTTTATATTGATGTGTTTTTGAGATGGTGGACTTTCCACCTTTACGCACATAGCGATTTGCTTCATCCTTCATTATGCATTCTGCAAATGAGTGGAACTCCTTACCTGAGTTTGTCACTTGTTCAAGATAATCAATTCTTATTGGTTGTGTTTGACGACAATCTCATAGTAATGATGGTGTGGTAGAGGATTAAAGGTCGTAACTGACTTACACGCCTCCTCTCCCACCCGACAAATATAATATCATTCAAATATGGGCTTCAGGTCGTGCTCTTTAGAGCTCGTTCACACGAGCAGCATGTTGCCGACTGCAGTCGCCGACACTCGGCGACGTCAGCCACCGACGCGCGTCGGCGGCAGCCGTCGACGCGCCGACTGCAGGCGGCGGCATCCGCCGACAACCGACTGCAGTCGACGGCTGCCGCCGACGGTAGCCGGCGGCATCCACCGACGCCGACTGCAGTTGACGGCTGCCGCCGACACACTCCGACGGCAGTGGCCGACGCGCGTCGGTGGCATGCTGCTCGTGTGAACGAGCTCTTAGATATCCTACTAATATTATAAATGTGAAAGTTTGGATGGATGGATCTGGCTGAAATTTGGCATGGAGATATAGTCTGGAATAGCACATAGGCTACATTTTATCCAGGGAAAATATAAGGTCCCTCGGGAGTTTATATTGGCAACATAAATTAGTAGACAGCTCGCTATCAGCGAGCTTACCGACATCAGACTGCTCGGTATTTGACTTTTAGTATAGTATTAGAGCAAAATCGTTTAAATGAGCTATGAGCTATTCTTTTTAAAATAACTTTTCATAAAAAGGTAATTTTGAAATATGGTGGAACTATCCATCATACCTCTTTGTAGAAATATTTTTCTTAACATGATAAATGATCAGCCAGTTTAGTAACTTTCAGTTAAGTTATTATTTATCATACCGTCATAGCCGTCCATTATACCTTTTAGAAAGCAGAACTAAGTGTCAGTATTATGTGTGCAATTTTTACTTGTCACTTTGAATAGTTAAATTATAGTGTAGTCTTATGTAACATCATAATGATATCATAATAATTTGACATTTAAGTTTACAACTGGTGGTTTACATGGTCAATTACATCAATTATTGATGATAAGCAATTTGAGCTTCGTAATGGGAATATGTATTAAAGCAAATCTTTTTTATTTTGTCTTTCTTTCACACACAATTAATAAGTTTTATTTGCATAGAGATACATAACATGTTTTGTTTTGTTAACGTTTAGTGAAGATACTTAAAACTACCCTCGAATAAATATAATATAAATTCAACTACCTTACATAGATAATAATATTATAATTATAATTTTTGTTCTTAAATGTTTTTGTTCTAACCAACTCTTTATAATAAAGTATGATATGGAAGAGCGATGCCTCCTAATACAGGTATTTCATACTTCGAATACTGTACTGAAAATTGTAAAATCATTTAAAGTAAATAAACATTTTGTATTGTACATAGTTAAGGGGCCAGAGAGAATGGCATGGACTACTATTTTTCTCCAAGGAATGCAGGTGTAACTGAAGGAGGGAGATAGTAAATAAATTTCTTTCTTTCAAAAACCATAATTCTCAAAAATCTTTGCAAAGATATCATCCGCTTTAGAAGACTTGTTCCAATGACAATAGGTATGTTATGATAATATATAAAAATAATAACATTATAAAATTATAAAACAGGGTGAACAAACATAAGTTAAGCAACAGCAATGTTGTATTATTATTTTTTATTTTTTTATTCTGGATAAGCTTGTGTTTGACTACAATCTCACTATGGTAAGTGATGATATGGCAGAAGGTGGTAAGCACACAAAGCCTAGATGGGAACTGGCTCTCAAGTGCAACTGCCAGAACACACCCATAGGTGCTTGGCGACAGATTTTCAACTTTAGGGTGGTAGCCAGCCAGTCGGGTACTACAAAGTACCCTACCACCGTGCTATGGTTTCCTCACGATGTTTTCCTTCACCGAAAGCTCAAGCTCATTGTAGGATTCGAACCCACGACCTTGGCCGCGGTATCCGACGTCACTTACCACTGAGCTATCATCGCCTTTAGAATTTTATGATTTTATTCCTAAAAGCTGATACATTAATAAGAACTACCTCTGTGATGACCATTTTATATGAAGCTACTGGGGCACAATAAAGTCTTTATCCATAGTGATTTCTCCAGCGATTCCCTATATTACTCCAACGGTGATTACATCGAGTTCTTAACCCCAGTGACTGTGTTGATGATGTGGACACAGCCAGTTAGGATAAGTTTATTATATTAATTTGTTGAATGTTTGGAGATGACTACCTCTACAACTTCGCCACCCAACTCTTGCGCTTGCCTTGTCTGTCCAGAAACCCTACTAACCAGACATTGTATGCATTTGAAATAAGTTTGTTTAACGGGTTGGTTCTTAAGTGATCCAACAATAGCATAACAATTGATTAGAAACTCCTCACGAGTTTAGTTATAACATTGTTGTCACTGTGTGAAAGAATTTTTATTCAAATACCTATATGTATATCAAGATACCATTAATCTTACTATTTAGATAAGAAAATATTATCTTGTAATACATGTTTCACAATACTTTCCTAGTTTCTTTATCAAAGCTTTATTTACAAATATTAGTAATATTTTTGTTTTTCTTTTCAAACAATTAGGAATATGCCTATTTTAGTATTATTACCAAATACTCAATATTAAGAATTTCATACAGAATTATGTGGACTTGAATCTAAGAAAATAAATAGCAATAACAACTTGTATTCTATAATTTCTATATTTTTAAAAGTATTGGACACCAGCACATAAATGTTGTAATTTTAGTTAGTACTATTATACAACCAAACGAGTGGACTAAGTATATCAGTAAATATGATATCTATAAAACAATGAAGAATGTGTGAAATCGTGTTGATTAAAAAAAACAAAATTTAAATTGGCGCATAATGTGTGTTTCGAAACCAATACGAACCTAATGAGTGTCGTGTACCATTATGGCCCTGACCTTGCCGTCAGATTCCTCAAGCGGCCCTGCGAGGCTGAGGAAAACCGCATTACAAAAAATTGATAACTACGCAGCCATCCTGCCCGTTCCGTACATCGCAAAGGTTCAACACAGATAAACCTATGTCACGTTTTGTTATCAAAACATACTTCCAACGTAATTACGTCGAATCTGCTACACATTGGAGCAGCGCCAGTGAAAAAACAACAAAGAAATGTTAGGAAACCACTAACCTGATGACAAATGTGAATGCCTTCTCACTGCGATCCTTCCCACGGACACGAAGCTCAATCTAACACTACTCATTATGAATCGCTCGATTAAAATCTGATAATAACATCAGCCCCAGACACGGTCTACAGAAACGGCACACGCGACACACGAATCAAATAGAAATAACAATAAGTTGCCGTAATAAACGTACAGCAATTTTTATTGTATTTGTTTGTCAGTGAGAGGGTTCTGTCATGACGCAACACTTTTAGACAACATCAACACTTCGTAAAATTAAAACAATTTGTGTGTGTAAGTACGAAAACTGCACTATCCTATTTTTTTGTATGATATAATTTTTATAAAAACAATTTTATTTTTTAGATAATGGAGCGGCCATACTGATGTGCACAGCTGATTTTGATGTGAAAGAAATTGAAATTTTTGTACCACGTTGTTTCGTCAGTGGCGCTACCTAGCGTTGTAGCTAGCTAAGCAATGTACTGTTTTATCATCACAGCTGAAAGTTTCAATTTTTTTTATTAAAGATGGCTCTAGGATGGCACTATTATTGGGTGCGTTCATTTTTTTATTGTACATAAAGCAATGTGAATCCCTTTATCTTTGCCAACGTCGAGCTATGAGCTAAAAAATAATGAATATTCTACTGTTAGAAAGGGCTTAAACTAGATATGTTTTGATATCTGGAATTAGAAGTATCCGACCAATTTACCAATATACTAGCTGTCTCCTGCGGTTTCACCCGCGTTCCTGTGGGATTTTATAACATAGCGTGATATTATATAGCCTTCCTCGATACATGGCCTACACAAACCAAAGAGAATATAAATACTACGTAAAGCCCAAACAATAAAATATTTTTTCTTATTTGCGACATTATCGGATGGTGTAATATACAATTAATCGGGCTCGATTCATCTGCCTTGTGGGGAAATATTTTTTCGAAAATCTAATGATATACAGTTTTAGTTATAATCAAAATCGGCCCCGAGACTCCCTTCAGCATTTTTGCAATTCCCTTTAATTTATGATTTGGCCACGCCCACTTGAAAAAATAACCTAATTCATTTAATATTTAAGAAAAGACTTTCGGTTTGATTTATAGAAATCGCGGATCTACTGCCAATTATTGGAGCTGAGCGCATGTAGCAGAAACTTAGCAGAAAGTACCATTCCTTTCGGTATAGTTATTTTAACTCTTTGGAACCACCTATTTTGTACCAACTCTGTTCAACCGTCTGCCAAACATTCTGTATAATATAAGAATTTAGAATAAACAAGTTCAACTGGCAGCACTGCTTTCAAATGTCAAGTATCAAAAAATATTATTTACCTGTGTCAAAATCAGCACGGTCAACTTTGTACGCTTTGTACAGCTAGCTGGAGCCTACCTATTGGGGGCTATTGCAAGAGCTAAGCTAAGTTGATATGGCGGGAACTTGCGAAGTGAGGTTGCGTTTTCGTTTTATTTTCATTAAAATCGTATATTCTGAGTTATATTGATTAATACCGGTGGTGTTTTATCCAATCAAGTTTAATCTAATTGCACCAGTGCAGTGAAATGTAATGAAAACGTGTAACGGGACTTTTCAGGGTCTTTCAAAAACTATGTGAAAAGTTTTATTAGAACGGCCACCAATTTCACTAATATCAGATGACGACAAACTTTACTGTGAATATGATATTTCGTGATTATGTAACATAAAATAATTATTATAATAACATGACATTGGCAGAAATGTCCTCATGGACGATCCAGTCAGCCAGCCAAGAAAGAAAAAAAAACCTTGTGTGCGGACTTGGGATCCAAAGAGGTTGGGATCCACAGGGCGTTTCATAGATGGCAATGTTTCCGTATTGAAATTCTGTCGTGTATTTTCTACATAACTGATTTCTTCTCCCTACCCTAGAGTATATATGTTGTGTGGTTCTGTGGTCGTAATTGTCCAAAATGGCTGAGACAGAAACCGATAATAACAGTATTATCAGAACAGAAAGAAATAATAAGAGCACAGTGGCTGCAAATGGGCCCCGTTGCGTTACTATCTATAAAACGGAGACTGGTTTTGGTTTCAATGTGCGCGGTCAAGTGTCTGAAGGTGGACAGTTGAGATCGATCAATGGTGAGCTTTATGCTCCTCTTCAGCATGTCAGCGCTGTCCTGGAGCAGGGAGCAGCAGAGCAAGCCGGGATAAGGAAGGGTGACCGGATCCTGGAAGTGTAAGTATCAATAATCAATTTAAATCGGCCATGCATTACGTGGTACACGTATGAAATTCCCATAAAATAATCCCATAATTGTTTGTGTTTTCTAAGTAAGCATTGTATTTCAACCAGTTGCTGTATGAAATAATATTTTTTCGCGGCATTAGATGTTAGAATATTTTTACGACGCCGTGCTGATTTACATAATGGTCTGGTGAATCATACATAAAACTTGTTTTCATTTGAATTTGCTGCATTAAAGTCAGTCAGCTTTAAAATTGCTTTTTTGAACAAATGCCTCTTACTATTTTACATGTATGTCATTGTTCATAACTTTATTCTTTACTTCCTGTATAGGATTAAATGTAGGTATGAATAACATGTAGGTACACCACCTCCACACACAATTAATTTAGACCTCCATTGTTTCACTCCATTCTTTTAAAAACAAAATAATATCAGACAATATTTATCATTTTGTAATATCCACCTACGTAATTAACAATGTTAACCGGTTGGTTCTAAAGGTGTATGATCTCCAACTTAAACAATAAGACAACAATTAAATCAAAAATTCTGTGAGTCATCTTATTTAACCTGTCAGTTCTTTCTTGGGACAATCGGGGTTTCAGAGTCCGCACCACTTGGTTTTCAAATGGGACAATCAGGACGATGACATTTACTTGAAAATTGGGCGCGAATTTTCGATTTTTTTTAAACTGTGCGCAAGTTGACGAGTTGTTTGATAGGTTAATCTCGCGCGGCAACAGATTAATCACTTAATTTTGCATTATAAATAATATCTTCTCAGTTTAAGTGTGTTCCGAACCGGTGGTAGAGTCAATTGTAATGTTCATAAGTGCCTTACCAGGGCCTAAACTGAATAAATGAGTTTTGAGTTATCTATTTGCATTTTTTAATGACTTTTGAAGTGATGATGAAACTAAGGAAGTGGTCAATAACTAGTGACTCAATTGTTTGTCTTTTATAAATAATAAAGTGTATTCATCAGTTACATATATATACCTAACTTCTAAATATAAAAAGATAATATATTTAAAAAATAAATCTTTGCTAAAGGTAATGAATGTTTTAGTGTAGAATTTTGAAATACTGGACATTCTCTTTCCTTATTTAGGCTTACTTGAAGCAATATGTCCTAATCCTAACATTTAATTTCTAACATCTCCTATTTCTTTGTTACAAGTGTATCTGAAGCTCTGTAAAGAAATATAATAATCCAGTTTACTGTGTAGGGGTGTCTGCTTGTAGTAGTTCCACAATTCTCATTTAAACTAAAATTTCCTTCCATTATTAGAACTAGAATTATGATTGAAGATTTAGTTTTTTTTACTTTTTGGATCAGCTTATGTTTGACAGCAATCTCACCATGGTAAGTGATAATGTGGCCGAAGGTGGTAAACACACGAAGCCTAGATAAGTACTGGTTCTCAAGTGCAGCTGTCGGAACACACCAATAGGTGCTTGGTGACAGATTTTCAACTTGAGAGTGGTTGTGAGCCAGTCAAGTACTATAAAATACCCTACCACCATGCTGTAGTTTCCTCACCATGGTTTCCTTCACTGAAAGCTCAAGCATATTGTAGGATTCAAACTCCTTACCATCGCCACAGTATCCAACATCACTACCACTGAGCTATCATCGCCTTACAGATGAGCTAACATCAGATTAAAATTTTGGTTTTAATTTGGCTTCTTTCTTTGTGGATGGCACTATGTGATATTAAATACTATGGTCGTTCCATATGGATTGGCAATAAACGCCATTAAAGTGCTGTCGCTTGATTATCATGGTACCGAAATCTGTATGTACCATGATAATCAAGCGATAGCAGTTTTGCGACAAGTTTGTATGGCGAGCGACAGTGAACATGGTAAAGGACAGTCAATGACCTTTATTGCGGCGGCGTCGTGTGGCGGGTCGCTCACTTCCCTATAACATGGCGAGGAGGGCGATGGCTGCCACACGCGTCACACTTGTGAACAGGTGCTGCTTGTGGGGGCTGGTCTGTGCGAGTTTGTTTGTTTACAAAATCACTCCTAACTAAATTCAATTTCCTTTTTGCCGCCATAACACACTTATATTATCAGTAAGACTATATAAATAATTATAAAATGTAATAGGTCTAAGTTGCTTTATTAAAAAGAGTAATTGCTGAGTTTATTGCCGGCTCTTCTCAGCAAAAGCAACCTTCCGAACCGAGCGTTAGAATTTAACATGAATCAAATTGACGATTAAAAATACTTGTATGAGTTTACTTAATAAAGATATTTGAATTTGAATTTAATTTGAATTTTTTTTATTGTTAATCCATATGGAATGTTCTATGCAAGTAACATTTCTTCTGTCTGATAGTAACGCTTCAATAGTAACTAGAGCAGTTTGCTGATAGCAAAAAAACAATATTTGATTGAGCAACGCACCGCCGACTTGCACATTCGCCCCACTTATTGTTGTGTTGAAATACAGCACAATTTATACAAATGATAATTTATTGAATTTGGTTTGCTCTGGCTGTTTGTTGGCTAGCTGGCCTAAAGATGTCAATAATCATTTCAATTGGGATGTTGGCTGAAATTTACGTATCAATACGGCTTTTTTTTAACCACTTTAGAGATATTTCTGGTTTTTGAATTTCTGATTTTTGAAATATCTGGTTTTTGAATTTCTCATTTTAAATATCTCGAATATGGTGACACTTTTACTACGGTTATTTTTACATTGTATATTTGAGGAGACCTGCCCACCTATCTCCCCCTTAAGTTTGTCATGCTACTTACCGGATTTCCTGTATATGGAGTAATGTATTAAATATCTACTGGCTTGTTGTCACGTCATAAATATACACCATCAGAAGTAACCGCGAGAGAGAGAGATAGCGGCCAGGCGATAACGTCCTCTAAAATATATGCAATTTCCTTGACACCTATTCGAAGACATGATGAATGCAACTGTTCTTTGTAGAACAGACATATTTTAGCTAGAACGGTGATAAATGCCGAATTTGTGGATATAGAGCCCGGAACAGAAGTGTCTGCTCGATCGAGTTAAACCGCAGCATTATGGTGACACTTCGATATAAAATACTAACTAAATAATAAACTCAAAAAAACTCAAACTCTAAATACTTTACTAAAAAAAACTCATTACAAGTATTTTTAATTGACACTTTTTTAGGGTTCCGTACCCAAAGTATAAAAACGGGACAACTGGAAAATCGGAACTATAATAACAAAATTAAATACTAAAAACAGAATAAAACAAATATTTAAGGGGGGCTCCCATACATCAAAATTTTTACGGAACCCTTCGTGCGCGAGTCCGACTCGCACTTGGCCGGTTTTTTCATTGACATGGGAAAATAGACTCTAACGCACATTTCGGAAGGTTGATTTTGCTAGAAGATAAAAAGAATAGACAGGGGATATCGTTCTTGAATGAATGAAATAACATTCATTGGCGGTAATCGTATAGCCATTTATCTATCTACCCACGTATGACAGCGAAAGCTATGGAGGCGTGAATACGCCTACGTTGCTTATAAAGATTTATTTTTAGTTGTATTGGGTAATGTATTGTTCTACATATTCTCAGATATTTTAAATGCTACAAACTTAGGCAACAACATTCTAATAGGGAGGAGGTAGCCACTAGCCACTAAGAAATAATTTTTGACAATCATTTTTATTAAAAAAGAACACTTTCATTTTCTTTCTTTCAACTGTAATTTGACTAATTTTGTAAGCTCGGAAGGGCAAAATTTGGAATGTTCCTGATGTACTTGTATTTTAACATCTTTATGTAACCCAAATTTATACAAATAAATATATTATTATTATTTATCGTATGTGATTTGGATCTTTATTAGCAACATTATCGGATGGTGTAATAATACAGGCTGTGTATTTTTTTTTTCAAATTCATCGAGTTCGATTCCTGACGTAAGAAATCATTTTTTCGAAAATGTAATGATGCGGTTTTAGTTTTAATCAAAATCGGCCTCGAGACTCCTTTCAGCATTTTACGCTATACCTACGCCCACTTGAAAAATTCATATACAGGATATTATCCGAATAATAACTTAATATGATGGGAAAATGCTAGGATTATCAATGATTTTGGAATTGCGTTTGTTTGCCTTTTAAGAGGCGGTTTAGCAAGTGTTCGTCTGTTACTATTAAATAAACTTCATTACCATACAAAAGTACTACGAGTAAGGTCGCTAATCGATAGCTACACGTTGTAATTTCCAAGCGAACAAACATTCGTCAGGAGACGCCGGATGCAAGCGATTCTGGCATGAATTAGCGTAATTAATGGGAAATGTCATATCACTCGTGTTTCAACATTGAAATTGATCACCGCAAAAATAATTGGTATATGCGTTCTACTCGACATTTGAATATACTTGGGCTAAATGGCGTCGTTTCAAAAAAATATCCCGACAGATTTTCCAATATTTTATTTTTAGGTTTAAAATTACGTTCATTGCGCATAATGATATACAAAATGAATGAGAGATGAATAGATTATTATTTAAGTGCTTACGTATTTTCGCCAAGCTCAATAGATTTCGAGTGAACAAATCCTTTTCAATGTTTGTTTTTTTTAAAGTTGGTTCCTTTGTTTTTCGGTGGTTTGTAGTACTCGACTGGCTGCCTACCTACCCTCAAGTTGAACATCTGTCGACAAGTACCTATCGGTGTGTTCCGGCGGTGGCACTTGAGAGCCAGTTGTCTTCTAGACATTGTAATAAGTCGGCAGCATATTCACAATTCCCCTGTGCTTGTTGAAAAATCACCCGCGTCTGTATGTAATGGAATTCTCAGTCATATAGTTATTGTTTTGATTAAAAATATTAGCTGTATTTATATTAGATTTTCAGATAGGTCCATCTCCTTTTGTTCTATAACTTGTTTTTGGATTCCGTACCCAAAGGGTAAAAACGGGAGCCTATTACTAAGACTTCGCTGTCTGTCCGTCTGTCTGTCACTAGGCTGTATCTCAAGAACCGCGATAGCTAGACAGTTGGAATTTTCACAAATTATGTATTTCTGTTGCCGCTATAACAACAAATACTAAAAACACAATAAAATTAATATTTAAGGGGGGCTCCCATACAACAAACGTGATTTTTTGCCGTTTTTACGGAACCCTTCGTGCGCGAGTCCGACTCGCACTTGGCCGGTTTTTTAATACTTTTGACTTTTTAAAAGTACCTAGGTAGTTATTTTTTCGTGGAATGTTACTTCTAAAGGTTGGTACACCCACAACAGTAGACAATATGAAATAACCAATATATATATTATTACATCGCATCTATATCGATATGTACCTACAGTAATTACCATTTTTTATCAAACAAATGAACTCTCTCCGCTATTACATTACTTGCAATTGTATGTGCAGTCGCGTTTAAAGTTTAAAGGATTTCTTTAAAAGCTCATTTCGTCATAATAACAGGTATTTTCCAGACGGTTATTCAATCCAGTTTGTCCTGCGTCAATTAAGTGAGGTTGTTTTTGCAGTGAAAGTGTTCATAAAATAGTGTTCGTTGTATTTTTAATAATGTTTAATAACATGCATTGCTTATACGAACCAGTGTTGACACCGAAAAGTGTTGATAGACAGCGGTTTTTGGAATGTAGGTAAGTGGATGTGCTGTTGCTTATTTATTTACTGTTAGACGTAAGGGATTTCGTACTAACTTTCAAGCCCTTGTTTTTTCGAATTTAATGAACCAATTTTAATAAAAGAAATGAAATGAAAGAATCTAAAAAGTTAGCAAAGAACATTTTCGAAATGTCTTATTTATAAAAAGATAACTCTTTATCTATAGATTTTTTTTAAATCGGTCTAATTTGGCTGTTACACTATTTTTCGAAAATGTTCTTAACTAACTTTTTGACCTTTGTATCCTGCTTATGCGTACGAAGTTTCATTATCGGTTCATTTAATTCGAAAAACAAGGGCTTGAAAATTTGTATGAAATGCCGTACGTCGTAAACGCTCAAGGAATCGAAGAAACAGTTTGGTTAACTTTTTATGTATTTCAATAGGTTTGATTGAAAGTGGAAAGAGTTAATCATTCGGGAAGAGTGTTCGCTTTTTAAACGACTTCAGAATAGGTGGTTCTTATACAATTTTAGAGAAAAAAAAGGAGGCGTATATGCTTGGCTACCCGTACTACAAAACCAGTAGCGTTCGTGGCGATATGTTTATTTTTGTTGTGCTACGGAGCGGCATATTCGCTAAGGGAAAAAGCTCCAGAAATAAAGATAAAAAAAAAACACGTGGACTGCTGCTGCTGGCTGAAGTCGGCAACGAACTTGTACCTTTATAGTTCAAATAAGGTTTATAGGTTTAATTTGGGTTTAGGATTTTTGTTTTGTGATTAATTAAGTTATTAAATCTAACCTTGATGAGTTTCTTGCCGGTTCTTCTCAGTTCAAAGCTGAGCTTGGAACCTGTGGTAACTTCTGTAGCTCGAACTTCACAAGGACCCTCGGCCCTGAATAATTTTGACTTTAACTTTAACATTTAGGCTAACAATTAGAAAAGTTGCTCGAAAAATAGGAAAATTCCTGAGAATTTATGGGATTTTTCGGGACCAAAAGCAGATACGAAATTTTGTGCTTCTTACTTGAAAATGTCAGACGAACCCTTATGGGTGAAATTTTCTAAAATCCTTCCTTAGTGGATTCCTTCCAAAAAAATGCATCAACACAATTTCAACATAATTTTGTTCGTCAGTCAAGATTATCAGTCTCAATTCATGCATCAAACAATAATCTGCTTCAAACTGGATAATTCAAGTTGCATTTTTCGCCATGTCCGCTTATCTGACATTAATTTTGTACTTGTCCTATAATACTGTTCATTGCTGCACTGCTCTAAATATTTCTAATAACCTATTTATCTCTTATCTCGACGATCCATAGATACTCGCGTTGATGACAATGCATTTGGTTTGGTTACTTTAATTTATGTTGTATGTTTCTTAATTTGAGGTTTCTTAAAATGTATGTGATTAAGAGTATCGAATAACAGCTTTAGTTTAACATCTTATTATATAAAAATGAATCCCTATTTCCTTGGTCACGGGGACACGCGTGAACGGCTGGACCAATTTCGCTAATTCTTTTTTTGTTGTGTTTGTTATTGTAAGGAGAAGGTTCTTATGAAAGAAAAAAGTATGAAAGATGCGCGGAACATTAGAAAATTGAAGAAAACTGATGGTTCCAAGATTCTTTTTGTTTCATTTCATGGCAGGACAACGTCTGCCAGGCCCACTAGTCATTAATAATAATAAAAACCTTTATTCAGACCTTGTTAGTTTCACTTAAGTATTATCATATTCAAATATTGACTCTGGTGAGTCGACTTCAAGAACGTCTGTTTGCCCAAGTTCGGCAAAAACCTCCTCCATTCCTTTCCAATCTTTTCTGTTTGTTGCTAATTTGCTTCTCTAGTCCATGTTGTCTCTGTTGTTACTTTTATATCGTCTTCCCCCTTCGAACTTGTCTTCCGCATTTCATTTTAGCGTTTCTGGGATACCAGAACACAATATCTTTATTCAATTTTTCATAGTTGTAAATATTTATGTTGTTTATAACTATTTTTAGGAGCATACTAATTCTAACGTACTAGGTAATTAATCTAATTATATAAAATCTAAATAAAAAAGTCGTTGTCAGTAGGCAACGTACCCAGAATGCTGGCAGCATTGCCACGTTGGATGGCAATGCTGATTCGTTGAGCGAGGTATATGCCAGCATTCTGGTCACGAGATGCGTCGACCAGTCGTTTTGACATTTCTCGGAAAAGGTGGTGTGCACTCGGCCCCCACGGACCCAGAGTTTCAACCCCAAACGGCTCAAACATGTAACTTGTATCTAAGTTACTGTATTTTCGCCGCTTGAGGCTCTCTGCTGACATGGCTGCACCACCGGCCCTATCCACTGTCTCTGGAAGATGAGACGGTGCTAAGGTATCAACACACGTGGCATCCCATACCAAAGGTCGACCCATCTTCCAGGGTATAAGTGTCATTCCATCGGGTCTCTTACCATCGTCACGAAACAAGCCATTTGGTTCTAAAATAGCTGTTACGTTGGCGCTGGTAAGGGCCCGACGGATGACATCATTAAGGCAAGCATGTCTCGAATATCTACCTGCGCTTTTGATGCAAGATAGTCCGTGGTGACCGAGTTGATCGACAGCAGTGCCACACTGACAGCGATGTGACGAGAAAATCGGCAAGCCCAAGCGTAAACATACTGCGGATCTAAAAGTGTTGGAGTCCAAAAGTGTACCCATATGTGAAGATGGTAAGGCCTGCAACCAAAGACCCGATTCCCAAGCAAAAACAGCTGTGAGGCGGGCCCTATCTGCGGAACTGGTTGACGTTTCTAATAAATTATTCCGTACCAGTTCACAGAGAGGGTCATCCCAGAGCCGCTGCGAGGAGGGGACCTTGGGCAGTTCAATGTTCGGGCAGGCCAATTGCCATGAAATTCTGGCCTCGGTCAAGCAAGATACCTCAACATTTTGAAAAGAAACAGAGAGTATGCGCTTTATAAGGTCATCTGTGCTATAGACCGAAGACAAAAAGGCTGGCAATGACACACTAGAAATTTTGCGAATGCCTAAGCCTCCATGCCTAATAGGCAGAGAGGCTTGTGACCATCCTCGATTATCAAAATTTATATTAAAAACTGAGATGAGTGTATCTCTAATGGTATTGTCCAAGTCTTGTAATAAATTGGGGTACTTCCAAAGTGGACAACACCTAAGAGTATACACAAATTTTGGGACAAAAAGACAGTATCTGATGATAGTGAAGGCCATGTGTTTATTAATTTTTAAAAGACGATCTGAAACATTTTGAAAATTTTGAATTTTTTCCTCGACAAAGGTGGAAACTGATTCTTCAAGGATGGGGGAACCTAGCAGTCGAAGTGAACCACTGTCTAAAAGTTTAATATTAGGGGCTAAACTATTAAAATTTTCAAAAGCCAAATCTTTTGCTGTGCAAGTATCCGTAAAAAATAGTTCACATTTCGAAAAATTTAGTTCTAAACCTATAGCATGAAAATCTTTTATTAATTGTTTTAAATCATTTTTCATTAAATTATCATCCATCATCATCAATACAGTGTGATATGCATACTCCTATGAACGTTTACTGACGATGTGAGCGTTGCAAATCGATAATCAATATTCGAGGTCAAATAAGCATCGAATGCGATATCCACAATACAAGTGTAACGCGATATCATAACGTCGCAATATAATTAGATTATTTCAATGTTTGTTGTTAATAATATCGACTAATTACTGGCCACTTACTTGTTGAAATTGTTGCGCTTCACTTGTGTTTAATTAAGTCTGAAATTGTAATATAGTAAGTGTGGAAAAGGTAGTTTAAAAATGTCATAGAGTTTCGAAGATAATTTATCTAGAAGTGACAATACTTTAGAAACTTTGTTGAACAAAAATATGAAATAGTGTCAGGTAAAGTGCAGTGCCTTAAGTTTTCTCTATCCTTCAATTTGCTAGTGTCAATGTTTAGTGGAGTATGCTCAACATGTCATTGCAAAGGGGAGGTGTTGGCACTTTCCGTTATTGCTTCTACTATTGTGATCATACGGGTTTTGAGATATACGATCTGGAGAATGAAAGTGCCGTAGCTTCTGCTGGGTAAATATTCTACCTTCCTCTTTTAAATTTTAGGTACATATTTCCTTAAATTAAAAACGGGGGCTGTGAAAGGCTTGACTCGGTTTTTTTTTTAAATTCTGGATACGCTTGTGTTTGACCACAATCTCACCATGGTATGTGATGATGTGGCCGAAGGTGGTGGAACAAAGCCTAGATGGGCACTGGCTCTCAAGTGCAGCTGTCGGACGGAACACCGATAGATTTTTGGCGACAAATTTTCAACTTGAGGGTGGTAGCCAGCCAGTCGGATACTACAAAGTATCCTACCACCGAGATATGGTTTCCTCACGATGTTTTCCTTCACCGAAAGCTCAAGCTTTCGAACCCACGACCTTCGCCGTGGTATCCGACGTCACTACCACTGAGCTATCATGGCCTCAAAGTTAAGTTGTGTTGAATTGTATGATCGAATGGATGTTGAAGGAGAATGGATAAGAAAACATGCGGTAGTAACTTTTGTAACTCTGCCTTCCTAGGCCCTTTTACTTTGCTACAGCTACACTGTACCACTTAGCACTGGGAAGATTAATTTCGCTCCAACTTTACGTTTAATTTGTCAAAAATATACTTCTTAAAATATAGTCTTATTTATTATTAAATACAATTTATTCATTAGATTTACTTAGCAGCCCATGTTCGCCCCAAAAATAATACCGAAACCAAACTTATTATAAAATGTCTGGCTCTTATGTCAACGAAAATAATCCAAGTGGTCCTTTGAGCCGGATAAACATTTATTTTTCAGTAAAAAAAATGTATTTAAAATTTACACACCAGCCATCTTAAATTAATCAACTACAGAATCCCTGAAAAGAAATCGTTTCAGCGATAAGGGTTAAATTATTCCAAAAAAATTGTCTTCTATTTCACTGTAATCCATATCTTGTGGTGACCACATTAAGTATACATATTTAGAAATATAGAAATAGAAATAGAAAATATTTATTTGCGACATTACAATAACACAAAATTACACAGGAAAAAAAAAATACATAAAACAAATCAAAACTATAAGCACAAAACATTAACTAATTGTCACAAATTGGCTCCAACTCAGCATAATACCAGCTGTTTGCCAGCGCTGATCTTCCGTTGGAGCCATTTGGTGAAATCACGTACCAGCATGCACGCAGTACTGATATATATATATATATATAGGTATACAAAACTAAATACCTACTGAACTAAAAAACTACAATATACATACTCATATAAACAAAATACTAAACAAAAACAAAATAATAAAAAATAACAATATTAACAATTAAGCTACACTGAATGTTCATTTCACTATTAACCCATCTAAAAAATACATAACAAACCCGTTGGAAACAAATGTCCCAGGAAAACAATAAGATAACAATAGGCGATTCAAATTATATGATGGTTTGGCTCATATAGCACTCGTGTCGTGTTTGAGCGTTTCCTCCTTCTTTTGGTGTGCAGTAATAAATTTCTTTAGATGAAGTCTAAAATTTTGTACAGTTTGCAGGCTCCTCACCGGTGGTGGGATATTATTCCAGCATTTAGTAGCTGCGTAGCGGAAACTACCTCTGAAGGCGGCTGACCTATGGCATTGTGTGGAGAGTCGTGACGCACACTGGCGGGGCTCTTGGGGTCTATGACTTGACATCCAAGACAGTTTTTCATATAGATATGAAGGCTGCTTATATTTTATGATAATAAAAAGTAGGCATGCCAAGTGCAGCTTGCGACGATGCCTCATCTTTAGAATGGAATGTTTGTTGAGGTATGGGCTCACATGAGCTCTTGGCGGAATGTCAAAGCAGAATCTAGCGCAGGCGTTTTGTACTCTTTGTATAATTTTTTGTGTCCGTACTAGCAACCTGGGGCCAAATACCGTGTCCATGTAATTCAATTTGGACAATACTAGGGACTCCACAAGTTGGATACGCAAGTCTTCTTTCAGATATGGTCTAATACGGTAGAGCACTTTTAATTTATAAAAACAATTTTGTATTAATTTAGCTACATGCTTTTCGTACCGTAAATTGAAATCCATTAGCAAGCCCAGATTACTAGTTTCGTATACTCGTTCAATAGACCTATCCATAAGCATTACACTCGCCGGCAAGTTAATTTTAGCTAGCTGTTGTTCATTACCAAAAATTATATATTTAGTTTTTGAGGGATTAAGCAGCAGACAATTTCTATCAGACCAGCATGCTATACTGGCAAGATCCTCATTTAATTTGACTATGGCGCTATCGATATCGGTGGGCTTGCATGAAATATACACCTGAGTGTCGTCAGCGTAGATGTGAAACTTGCAGTATTTGATGTAACTTATTATATCCGCCGAGTACAAAATAAAAAGGATTGGACCCAATATAGAGCCTTGAGGCACCCCTCTTTTTACAGAAACTCTATCTGATACCACAGTAGAGCCATCATTTCGCTGAAGCTTCACATACTGATATCGATTACCAAGATAGCTACTGAACCACTGTAAAGCATCTCTATCAAAACCATAATAGTGCAACTTTGACATCAAGAGATCGATATTAATAGAGTCAAAGGCTCTAGAAAAATCTAGTAATACTAGTATTGTGCACATTCCCAAATCCTGCGCACTGAGTATATTATCAGTCACGTCGAGCAATGCAGTGACAGTGCTACGTCCTTTTCTAAACCCTGACTGCTCTTTTGGCAAAATATTATTTTTTTCTAGGAAATCTGTGAGTTGTGCGCATATAGCTTTCTCTAGAATCTTCGACATACAAGGCAAAATGCTAATAGGTCTCAGATCTTTCAGTTCAGTCGGATTTGAAATTTTAGGAAGGGGGCGCACAATAGAAAGTTTCCACATTTCGGGGAACACACAATTGCTAATAGACTTATTTATCAGCTCTTTCAATAGATCAAGAGTGTAAGGAAAAGTCATAAGTAACATATCCAAGCTTATAGCGTCACAGCCTTCCGCGTTGGATTTTAAACTTTTAATTATTCTGATGATTTTGTCAGAGCTAACCGGTTCGATACGAAAGACTGCATCGCCATAACTGTGGTATTCAAAATAAGTCAGATACGAAATAGGAGCATTTGTTTTGCCAGGTATATCTAAAAAATGATTGTTTATACTGTTCGCGTCATTTAAATTATTAGGTAATTCAGAGTTAGTTTGGGGTAAGACAGTATTTTTAATATTTTTCCATAATTGCTTAGGGTCATGCAGTTTATTATTTATATTATATTTAAAATATGCAGATTTTTCAAAGTAAAGAGCTTGATTTATTGTAGATTTTAAAGACTTGTAGTATTTTTTTTTAGAATCGGTTTTATTTTTATGATAAGCCGAACAAGCCTCATCGCGTAACCTCATCATCATTCTGATAGTGTCAGTAATCCATGGGTAAGACCTTTCCCTGATAACAACTGTTTTCAGAGGTGCATGCAGATCAAACAAAGATACAATACTGCGGCTCAATGCACTAACTATCTCGTTAACGTCACTCGAACACGATATTAGGTCCCACCTTATATTCAATACATCCATATTAAAACTATCCATACATATATATTTCTTTGGCCGGTAAGTAATAGTGCAAGGCGCAGGCTTTTCACGTTTTATATAAAACTCGCAAATTAAAAGGCAATGTCCAAAAAGAGTACCAACGTGTTCCAATGAGATTTTTTTTGCACCGAAACTTGTACATACAACATCAATAAGGGTCTGACTTGTGTCGGTGAAATGAGTCGGTTTGTTGACTAGCTGAGACAAACCAAAGCACGATAAAAAAGTATTTAATTTGATTGTTTTACTATCATCTTTCAAAAGTACATTAATATTGAAATCACCTAATAGAATTAAATGGTCGTAATTGGGGATTGAACTTATAGAATCTGATAGAGCATCAAAAAATAAATCAACACTCACCCAACGAGGACGGTATGCCGTGCCTATGGCGAGTTTTTTTCCGTTAAGAGTCATGATGAGCCACATTTGCTCTACGACCGTGTGAAGCGGGTCCACCGGGTGGGGCCAGGTGCGCACGGTAACATCCCGCTTTATGTAAAACGCGACTCCACCACCACGCAAGCGGTCGCCTCTTGGCCGCGGAATGTGACGTAATCGGTACCCCGGCAGTGTGGGGGCACGGTCCTCTTCGCCCGCCCTCAGCCAGGTTTCATTTATTGCCAATATATCGAATTCGTTACGAGTGACTGAGGCTATGAAACTATCATGATTCGTTCCGAGGGAACCTGCATTGTACAAACCAATTTTAAGACATTTATTAATCATTGTAAGTTGATAAAATATTAAGCAATGAGCATAATATATAATTAAAAGCAACACGATGATTATTATATACTATAAAATAAATTAAATCAGTGAAGGGTTTTACAAGCAAATATTCATTATGAAGTAAACAGTGGCTGACAAATATATGCAAAACATTATGAGAAGATAAAAAGTTTAAAGTACTTTGTATATACATTTTTAATTTAAACTTGCAAGAACAATTATTATTATTACTGAGACCTTCAAACAGACTCAGGACCAAAAACACGACCAAAGTCAGCCTCCGATCGGATAGGGTACACTGGCTTCCCATCGGCCTGACGAGCATAAAGACGGCCTCCTTTTGTCCAGGAGTACCGCCACTGCCGCTTCCGACATTCTTCGCGAACCTTGTGAAACAGTTGTCGGTTGGATCTTGTCAGCCGTTCATTGATGTAGATCCGCCTCGGGGGACCTGCTAGTCCGATGTCCGTCGTGGTAAAGTTGCGGCGCACGCGCGCGGCTCTCAGTAGCTCGTCGCGAAGGCTGCGGCGCGCCAGGCGCACGACGACGCGACGCGCGCGCACGCCTGCTCCACCTCCGACACCACTCGCGTCCACCGCTCCGATGCGCTCAGCGAACACCACATCACGCTCGTCAAGGGTGACCCCCAGCTTCACAGCCAAGAGGCTGACGGTGTGTACCACGTTTTCCCCTTTCTCCTCCGGCAGATGCCCGATGTCAAGATCCGAGAGAAGTCCATACTGGTCTCGGTCATTTAGCTCCGATCTAAGTTGATCCACGGTTTGTTGCAGCTCCTCTAAACCCGGTGCAGTCGAAGCCACCAACTCTTTAGCTTCTAACGCCTCGAGTCTTTTTTCAAGTCCGTTCATACGTTCTGCCATACTCGCAATAACAATTCGAATCTCCTTTCGAAATTCCCGCTCCTCCGCAATATACTCGGCGAGTTCTAATCGCATCGCTTTAACGTCAGGATCTCCCGCAGGCGGCGCTGCGAGCGACGACAATGGTGGGGCAGTACGTGCAAGTGCCTCGGAGGCAGATGTAGCGAGCGACGGCTGAAGAACGAGAGAGTCGCCGATGCCTTTTACAGGAGTGCAACTATTGTCGCCTTTGCGTTGCTTTTTTGTACATTCGGGACAGGCCCAGTCTTTTTTTATAGCAGAGTTTTCGGGAATCGCTACGCAGGCTTTGTGGAACATACACGGACAAGTCGAGCAAGTGGCGGCCCCTGACGGCGATAAAAACTTTCCGCAAGCTGTGCACTTAGCCATCTTGGAAACAGATAACGATCGATATCGGCAGTTGACCAAGGTATTGTATCAGTACGATGACTACGCACTAGATGGCGCTATTAGCAATCGCTGTGTATGTCAGGTTGGTGGCAAGAATGAAGAGTAGATAATCTACCCTCCAAAATAGAAATAAATTAAAACAATTATTGTTAACACCTATATAAATAGTCCTGTATCACAATGATCCGAGCGAGTTACTTTACGCGAACACTCACTCCAACCACTTAGTCACTCTACAACAAACTGTCGCACTATCACGTTCAACTATGACTTTTAAATATTTTTAAGACAAGAATACTACGACCGTACGTACTGCATGTATGCCGTTCGTGACGTCACCATTATATTTGTATTGTACCTATGATAATGACGCCATCTGCCGTATGCATTTTACGATAGACTCGGGAGATAATGTCACCACGACATCCTCGCATGGTCAATTATTCTAAAGTATTTACAACTTATTTAGGATAAGGCAATGATAGCTCAGTGGTAAGTGACGTCGGATACCGCGGCGAAGGTCCTGGGTTCGAATCCTACAATGAGCTTGAGCTTTCGGTGAAGGAAAGGAAAACATCGTGAGGAAACCATAGCACGGTGGTAGGGTACTATGTGGTACTCGACTGGCTGGATACCAACCTCAAGTTGAAAATCTGTCGCCAAGTACCTGTTGGTGTGTTCCGGCAGCTGCACTTGAGAGCCAGTTGCCCTTGCACTTAAGGTATTGTAATATGGTGTACAACACATTGGCAGTCCCCCTGGTATTGCTAATGTCTATAGGCGAAGGTAGTCACTTACCATCAGGTGACCCGCCTGCCTCGTTGTCACTAGTGACTTAAAAAATAAAAGTATAAATCAGTTTTTAGGACACTAAATTGACAATTTAATATAATCCCACTAATATTATAAATGTGAAAGTTTGGATGGAGGGATGGATGTTTGTTTGTTATTCAATCACGCCAGAACGGCTGAACGGATCTGGATGAAATTTGGTACAGAAATAGATTATAGTCTGGAATAGCACAATACTTTTTATCCCGGGATCCTTAAGATCGCTCGGGAATGCGGGTGAAACCGCAGGGGACAGCTAGTTATTCATAGTTCATCGTAGTTGGGTCCTCACGACACAGGCATGGCCTAAAGGCCTAGATACCAAGGCAAAAACCTTAAAAAAAGAACAACGCAGCCAGCATTGTTTTTTTTTGTTGCCTTGTGTCCAATACTTACGCGCTAAGCGCTTTGCATAAAAAATGTGTAAATGTTTAGTTCATAAGCTAAAGTGTGAATTAGTAATAACATAATTAATATTGTTGACTCTTTGCTAACTGAATGACCTTTTATATGTATTACAACATTTATTTAACACGTGCCCTGAATATTACGAAATAATCGCTGGGATTGCGTTTATCTCTTGTTTATACAATGCGTTGTATTTATCACAAAAATAATTTTATAATTGTTTTAAAAACACAATTAATTCAGAACATCTTTATTAAAATAACACAGTGAAAAACAATAGAATGGCGTTCAAAAGACCAAACGATAACTTCTTCAGAAGATGTAGAGTCTGCATGGAGTAGGAAGATTGAAATTTAGAAAAAAATGGTGACTTTAAAACACACAAAACAACAATTACCTATTAAGTTTTAATATCTTTTCCATTCACCCATTCAAAAGATTTCGACTTTGTGTGTTTTAGATAACATTTTGAGTCGGAAGCTGTGAAGATAGCTCAATGAAATTTACAGGAAAAATCTGATAAAATCGTAAATTTTTTAAAATATGTTTGAAAGAAAAAAGTTACGTAACTTTTCTTATTAAAATGTCCTCAAACATTTTAGATAAAATCTGATTTCCACTTTCTTGCAATTTTCTTTTTTAAAGCGTCACAATTGTAGTAACAAATCTTTATGCATCTGCTAGGTCTATTATTCAGGTAATTAAGAAAAAAAACACACGCCTGTATCTCAGATACTCGCATCACTGCGACTAAAAATGCATTGAAAATCGGAAATGGGTAAATTATTAAAAAAAAAACTTGAGAGGTGTCAAGGGACACCCGGATGGAACAAAGTGATATAAGTTATATAAGTCGAGAGAGTATATTAGATTAGAATTATTATATTAGAAATGAAAAAAGAAATACATATAAATAGAAATGAAAATATCTGGCTTGCTTTCTATAAGAGAGAGAGAGGGAGAGAGAGAGAGGGAGAGAGAGAGAGAGACAGGTCAACGCACTTTTGACACTAAAAGTGTCGTGACAATTTTTTCGTAAGATTTTTTTCCGTCTAGCCCCCTTTCACAACGCGCGATAAGGAACTTCGTTCCAAAAGTCATAACTTTTAAATTACGAAAAATCGCGGAACATGGTGGTACCTCTAATGGTGCTCTACCTGTGGACTTCCGCTTGACACTACTTTCTGGGACTATTAGTATAGAAGTTTAGATAAGTGGTTTGAAAGTCTCATATAAAGTAAAAATGCATTAAATCGTTGTATGTTGTTGTTTTAGAAATGGCGTGAACGTGGAAGGCTCCACGCACAGGCAGGTGGTGGATCTCATTAAATCTGGAGGCGACTGTCTCACTCTCACAGTTATCTCGGTCACACAAAGGGTGAGTTCTAAAGATTTCGTTTCACTTATACACAACAGAAATTCAGATATTCACTTATAAGAGACTGGCAAAATCTTATTAATTATCCTTTTATATATATAGACTATTGGACCCGGCAGACGTTGTCCTGCCCTGAAATTAAAACAAAACTTAGAACCCGATTCCAGCGCCATCTACCGGGTCCAATTTTGTTTTCAAATCATCGAGGAACCCATTGAAATACACACACAAAATTTCATCCAAATCGGTCCTGTTACCATACTCCTCCGAAACGGCTTGACCGATTACTCAAATTACTAAAATGGCTATTAAAAAATAAGGGTTGATCGTAGAAGGGTGAAAATTGGGGATTGTATGTATTTTTGTATGTTGTATCATAAAAAAATAGAAATTAGAAATTTTGTCTCAAAAATAAAAAAAAAAATTTAGGGGTGGACTACCCCTAACATTTAGGGGATGAAAAATAAATGTTGGCCGATTCTCATAGATACCGGATAAGCACAAAAAATTTCATCAAAATCGGTTAAGCCGTTTCGGAGGAGTATGGCAACTAAAACTGTGACACGAGAATTTTATATATTAGATAACACTCCTTTTTGTGTGGGGGGTTATAATAAGACTTGGTAGTACAGTATAACAAATATTTCCTTTAAACGCATGCAATTTATATTCAAAAGATACTGTCTACTATAATTTTAATAGAAATTACATTTGAAATGTATTCCCAAAATATAATTAGCAAATGAGTACAAATCATAAAATTATCATAATTTTTTTAAGGCGATGATAGCTCAGTGATACCGCGGCGAAGGTTGTGGGTTCGAATCCTACAATGAGCTTGAGCTTTCGGTGAAGGAAAACATCGTGTGGAAACCATAGCATGGTGGTACTTTGTAGTACCCGACTGACTGGCTACCACCCTCAAAAGAAAATCTGTCGCCAAGCACCTATCGGTGTGTTCCGACAGCTGCAATTGAGAGCCAGTTCCCGTCTAGGCTTTGTGTGCTTACCACCTTCGGCCACATCATCACTTACCATGGTGATATTGTGGTCAAACACAAGCTTATCCAGAATAAAAAAAGAAAATCCTTTGGGCGAAGACTTCCAACCGCTCGCACAGACTGTAGACACGCGCGTTCCCTCGAAAATTAAAATAAAATATTTTCTACAACAAAGATTAGTTTTGACAAGTATTATCACGTTACGAGAGAACATACACCTGTCAGTATTATTAATAGTATATTTGTTGCAAGAAAGGAATCTCGTGATCGGTTTTACATGACGGCCGCGTAAGTTAGTTTTGGCTCGTTGCCAAATAGGTGGAAGTAGCGTTGCCCTCGACGTTTGATGATGGGTTTCCAATAACATAATCTTTTAGTTATCGTATTCTTATGATATCGGCCGAATCTTCTTCAACCCACTTCCACCCAATGCTGAGTGTAGGTCTCTTCTAATGCACTCCACTTCTCGCTGTCTTGGGCCTTCCTAATACAGTCCCTTCCCACCACCCTGGCCAGATCATCGGTCCATCTTGCTGGCTCCATTCGAGCACTTTCTTGCCCCATCTAGGGTCGTAGATTTTCAACATGAGGGTAGTAGCCAGCCAGTCGGGTACTACAATGTACCCTACCACCGTGCTAAGGTTTCCTCACGATGTTTTCCTTCACCGAAAGCTCAAGCTCATTGTAGGATTCGAACCCACGACCTTCGCCGCGGTATCCGACGTCACTTACCACTGAGCTATCATCGCCTTATAAGCCCCTTAAGGTTGTCGTACTACTTACTGTATAAGAATGAGAGTAAATATTCCGTGTTCGTACAGGAGGCGGAGCGGCTGGAGCCATGCGAGGAAGGCGCGGCGCCGGTCGGCGTGACTGGGGGAGCGGCACACTCCCGCGCCACCGTGTTCCAGAGGTACGACTACACAGACAAGCGGTCGCTGCCCGTTTCCGTGCCCGACTACCGGCTGGTGATGGAGCGCGCGTCGGGCCGCTCGTACGTCGCCTTCAACGTGCACATGGCCGGCAGACACTTGTGCAGCCGACGGTACCGGGAGTTCGCCGCGCTGCACCAGCTGCTCAGGAAGGACTTCTTAGGTACCGTACCACATACATACGCATCTTACTTTACTAGCTCTACTACCTCTAGTTCTACTACTTCTAGCCACACTAGCTCCATTAACTCCTACGACTCAACTAGATCAACTGGCTTCATTTGCTCTATTAGCTCCATTAGCTCCTCTGACTCAACTAGATCAACTGGCTTCATTTGCTCTATTAGCTCCTCTGACTCAACTAGATCAACTGGCTTCATTTGCTCTATTAGCTCCATTAACTCCTACGACTCAACTAGAACAACTGGCTTCATTTGCTCTATTAGCTCCATTAGCTCCTCTGACTCAACTAGATCAACTGGCTTCATTTGCTCTACTAGTTCTATTAGCTCTACTAGGCGGCCCAGTTCGATGGACATGTTTTGCCTAAGTGTAGGTGGGCCGATAAAATATACCTATCTCATTTAGGAAAACTTTACAAAATAAAAGTATGTATTTGAAAATCATAATTATGTAGTATGTCAATTATTAAGTTTCTATACAAGTTTTACATAGTTTGGGATTAGACGGCCTTGTGTAACACACCAGGATATCCCTGCTGAATATATTTAGGGTAACTTTTGTATGATTTCAGCGCAGAATATTAACTTTACACTTCTTGTTAATAGGTTTCAATTTCCCGAAATTACCCGGAAAATGGCCGTTTACACTGAGCGAACAGCAATTAGATGCAAGGCGAAGAGGTCTCGAACAGTATTTAGAGAAGGTAAGAATGTATTTGAGGTTAAACATTATAGGAAAATATTGTGACGAAATCATAACACAGTGGTAGAGTACTTTGTAGTACTGGAATAAATGGCTTTGCAAAACTTGAGGGTGGTCCTCATGTTGAAAATATGTCGCCAAGCACCTGTTGGTGTGTTACGGCAGTTCCACTTGAGAGCCAGATGCCATTATGGCATTGTACAACACACCTGCTGGTATTACTAATGTCTATGGGCGACGGTAGTCACTTACCATCAGTTTACCCGCCTGCATGGTTGTTAGAATTGAAGTTTTAAAAAAAACACCTTTTTTAAAAAAAAATGTTATGAATTAAAAATAGGTCATCATCATTCATTCATCATCAGCCCGTTTTAGTCTCTTGCTGGACATAGGCCTCTCCTAAGGCGCGCCAAGAAAGAGATACAGTGACTTCAAAATGGACGATTTTTTAATGTAATTCTTATTGTTACAAAAACATACCTACATAATTATTTTCAAAAAAATTCATGATTTAATAGCTAAATTTAATAATTAAAAAGTGTCTGCTTTTAAATTCCCTCGCAAATTTCTAAAATGCAATTCTATTGGTGGAACAAATCGTGACGTCATTTTACATTTTCTGTCAACAAGTTGTTTGATGGTTTCTAGTGGTTACTTATAGTGTTTCGCGGTTGTTTTATATTAAATTATTAGTTTTCTGTGCTTTTCCATGGTAATAAACTGATTATATCATTTACTTTTTTCACATTCAGTAACTATGTGAACCAAACACTTCATTGTTGACATCGAACTCGTCTAATCTGACGTCTCAAAATAAGCGCGCCAAAATGGCTGCGTTTAAATCAGCCGAAAATTATTGTGATTTTAATTATTTTTTAACCGACTTCAAAAAAGTAGGAGGTTCTCGATTCGACTGTATGTTTTTTTTTGTATGTTTTTTACGCGATTTCTCTGCCAATTATGAATAGATTTTGATGATTCTTTTTTTGTTTGGTAGATCATACATCAGAGGTGGTCCCATATAAATTTTATCGAAATTGATCAGCACTTTTTGAGAAAATCAACAAAACAATTTTTTTTTTAGTTTAATGGCTAAGATTTTGGATGTAATAACCCGTAGAAACGTTTAAAACAATAAATAAAATACGTTTATATTCTCTGTTAGTTAGTGAACAACAGAAATAGCACAAGTATCAAGTTTATTGATTGTAATGTGTATTTATGAACATCACTTGGTTTTATCACACAGTCTCCATTAACAGACGCTTTATAAACATTAACATTTTCCTGTTATTGCATTGAAATAAACAGATTTATTATTTAATTTGAGAGTTGATTGTTATTTTATTTCCTGTTGTTTTATTCTTTAAATTGTAGAATAACAATACACGTATGCTTTGAAATCTTTTCGGTGTTGCCGAAGAACTTTCATTGGCGACTAAAATATATGAAAACTTGATCCAATTCAGCATGACCATCCTAAAGGATTAAGAAAAGGTCCCAAGAACTCGCGTTCCCAAGGGGTCAAAATCTATCCTGGGATAAAATCCTATGTTTTATTTCTGGATATGATCTCCCTGTGTGCCAATTTTCATTAAAATCCTTTCAGTCGTTTTTGAGTGAATGTTTTTTTTCTTGTGTTTGACTTCTTGGATAAGCTTGTGTTTGATCACAATCTCACTATGGTAAGTGATGATGTGGCCGAAGGTGGTTAGCACACAAAGCCTACATGGGAACTGGCTCTCAAGTGCAACTGTCGGAATACACCGATAGGTGCTTCGCAACAGATTTTCAACTTGAGGGTGGTAGCCAGCCAGTCAGGTACTACAAAGTACCCTACCGCCGTGCTATGGTTTCTTCTCGATGTTTTCCTTCACCGAAAGCTCAAGCTCATTAGAGGATTTGAACCCACGACTATCGCCGCGGTATCCGACGTCTCTTACTACTGAGCAATCATTGCCTTAAAACAAACCTTATCACAAAGCCTTAAAGGCAACTGGTTCTTAAGTGCAACTGCCGGAATACCAATAGGTGCTTGGCGACAAATATTTTGCTTGAGGGTGGTAGCCAGCCAGTACTACCACCATGCTGTGGTTTCCTCACGATGTTTTCCTTCACCAAATGCTCCTTGAACTATGACCTTCGCCGCGGTGTCTGATGTCACTACCACCATTGCCTTAATTTATTTTAGGTGTGTGCAGTCCGTGTTATAGCAGAGTCAGACGCAGTTCAAGAATTCCTCACGGACTCTGATGATTCCTCAAACCCCTCACCGGTGGACCTGAAAGTGCTTCTACCAGATAAGGAAGTCGTTACAGTGTCAGTCCTCAAGTCTACAAATGCTGATGACGTGTACAAAGCTGTCTGCGAGAAAATTGGATTGTCCAAATCGGCCCAAAAGTATTTCTACTTGTTTGAAATTGTTGAGTATAATTTTGGTGAGTTGAAAAAAATCATCAAAATTTTTATGTCGTAATATTCGAGACTTATATATCGATACTATTATATTTGTTATTTATTGCATTGAAAATATTTTTTTTAAACTAAATGATAAGGAATTTGTCCACAATTTCAAAGACACATTACTTAAAAAGAAACTGTGATTAGAGGACCTATTTATGCTTTGAGTACGTTATGTGTTACGAACACACAAACACACTCATTCGCACTTTGGTTAACACATTACCGATCACGCCAGAGGTCGTGGGTTCGATTCTCACCAAAGGCAATTTGTGTGGATGAACAATATTGAGTTTGTCCTGAGTCTGACAGATGTGTGAAAGATGTCCGAAGATAAAAAAATACAGAGGCAGTCATAACGACTGCCGATAGAATAGAATAGTCTAGACTCTAATGCACGGTTCGGAAGGTTGCTTTTGCTGAGAAGAGCCGGCAATAAACTCAGCAATTACTGTTTTCAAAAACAACATCTATTACATTTAATCACTATTTATCTCATAATATTTGCGTGTTAAGGCGGCAAAATAATAATAAATAGAATTTAATTATGACAGAATAAGTAAATAACAAACTCGCACAGACCAGCCCCCACAAGCAGCACCTGTTCACAAGTATGACGCGTGTGATATGAAATGAAAATGTATTTTATTCAAATAGGCCTTTACAAGCACTTATGAATAGTCTAGACTCTAATGCTCGGTTCGGAAGGTTGCTTTTGCTGAGAAGAGCCGGCAATAAACTCAGCAATTACTCTTTTCAATAAAAACTTACACCTATTACATTTAATCCACCACTTCATGTGGCTGCCACTTCCCTCGTATTGTAGGGAGGTCTGTATTTCATGTTTCATGACCCATAAATCCTCCTACCAATAATCTCTGAACGCGGCTAAAGAAATTTTCAATTTGAAAATAGAACGCAAGCTGCAGCCGAACGAGTGTCCGCACTCGCTGTACATACAGAACTACTCGACGGCTTCCAGCAGCTGTCTCGCGGTGCGCAAGTGGCTCTTCTCACCCACCACCGAGCTCACGCTCGTCGCACAAGACAACGTCGCCGCAGCGTTCATATTCTGGCAGGTGAGCTGGGATATCTTATCCTATGTTTTATTACAGGATATGTTTCATTAAAATCCGTGCAGTAGTTTTCGCGTGATTGAGTAACAAACATAATTAGTAGGACTAGCTTATAATTGATATAGATTTAGTTTTTCGACGTCCTTGGTTTTTCGAGTGTCTTTCCACCGCTTTTTCATGCATAGGGAATTTTGAAATTAATTTGACGATGTTCTTCCCCACGGTTCAAAGTATTCTCATTTCGAATTTGATCAAAATCTGTGTAGCCGTTTATGCTTTCATATTTTTGTATATTGTTTATTAATAAAATTTAAGAATTAAATCCGGGAAAATTTTGTTTCTCTTTATACCACTGTAGCGACATGCAACTACAAATAGATATAGTTAGTTCGCACGACTCCTAGATAGATGGCGCTTCAAAAATCTACATCGCGCTAACGAAGTTTTCTATGCGAGCTGCATATATACAAAATTCCAACATCTACAGCAGGACTGCTGTAGATGTTGAAATTGGCGTCAATCAATGAGGCGATGATAGCTCAGTGGTAAGTGACGTCGAATACCGCGGCGAAGGTCGTGGGTTCGAATCCTACAATGAGCTTGAGCTTTCGGTGAAGGAAAACATCGTGAGGAAACCATAGCACGGTGGTAGGGTACTTTGTAGTACCCGACTGGCTGGCTACCACCCTCAAGTTGAAAATCTGTCGCCAAACACCTATCGGTGTGTTCCGACAGCTGCACTTGAGAGCCAGTTCCCATCTAGGCTTTGTGTGCTTACCATCTTCGGCCACATCATCACTTACCATGGTGAGAGTGTGGTCGAACACAAGCCTATCGAGAATAAAAAAAAAAAAAAAAAAAGGGCTGCGTTCCTCAGGCACGGTGACCTAGCCTGGCGGAAGATCTTACCTTTTCAATGGAGGAATCTGTACGCCTTGCTGCTCTCGTCATCTCTTTTAAGTAAATTATGTTAAAATGATAATTCAGTTATAAAAGTATATTGTCAAAAGGTAGCGTCATACATTTATAATAATGAGGATGATGATTTTAAGTGAGTGCGCGCGGCGCTCTTGATAACCGATCGCGAACTGACGATACAAAGTGTACGTGCTTGTTCGTACAGAATCTAACACCTCGCTCCTCCATACCACGACGTCCAAGTAAACGACGCTCCTACTCCTGCATACGTTTTTTTTTTTGTAGAAGATTTTTGGCCTGGTATCGAGACCTTTAAGCCATTTCTTTATTTTAAATATTCATATATTATGTTTAGTCACGTTTTACATTAATTTGTCACTTTCACTGTAAAGTCTAGTCCTCGTCCGTACAAGTCCGGTTTAATTTTAGTGAAATTGGCGGCTATTCCACTAAAACATTTCATGGACTTTTTGGGACAACCTGGAAAGTCACGATACACGCTTTCATTTGATTTCACTTCACTTGTGCACTTAGATTGATCTTTATTGGACAAAACACCACCGAAATTATTCAATAAAACTCAAAATACACGAATTTAATGAAAATAAAACGAAAACACAACGTCACTTCGCAAGTTCCCGCCAAAAAGTCCCTGCATACGGTAGTATGATATGTGTGTTGTGCAGGCAGTGGAGGACGTGAACCGCGGCGTGTGCTCGGCGGGCGCGCGACTGTACCAGCTGAAGGCGCTGCAGGAGGTGCGCCGCGCCGCCGAGTACCTGCGCCTGGCGCGCGCCCAGCCCGGCTACGGACACGTCGCCTTCCCGCCCGCGCGCACCGACTGCCGCTCGCAGCCCGCACTCTCTATCACCCTCGGTACGTCTCTCTATCTACAGACTGGCTTCCGTACCTCAAAAGGTAAAAAAAAGGAACCCTTATAGGATCATTTTGTTGTCCGTCCGTGTGTCAAGACCCTTTTTCTCAGGAACGCGAGGAGGTATCAAGCTACTCAAGTCTACTGTTTCTTGGAGCTGTGAAAAAATCAAACTTCTATGCCAACGCAATCAAAAGATACAGCCGTTTGTGCCGCAAATTTTCGAAACTAGCAAGGGAATCAAACCCTACAGGGTACTTCCCGTGAACTGTACGAAGCAACGTCTTATAGCACAGATAAAGGCGTAATGTCCCCATACATACATAGTACCACCAATTAACATAGGCCTCTGAGTTGTATCGGCGCTCATACAATTTAGAGGTCTAGCTTAATTGGCATTATCCTCAAATAAAGTAATCGAAAAAAAATGAACGAACTATTTACAAGTTTGTACGGAACCCTCGGTGTGCGAGTCCGACTCGCACTTAACTGGTTTTTTTTTATATAAAGGCCTTATACATGTTAAATAGATGATCTAAACAGCGTCCATGTGGCAGGCCTTAGAGTGACTGTACAGTCCGATACGGGAGCGACAGCAGCGTCCACATTTTTGGCACCTACACTGAAAGTCGCTTGATGGCTGAGTTGGTGAAGCGACTCTCGCACTCAAGTGTCTCTTCTCACGCTTGCCCGATAAATTCTGAAACTTTTTTTTTTAATAAGCTTGTATAATCTCACCGTGGTAAGTGATGATGTGGCTGAAGGTGGTAAGCACACAAAGCCTGTGCTGGGAACTGGCTCTCAAGTGCAGCTGTCGGAACACACCGATAGGTGTTTGGCCACAGATTTTTAACTTAGGCTTCATTTTTAGAAAACGTCGTTTTATCCGTATTTTCAGGCGAAAACGAAAAACTGCTACAATATCATTAGAATACAAAGGTAAATTTAGCTATATCTGACAGATTATAATAGCTCAGGGGGAAATAGAGTGGACTTGAAATCAGAAGACCCCGGATCGAGTCCACATGAATGATTTTTTTCCCCTTTTTTTTTCAAGTTCCTTCTTTTGTGAGAAAAACTATTAAAATTTTACCAAAAGAAAAACACGAGCAAAGCTCGGTCACCCAGAGACTTTTTATTGAAATGCCTTATGGTACACGATATTTTTTGTTTGATATGCCTTATGGTACACGTAATTTTTATATTATTTATTGATGTATTGTTTGTGTTCAGGTTGGAGCGGTCTGAAGTTATCGACATGGTGTGAAGGCGATGGTGAGAGCGGTGCCAGTGGGGCGGGTAGCGTGGAGGTGCCGTGGAACTGTGTGGTGGGATGGCTCGCGGACGACGAGGCCGCCGCACTCACACTTACATACACTCTCACGCACACACACACGCACACACACAACCATCCGCAGCGGACCATTGCGCTCTTCACGCCATATGTGAGTACATCAAGTATAGTTCAAGGTCGGCAACGCGCTCGTGACGCCTCTGGTGTTGCAAGCGTCCATAGGCTACGGTAACCGCTTACCATCAGGTGGGCCGTAAGCTTGTTTGCCACCTAGTGGTATAAAAAAAAAATCTATCCCACTAATAATAATAAAATACTTCTCCCGGGATAAAAAGTAGCATATGTGCTATTCCAGAATATAATCTATCTCTGTGCCAAATGTCATCCAGATCCGTTTTTGCGTTAAAGAGTAACAAACATCTACACACACATCCAAACATACTTTCACATTTATAAAATTAGTAGGATGTGAATATTATAAATGTGAAACTTTGGATGGATGGATGGATGGATGTTTGTTACTCTTTCACGCAAAAATGACTCAACGGATTTTGATGATACTTGGCACACAGGTAGATAATATCCTGGAATAACACATAGGATACTTTTTATTCCGGGAAAGGATAAGATCCCTCGGGAACGCGGGTGAAACCGCAGGAGACAGCTAGTACTTCATATATTTTATAGAGGTCATGCTTGTTTGTGAGATAGACCGTGAAAGAAAACCACGTGAGGAATCCATTTTTTATATTTTTTTATATTCGATAGGCTTGTGTTTGACCACAATCTCACCAAGGTAAGTGATGATGTGGCCGAAGACGGTAAGCACACAAAGCCTAGATGGGAACTGGCTCTCAAGTGCAGCTGTCGGAACACACCGATAGGTGTTTGGCGACAGATTTTCAACTTGAGGGTGGTAGCCAGCCAGTAGGGTACTACAAAGTACCCTACCACCGTGCTATGGTTTCCTCACGATGTTTTCCTTCACCGAAAGCTCAAGCTCATTGTAGGATTCGAACCCACGACCTTCGCCGCGGCATTCGACGTCACTTACCACTGAGCTATCATCGCCTTAAAATCCATTAGCACGGTGATAGGGTCTAGTACCCACTTTGCTGACTGATTGCAATCCTAATTTTGCTGTGTGTAATGTCTATGGGGTGGTAAAAAATGTGGGCTGCTAAAAAGGCTCGAAGACCAATGGAGATCCTTGGGAGGCATTTTTCCAGCAGCGGACGTCTAATGTTCATGCGACAAAAAAAATACTTCGTAGCGTATTTTATGGATGAGTAAAGAGTACTTACAATTTACCGTTTCATATTTTTTTTACATTTTTTTTGTTTTAATTTCAGTACCAATTCCTGTGTAACTGCATGGACAGAATAGCGGAAGAGGCCAACTGGGTCGACACAGGCGAGTAAAGTACATTTCGTTTAAAAAACTAAACTATCAAAACTGTATTACTCCGAAAACGACGATATTTTGTCTTATAAGTAATATTTTTTCATGTTGGCAGCGCCGATATTTCAACCACATATGGTATTTTTAATACTGGTGGGTCGATAATGTACTTAAATGCTGCCAGTGTAAAATTTAATCCATGTTAGTGTTGCTAATGTAAAAATAAATCCTAAAATGTAGGTGTATGAATTTTAGATGGTTACTCGTATCAAATAATATTAATTGTTATTATTTCTGATTTTTCTATAATTACTTTGTCTCTTATAGTTTGGCCGAAATTGGTTATGGTTTCATACAAAATTAAGCAATATTTAGACTATTGCAAAAATATTAATGCATTTATATTGTTACTGTTTTTTTTTTCAATCACTGCCCTACATGATTTTAGTTGATAGACCAATAAAAACTATTTTTTTTTAACTGCCATGACAAGATTGTAAAATAGTTGCCAAGTTTCAATTGCATTTCAATTTTATTTTTTATTTTGTTTGAAATCATATCCAGAGAAGTCAAGCTCCACATAGTGTTCTCATTATTAACGCTTATCTAATTAAATAGTTTCATTGTGCATTGATGATTTATTATACAGGTTGTTCAGAAAACTTCGAACTTCAAAATGTCGTTAAAATAGAGTAGCTACAAAAACCAGCGAAAAAAACGCGAAGCTAATTTTAACGTTAAAAAAAAACAATTAAGATAGCTGGAAGGACTTGTTAAGGTCATTAAAATTGGTCCGTCGGATTTAGAATATTTCTTTAGTTTTTAACCGACTTCAAAAAAGGAGGAGGTTCTCAATTCGACTGTTTTTTTTTTTGTACGTTTGTTACACGATTTCTCTGCCAATTATGAATAGATTTTGATGATTCTTTTTTTGTTTGGTAGATCATGCTTGTATGATCATGCGTCGTTGAGCATGACTTTTTGGATTTGGATGAAATTTTAATTGATCAGGTCTATTTAAATTTTAATCGTCCTAGAACTAAATATTGGTTGCTTCATTACAAATGTTATCGATCCAATGATCCATTGCCTTATGTCTAAGGTAATTTCTGCAATATCCTGTATATTTTTCTGGAATGCACAATGTTTCTAGATACAATTTTTTCACATTTTAGTGTAATATTGAAGTTAGAACGAGCTCTCTTCATGAAATATTGACATTAATTAATAAATAGTTCACGTATGTACTTATTAACTAGGGGCAGCAATTACAATAATATCCAATTCGGCTAGGTTTAGCATTATTTAAAAAAAATATAGGTCGTAAAAGCATAATTTTTACAAATTATTATTTTATGTAATCTTTGAGAAAAAAAAATTGGTCCTAAAAATTGCAAAAACAATTTCGGTTAAAATGTGGCCAAGTTCGAAATTATGTTTTATTGACTAAGAAATTTTGTTATAAAATAATCCATTAAAATTATGAATACTTAGCAGGATTGGATGTCTCGCAGCTAATCTCAGAAACGAAATATAATAGTTATATAAAGTAAATCTATCTGTTAATAGATCTATAATGTATACTAGATTCGAATCATTTTAAGCATTTACTATGTACTTTGTATTTAAAAAAATACAAATGAAATAATATGATGTTAAAAATGCAATTTATTTGTGAACGCACTTTTTAAATAATATTAGTTTAATAATGAACTTTATAATGGGTTGTTTTTTATTAATTCAACACTATTTTACATTTAAATATATACTAATATCAATTTTATTACTAAAAGTTATCAATAAAACGTATTAGTAGTAAAACATTTACTATTTTTTAAAGAGAAGGACGTTCACAGATAATGCATAAAATAGGCAGTTAAGTTTCATCGTCATAATTAAGGAAAATCAATTATTCAATGTAAAATTGTAACCTATTAGGTATTTATATTAACCGCCTTTATCTTATCGATGTAATTAATTTTTAATTAGAAAATTATTTATGGTTATATTATAATTAATAAATATATTTATAGGTTCTTATAGTGTGTGGTAGACAAATTATATTATAACGCTTTAGCGTTTACGAAAAAAAAAGGTAGATATAATGCTCTTTGGTGAAACACTGATGGACATTCAAAGACAAAATAAGTAATATGAAAAAAAAAGAAGAAACTTAAAGAATAATTTAAAATCGTATAACAAATCGAATTGATATTTCTGTTGATGCATATAAGTCAGTTTCCTTTACACGGTTTCTCTTTATAATATTAAACACACTTGTAAATTACAAACTCTGGCTCAAGCTACAATAGTTTTTAATATTTGCCCCAAAATTAGCAAAAAAAAAATGATTACTGCAATAAAACTAACCAACTTTGATGGTTTTTTTAGCATACCACTCCAATTTTTTTTTGTAAAAAGTTAAAATGGCTTCTCTTTGAATTTGAGATTTTTCCGTATCAATGGCGCTAGTTGTCGTGCATATTCTCTAACCGTATGTTTAAATAAATCAGTCAAACTGTCCTGTTGTTATATGTCCAATATGTCGCGACTCACGTCTAAGTAAAATATTTAACGGTAGGTATCCTTACATATCTAATAATTATATGCATAGTATATAGTGTGATTCATGTGATTTTATGTCAGCAAAGCTTGTTATTGAAAGATTAGTACAAAGGTAACATAATTTTACTGTTCACCGACTCGGTAGCAGCGCCTCTGGTGGCGTTTCTTTGAACTAAAAGCCACGCTAATGTCTGTTATAGGATTGTGGCTGACTATAAAGAATTCATTGGGAAATGAACTTTATTACGTACGTATTAAGGTTCATTTTTATTTACATTCTTAAATATTGAACTTACCGTGTTATTTGAAATAACGTAAATTTTAAATAAGAGGGTTTAAATGTCTCCAATTCTGAGATTATGTTACAATTTTTAAATTTATAAACTCACTATAATTAAATAATCCACAATATAAATCGAAGTTTTTGTTTCCATCACATAGAAATCATGTTTTTTTCTAGAATTCTATAAGTATTTTAGAGGCCCTAAGATTCTTTGAGCACTAAAAACCAGTGGTTATTAATGAATGTGGTTGATATCAAAACTGAATTACTGGGGTCTAAAAAGGCCACACGAGCAACATCTCTAGATGAAATTAATTTATAAAATTCACATCAGATCCTATGCAAGCTATTAAATTCGTATTAATTAATGAAATTATTAAAATGAGTATAATTTTTTTTTAAAAACAAAAATGTGAATTTCATAGACAGTACTGAGAGTGCATTCGACTCGCTTAAAACGCATTTTATCGCTTAAATCTGAGGTTCCGTCATTAAAGTTACTTTGTTACGATGGATAAAATTTGTTTGATTTTAATGTGAGTTTATTTAATAGATACTTATTTAATATGTTGCCTTTATTGTGATATAGACCACAGTATTTAATTGTAACATTTGGTTTTACGTCTGTGGCGGTCGTGTGCTACATTTATGCGTCCATTTAGACCAATATTATTTCGTATTTGAACCAATATTGGGTCGTATTTAATTGCGAAGTGATAGGGTAGTGTCCTAAAAAAAAACTATTTAGTCCGTCAGTTAGATTACCAAAAAATATTGGACACGTATTTTTTATTTTGTTCTGTAAACGAAAAATGACGAGGATACAGTGCGTTGACATTTCGCGTACGTAACGCCGTGGTACAAATTTTACGACGAAGTGACGTCACAAGCCCCACTCCTATACTTTGATGGGCTGTAACTTTGTTTGTATATTTTTATTGATTTGATTAATCAAAAAATACGTGTCCAATATTTTTTGATAATCTTACCGACGGACTAATTAGAATTCATTTTTATTGACCCAGAACACTATCCTATTGAGCTGAAATTTCGACTCAAGGTATAAACGACTAAGGTACAATATTTAGATTTCAATTGTTCGTCAATATTGGTTCAAATAATAGAATGTTTTGACGCAAAATTTAGTATGAACCAAATTATTATAGTGTACCTACGTTTCATTTTAGCTTAGATTAAACTTCATAAAAACCATTCACATTATTTTTTGATTAAGTTTGTGTATAGAAAAGCTGTGCAGTATTAATGTATGGAAGTTGAAAATTCGGTGCCATAAAGCATCAGTTCGGAGAAAGGGGACTTGTATCTCAAATGTTTAACCAGTGGTCTCTTAAATACAACTTTATTGTTAACAAAATATGATACAATTTTCATTAACATTTTGGATGGAAAATGTATGATATCAGAAAAATATTGTATTGTATAATAAACAGAGGTCGGAGTGGGTAGATTGATTTTATATACTTGCGTCAAGATATTGAAATATGGACATGCCATTTTATCCATAATGTGCGGTTTTGTCTCATACTGTCAAGCGTCATTTCTAATTCAACAGTAAGGGACAAAATACGGTGTAACTTTTCCAAGGTATTTTTGTATAAAATAAAATACTGATTTCTTTCACCATTAGCTAACACTGGCAGCGTAGATTGATATTATTAATACGTTTTAAACCTTAAACACAAATTCGTGCTAATTTCAAAATTCCGGAATAAATATCACAATAAATATGAAGTTCCGGTATTTTGGAGGCATATCCATATTATCCTAACGACCTTAAATCAATCTACCTACTCCGACCTCTGATAATAAACCACTAGCTAATTTATTGATTGTTATGAAAAAAGATTTTTTTATTGGCAATGTTATAATTGTTCGGGATCGAATATTGCTGTTCGTTTTATTGTTTAAAAACTAAAGTAATTCAGTCACACTGTATCTCCTTCCAAATACTGAAAAAGAATAGTAAATATTAGAAGCTTATTTATACAGGTGTCCTACCAAATGTACAAAAATTATCACAGTAAAAGTGTCGCCATTTTAGAGATATTTCTGTTTTTTTGAAAAATTAACATCCGTACTACGTTTCAGGTTGAGCTGGTTAAGACATTTTTAGTTGGAAATTTACTTAGTTTAGTTTTTAAACAACAAAATCAGCATCATTGTAAGCTGTAAATAAGAAGCGGTGTTAATAGGAATCAATTATGTTATATTAAATATAATTTTATTGTGATTACGTTTTGTATTAAATGTTTTTGTGCAAAATATAAAATATTTATACGGTATAGTAGTAAAGCTTGCGGAGTACACTGGCGTGCAAAATAAATGAAACCAATTTTATTTATTTCTTTGACGTTGTTTTGTCAAAATTTCATACAAGTTTCTTAGTCTGATGATCTGTTGCGGAGATTTTGGAGGTCAGTGTACTTGTAATTGTAGTATAAGCGAAATATTCTTTTTATCTAGCTGCTCATGACAAATGAGGGTGACATGTACTTATTTTATCATTTTAGTCACAGCGCGAATTTTATTATCGAATAAACTTTCCTGGGAGATTGTATGATCTTATATGAACTGTCAATTTTTTAAGTGTAAATATTTATCACTAACTCGTTATAAATTTAAAAAAAAAACCAGTTGCAATAATCGTAATATATACGCTTGATAGACTAATAGGTATAAAATATCCGCCTGTCAGCTGTCAATGTGACAGATGACAAGCAACTCGGCTTGATACGACTGAAGGTGAATATCTGAAAATTTGATTACTTTTGCACTTATATTTTAATTGTACACTATATTTGTAACCTCTGTTTTCCGTCATTCGTTTCATGTAAAAGTGGCCTTTGTCTTTCACGCGATTTATGTCTTTGTGAATTGTTTTTTTTTTGTTTATTGTGGCTTAATTTTTAGCATTATTTATTTTTTTACTTAGGTGATAACGAAATATGCTATTAAATTATCGACTTTAAAGAGCGTATAATAAAAATATTTCCTAATTAAATCATAGTAAATTCATTCGCTAATCATATTTTACACAACACTCAGAGGGGGCATTATAAATTGGATTTTGATTTAACATCAATTACAAAACATATCATTTTGCAATAAAATATACATATTATTAATCAGTGTTACTATCTTTCAAAACTATTAAAAGACCTGTTAGATATTGTTAAAATGCTCGCCAGTGTATCTTACATTAGGATTACATGACTAGAAAGGCGTAGGGTTATAAATCTTTTCTGCTCGCGATTGTACACATTTTATTACACTCCAGTGTATTATAATATCATAGACTATTATCGACCATAGAGTAAGATGGGTACTTTGTGTATTTTTCATATATAATAATTATTAATGATCGAAATTATATAATTATGATACATTCCACTCATTAGCGAAATGGTCTCACTTCACATGATATAATTATATTATATATAACAATATGATGGAATATTGTATGTATGTACGTCACAGTAAAGTTGTTTGTGTGATCTGTTTATGTAGGTTTCGCTTAAATAAATAAAATTGTATTCAATTGTGTTATTTTATTTATTTTTGTACTTACCTCTGTCTGTCCGTTTCACGGCTGAACAGTTTATTATGAAATTAATTGCTAGATATAAGTACAAAATCCACCCTTATTTAGGTGAAAGGGGTACGATTACAGTAGGTACTAGGTATGGACCAATCATTTAAACCACTTGCCATAATAATAAAATAAAAGGCCGCCCCGCGGTTTCACCCGCGTATCCTTTTTTTACCCATTTTTAGACAAGGAATTTCAAAAAATCCTATCTTATTCCTCGTCTACATCTTAAAAACAATACCTGTGGAAAAACTCAGCTTTCTAGGGCCTTCTCATTTTAGAAAACGCTTATACACGTGTTTCTTTATTTTTAATTGTTAGTCTAAAAACAAAGTTTCATGATTCTAGATTCAAAAATGACCGACTTTCATACAAACTTTCAACCCTTTTTTCACCCCCTTAAGGGTTGAATTTCGAAAAATCCGTTCTTATTCCTCGGTCACGTCTTAAAATCAACACCTGTGAAAAAAATCTGCTTCCTAGGTCTAAGGCTGAGCGTTGATGAGTCAGTGAGGTCTTATCCTTTTATATATGTAGATTAAAACTAACGAAAAATTCATGATCTTTTTGTGTTTATACGTCCCACAAATTTCATGGATATTTTCGTCATTCACGGATAGCTCCCAAAGATCAAACTGAACCCGATTAATAACAACTACCTCATCATTGACTAATAAACGTAGTGTGAAAATAATTACCAAATTCAAACGCAATTAGCTTAATAATAAATCGATCAGAGTCTATGAGTGTGCGCGCTCATGTGAGCATGCGAGAAAATATAGTGGGGGGGGAGGGGGATGCTAAGTGGACGCGCACGGTATCCACACGAGATGCTAACGTAATCTCGAGGCCGAGCACGATATTGAAGTGGTTTAATATGATCATAATTTCACGGAGACATCCTAAAATATTTTTTTTATTGACCAACATCTTTAATACAAATAATGTGTCTTGTAACATAAAACTACCGCCAATAATAGGTCTCCATTAAAACTGAAATCTACATTATTCCTTAAATATAACTAAGAAGTGACAAGATCCTTGGAAAAAAAATTAAATGATTAAGATGTGATTACGTGGTATGATACAGAGAAAAAAGTATTAACAATCCTACTAATATTATAAATGTGAAAATTTGGATGGATGGATTAGATGTATGTTTGTCATTTTGGCATAGAGATAGATTACAGTCTGGAATAGCACATAGGGTACTTTTTATCCCGGGAAAAGATAAGATCCCACGCGGATAGAACGCGGGTGAAACCACGGAGTGAAACACTCGTATTACATAAACCAGTATCAATAAATACCTCTTACATACTGTAGGACCATTTTGTATCTTAGGATGAGTACCTATCCACCTTGAGCCAAACCAGCTTGCTCAGTAAGAAATAAAGAAAATAGTTTTTATTACGTTGACACACGCAACATCACACATAAAAGGAAAAAAAACCTATACATAGTATAAATGTTACAAACAAAAAAAAAATACATGAAGGAAATAAACATAGGTACAATTTTTTTTTAAAAAGTAAAAAAAAAACAAAATAACCGTGCGATGTTGTGTACAACCAAGGACAGTAGCCCTCAGTTACTGATTGTCAGTCAGAACCCCGAAACACGTCATCACGAACGATCAGCAACAGACACATGAATACGTAAATTGTAACAAAACAAATATAGTGAACATAAACAAGAAACAATAATCAAAAAATCAGTAGTACCTCGGCTACTGCATTTCAAATATTACAATGTGCTTGAGCTTTCGATGAAAGAACACATTGTGAGGGAACCATACATTGTGTTCTTACAGCTGCACTTAAAGTCACTTTCATAATTCATAGTTGAAAAACACAATATACAATAGAATTGCAATACTCCAATAGATCTCCATTATAATTATGCCACCGCTAATGGTAGGTGTGAACATAAGCTTAAGTTTAACCGACTAATCTTAAGTTGCCTACAAGTTTCCGACTTCTACAGTTCGACAGCGACCCCTAGGCACGATGACCTAGCGTGGCAGAATCATTTATCTTTTCAATGGAGGAGTCTTGAGCTTTCGGTGAAAGAAAACATCGTGGTGAAACCAGAACACGTTGGGTTGGTACCAGCTTCGGTCACGTCATCACTTACCATGATGAGGTTCAAACACAAGCTTATCCAAAGTAAAAAAAAAGTTACACCTCGCTCCTCTAAGTCAATCCGTAGTAAAAATGGCTTAGAGGAAAATAAAATCTTTATTGGCTTCCTACGAAATGCTTTATTTCCAGGGGAATTTTCGAGACCACAATATCTGCGACGAAATGTTAGTTGTTGCGTTTCCCTAACTCCCTGCAAACAGCCTGACCTAAATAGAAATGACTAGAGTAACTCGAGTCCTTCATCTAATAGTTTATGTCTGGAGAGGAAATTAATGTAACAGATAGCGTCGCTATTAGATAACTACAACTCGCGCAGGATCCATCCGGATTAGTATTTAAGTGGTTGTAGATAATTTAATTTATGGGAAATCAGTCAATTTTTCAGCATCCAATTACTTAGAGCCTAAGTCAAAGTCAAAACCTTTATTCGGTTTAGGCCCTAGAAGGGCACTTATGAAGGTCGAATTACAGAAGTTACCACCGGTTCGGAAGTCAGACGTATAACTGAGAGGAACCTCAGCAAGGTTAAATTTTTTTAATATTTTTGGACCATAAGAATATATTGGCTTTTTTTGTTTAAATTTAAAAAATAAATAATATGGTCAGATCTGTCAAGAAAAAAACTCAGCAAGGTTCCATATTTTTAATATTTTTGGATCGTCACCTTATTATTTAAATTCAAAATCTAGTTATTTTTTTATTTTATTTATCCATTTATTGGGTGTAATTATATAATAAATGTCCTAAATCAACATCAAAAATAAATTAATAATTGTAAAAAAAAAACTAGATTACTTAGACAGATCTGTAAAAAAAACCTAGCTGAGTTTCTTGACAGTTCTTCTCAGTTAATCACCAACCGGTGGTAACTTCAGTGCTCTGGTAGAGCCTAAACTCAATATAATAAGGCGATGATAGCTCAGTGGTAAGTGACGTCGGATACCGCGGCGAAGGTCGTGGGTTCGAATCCTTACAATGAGCTTGAGCTTTCGGTGAAGGAAAACATCGTGAGGAAACCACAGCACGGTGGTAGGGTACTTTGTAGTACTCGACTGGCTGGCTTCCACCCTCAAGTTGAAAATCTGTCGCCAAGCACCTGTTGGTGTATTCCGGCAATTGCACTTGAGAGCCAGTTCGCCTTTAAGGCATTGTAATAAGGTGTACAACACATTAGCAATCCCTGACAATGTCTATAGGCGACGGTTGTCACTTACCATCAGGTGACCCGCCTGCCTCGTTGTCACTTGTGACATAAAAAAAAATATATTATGGCGTTGATTTTGACTGCGGGATATTTTAGAAATGAACTATATTAAACTGCTTAGAGTCCTTGAGCTAAATAGATAAAGATACAGATGAGATTTGGTCGGTACCAAGACTTAAAAATTGATAAAACAATGGTAGTTATATCGCGTATGAAACTGTCGCGAGAACGCTTGGTACATTTAAGGTAACAAGTGCCATTATGTTCATAAACACGTAAATGTAAACAAATTTACATAAATGGGTAATCTGAAAGTAATCGCGGTAGGCCTATCGGGGTAATCAAAATTAACCGCTGTACGTACCCACTGTGTAGCGAATGGAACCTTTTACACTACACGACTTCCTGAATCAATTTTTGCTGTAAATTATTATTAGATCTAACGAGCTATTGAAGAACAAATCAAATCAAAATGTTTTAATCAATTTTGGGACACTCAGGTAAGGAACACTTCCATATTAAACGTCATCTTATCCCTATTTCAATGCTATTGTTACCACCATTTCCAAATAAAGACCTGTCAGGAGAAGAAACGGCGAAACTAACTCCCCGGTTTTTTTACAATAGTCCCTCTTTTCTTTTTTAAATATAATAATGGATACAATATATAATTATTGCTTCAGACTTTTTAAGTGGAGCAACCCATTGCCATGCCTTGCCATCATTCATATATTCTGTTACTGTATAGTACTTAATATAAAAATTAGATTCTCGCTGTCAAATCTTTCGCCAAGCACCTGTTAGTGTTTTCCGGCAGGTGCACTTGAGAGCCAGATGCGTTTAAGGCATTGTAATAATGTGTACAACACATTGGCAATCCCCCTGGTATTGCTAATGTCTATAGGCGATGGTAGTCACTTACCATCAGGTAACCCTGAACTACGATGAAATAGGCAAGTATGCTACTCATTTTTGATAGATTCATTTTATTTTATATGTTTACCGGAATAAGGAAATGTTGTAAGGTGAAGCTGAAATGTGGTTAACAAAAATCATGGGGGTCTCGCTGTCTAATGAAGAGAGAAGAACGATGGAAAATATGTAAGTGCTTAATAAAATACTTTAAAGGGCAAACCAATTGGCTAAAATTGACAATAACCCATCGGTACCACATAATATGATCACTTAACTCTGGAAACAACGCAGTCAACCATTTCTGAGGAGCTAATTTCGCCACTTTTGCAGCTATTTATTCATAAGCCATGATAGCTCAGTGGTAGTGCCGTTGAATATCGCAGCGAAGGTCATGGGTTCGAATCCTATAATGAGCTTGAGCTTTCGATTAAGGAAAACATCGTGATTAAAGCATAGCACGGTGGTAGAGTATTTTGTAGTACCCGACTGGCTGGCTACCACCCTCAAGTTATAATCTGTCGCATAAATGAAGTTAAGCATCTCAAACTCAAACTTCATTTATTCAGTTTAGGCCCTGGTAAGGCGCTTATGAACGTAACAATTGACTCTACCACCGGTACGGAATACACTTAAACTGAGAAGACTCCGGCAAGAATCTCAGCAAGGCATTTTTTTTTCGGCAGTGGATCATTCGGTGTGTTCCGATCGCTGTACATGAGAGCCAGTTCCCAGGGCTTTGTGTGCTTACCACCTTGAGCCACATCATCACTTACCATAGTGAGATTGTGCAAAGTAAAAAAAAATCGTATCGCAATCGTATCGTATCATGTAAATGTGATATAAACGTCATAAAGCATTACTCAGTTTGGTGGCACTCGAGTAAAGTAATAGATAATGAGCCAGTGTTACTCGCGCTCCCGTCTCGACTCCGCCGCGGGCGCATCTTCATCTTCATATCAAAATAATTACGTGAAGTGAGTTTGTGTATGACTGAAAAGTTTGGAAAAGTCCACAGATTTTTGGTAGGTGTTATTTATTTTTGATATCAGTCAATTTGTTAAATTTTAAGGCGATGATAGCTCAGTGGTAAGTGATGTCGAATACCGCGACGAAGGTCGTGGGTTCGAATCCTACAATGAGCTTGAGCTTTCGGTGAAGGAAAACATCGTGAGGAAACCATAGCACGGTGGTAGGGTACTTTGTAGTACCCGACTGGCTGGCTACCACCCTCAAGATGAAAACCTGTCGCCAAGCACCTATCGGTGTGTTCCGACAGCTGCACTTGAGAGCCAGTTCCCATCTAGGCTTTGTGTGCTTACCACCTTCGGCCACATCATCACTTACCATCGTGAGATTGTGGTCGAACACAAGCTTATCCAGAATAAAAAACAAATGTTTTTTATTCAAACCCGGTATTTACACATAAACTTACCATACATGTATACATAATAGTGATGATGCCTATATACAAGAAAAAATACCTAACACTAACTAGTCTATCCAAAGATACTCCAAAATAGCGAACAAGTTGTAAAATTCGGCATTTTTATGATTTTTAATTAACAATTTAACGACAAAGAGTAGGTCTTTTGATGGTGTATATTTATGACGTCACGAGTATGTATTTCATACAAAACTCCATGTTAACTGTCGTTTTGAGATTTAATAAAAAGAAGCTGATCCATCCGTACTGTTCAAGACATATATAAAAAATCCTCTTTATGGTAGGGGAGGCAATGATGCTAAATTTGTAGTTACTCGAGCGTCTTTGGGACCTACTGGAATTTGAAGATTAGGTGGAATAAAGAAAAAAAGGTTATGTGATATTTTCCCCTTCAGCGGTGGGGGAAGCGTCTACAGGGTTTCAAAAATGTAAAAAAAAACAGTCACCAAGAAATACTCGAGCGTGTCAGATATTAATAGGGTAGTCGCGCCACGTCTGTCTGATAACGGAAATATAATAATCTGCCGTTTTGCGTGGTGGGGGTGGCCGTACGAAGGGGTCGAAAATATTTTAAAAAAAAATTTACTCGAGCGCGTCAGACATTGATAAGGGATGTTAAGTGAACCCTCCAGTAGCTCCTATTTTAAAGACTGACGATTTGGACGCGACCATCAGTCAGGGCCGATTTTTGAAAATGCAAAAAAAAATCGTGACCTTGATTTACTCGAGCGCGTCAGATTTTTATACAGGCGGTTCTTCTTGATGGCCTTGTTGTACTGACCCATAATCTGACAATTATGTTGAGGGATTTCCTTAATCTGACGGTTTGAAAAAAAAAATATATAAAAAATATCGAAATCTCGAAAATGGTTCAAGATATCGAAAAAATGTTTGTGCAAAAGTTGTAGAGAATTTAATTTTCTACAATATTTATTATGAATACATATACCAAAAAACCCATAGGAAACGAGATATTTGCAATAAATCATTTTTTGCCTTTGACCTTGAAAAATCAGTAGTCGCGGGCACCCTATGATAAGTAGCTTTTGAGTTAAGTTTTGGGGTATCAAAATAAAGGTCTATACAAGTTAATAGGTGACTATCTCTCATTCTGAGGTGAAACTCATAATATTCCTGGACTATACACTTAATAATGATTTTAGCTACTTCGGCTTGTGCAAATCGGCAGATTAAGATATTTCCGTGAATCGTGACTAATTTCCTTCAAAATAAAAAAAAAACTAATCGCGCTCGAGAAAATCCAGGTGACGTTTTTTTTTTGCAACTTTGCGAGTCTCCAATTTTCTTTCGTCACGCCCAATTTGTCAGATTATTGAAATGTACACTATTTTGCATGTAACTAACTTACCTTACCTTAATCTGACGCGCTCGAGTATTTCAAACCATCGATTTTTTTTTACTAATCTGACGGGCTACCCTAGGCGTTCGACACTACATAGAGGGCTCAGATTTGGTGAGAGTACTTCACAAGGTGCAAGGTTGCCCCCTTATGTTAATCTGCCGCGCTCGAGTAAATCCCGAAATCCCCTATTCGCCTCCCCTACACGTCGTTTTTTAATACATCAAAATTATCTTCAAATCTTAATTAACTTTTTTGTTAACCATCTATTTGCCTGTGACTTCGTTCGCGTGGTATTCGTTTATCACGGAATCGTATTTTCACCTCTTTTTATTCCCCCAAGCATCTGCAGGTCACTCTCAAGTGCAACTATCGGAACACACCGACAGGTGCTTGGCGACGAATTTTCAACTTTGTGTGGTAGCTAGCCAGTTGAGTACTACACAGTAACCTACCACCGTGTTATGGTTTCCTTAATCGAAAGCTCAATCTTATTGTAGGATTCGAATCCACGACATTCGACGTCAATACCACTAAGCCATCATCGCCTTACATCAAAATATGTTCAGCCATGATGTAGACAGACAGACAAAGTTACCTTCACATTTATAAAAAACAACAAAACTTACGTACGTATCCGCTGAGTTGCAAGAAATCACAATTTTGTACCTTAAGTTCACACTCATAGAGACTAACTTACAAAGGTATTGTTTGTAAGGATCCAGACATTAAATTACACATTCAGCTTTAGTTAAATCTTAATAAGAACATCCTTTATAAGCACATGCGTAATTAGACAAGCAAATGCGGTTAGATTTATTAGTCAAATCCTGTATAACAGCCATATTCCTGTATAACAGCCATATTTTCAAGTTAAATATTATCCGATTTTTTTTCTCTACTAGTACAGAAAATAAAATGTGTGCTCTACCGCTTATACAATGGGCAATGTTCCGAGGATTTGTTAGATAGAATAGGTGGGAGAGTCAATTGTAACGTTCATAAGTGCCTTACCAGGGCCTAAACGTAAGAGAGAGTGGCCCTGGCCATCATGCCACGGCCACTTTCTACCATTTCACTGCCCGCCGTCGACAGGGAGTTCATCCTCATACCTTAGAACCAAATTGGACACTTTCTCCCACGCACGATTAGGTTGTGGAATGAGCTCCCTGTAGAGGTTTTCCTTAGAGACAGCATGGGGTTCTTCAAAAGAGGAGTAGGAAGGTTTTTGCAAGGTCGGCAACCCGCTCGTGACGCCTCTGGTGTTGCAAGCGTCCATAGGCTACGGTAACCGCTTACCATCATGGGCCGTAAGCTTGTTTGCCACCTAGTGGCATAAAAAAAAACCTAGGGCGGATTTTTTGAATATTACACTTAACTATAGTTTCGCGTCTCTTTCTTATAAACATGACTGAAAAATTACAGAAAAGCTGATGGCAAAATTAACGTTGATAAAATGCAATTGGACTAATTTGATACGACTAAATATCTACTATCCTTTCCTCATGTTTTTGTGAGAAAGAGATATAAGGTGGTGACTTGAGACTAAATTTTAGTTTGTTAACAACAGAATTAACATCTTTGTGTAAGTCCATCGTGAAGTATTTTAATGGTCACTGGATTCTACACCATAAAGTAAAGACTGAAACTCTATTTTGCATAAATATGATGCTATTTGATCAAAGTGTGATCAAAATCATAGTGGACTTTAGTTTTTTACGTTTTATTTTGTCCCAAATGCAAAGTCAACATGAATTTTCCGCCTGTCAGAATGCACTCTTGCGAGATGCACAACCTAAGTAGACGGAACGAATGAAAGAAAGAGACAATACTCTGTTTGTCTGTATTCAAATTCAAAGTCAAAACTCATTTATTCAGTTTAGGCCCTGGTAAGGCACTTGCGAACGTTGCACCATCTACTACCGGTTCGGAATACACTTTAACTGAGAAGACTCCAGCAAGAAGCTCGGCAAACCATTTTTAAATGTCACTCTCCAAACCATAAACTGAGTCTGTGAAAAAAATCACATCTTCTATTGCTGCATGCACATGCATTTCTGTTGCACTAAAACTATGCTATATGTTATACTAGCTTTCCGCCCCGCTGTTTCACCCGCATTCCCGTGGGATCTTATCTTTTACCGGGATAAAAAGTAGCCTATGTGCTATTCCAGACTATAATCTATCTCGGTGCCAAATTTCATCCATACCCGTTCCCCCGTTCTGGCATCCATCCATCCATCCAAACTTTCACATTTATAATATTAGTGGGATGTATATGCAAATGTAGGTATATTTCATCCCACCAAAAACATTATCATGTAAAGAGTGCTGCCAAGACACCACATGGCTCGCACTGTCAAAAAGTAATCAGATCTCATGTTGATCCAAGCTTCTAACTCTACACGCCCTAACTCTACAAGCTCTAACTTCACAAACTCTTATTTGTGAAAATATATAACTTGGCCATTTCGCTACATTCACATGGGCTTAAGGTGAAAAATTTATTCACTGTTCATTACGTTTCTGATTTTGTAGTAACGAAATGGCCAAGTTACATATTTTCACTAATAAGAGTTTGTGAAGTTAGAGCTTGTAGAGTTAGGGCGTGTAGAGTTAGAAGCTTGGATCAACATGAGATCTGATTACTTTTTGACAGTGCGAGCCATGTGGTGTCTTGGCAGCACTCTTTACATGATAATGTTTTTGGTGGGATTTCACTTCTTTTTGTACATTGCTTGTGACAATATTTTCGTTTCAATTCGAAACAACGCCATATACCTAGTTTTTGAAGTGAAAACTGAAGTTTCATACAAACTGCCATCCCCTAGTAGGTAGTGCCCTTGCGCTTCGCTTCCTTTGGCTTGTAGTTCATCACAGTGGTCTACAACATATCGCACGATAGCAGTCCTGACTTGCGACGTGACCTCAACGTCTATTTCTTCATACATTAAGTATGTCAAGGAATAGAAGAGGCAGGAACTATCTCCCGGCATATGAAACATACGATGACGGCGAGGTCCCAGCTCTACTTCAAGTGAAACTATTTCACAATCCATGCTAACTTTTAAATCAGTTGGAAAATCGACTATGTTCAAACAAACTAACGAAACTTAATAAAATGAAACTTTTTGCCTATATAAATCTCTAAGAATGAAACCATAGCTCGTTTCAATTAGAGACAACGCCATCTAGTTTTTGAAGTGAAAACTTATTTGGACTGCCTCTGTATTTTTGTTGTTTATTAGTATTAGAAAGGGTTGTATTATTATTTTATTACATTATTTTTTGGATTCCGTACCTCAAAAGGTAAAAAAAGAAACACTAAGATCACTCTCTTGTCCGTCTGTCAGTGCGTCACCACCGATTTTCTCAGGAACGGGCGAACGGGTGGACCTGGCAAGTTGAAATTTATACCAAATACTGAGATCTATAGTCCCTATTAGGTGTATAAAAATCCGGTCAAATGCGAGTCGGACTCGCGCACCGAGTGTTCCGAAAAAACTTGTAAATAGTTCGTTCATCACGGTAATGGAGCCTTGAGGATTTATTTCATTTTTTTTTCGATTAAGTTTTCAATTACTATATTGGAGATAGGTGCCAATTAAGCTAGACCTCAAAATTGTATGAGCTTCGATACAACTCAGAGGTCTATCTTAATTGGTGGTACTATGTATGTATACCCCCCTTTAATTTTAAACTTTTTTTTTTTTTAATTTTCCCTTTATTTGTGCTGTAAGACCTTGCTTTTTGCCAAATTTCGTGATTCTAGGACAACGGGAACTACCATATAGGTTTTCGACCCAAAACCTATAGGGTACTTCCGGTTGACATAGATTTATCAATTTTGGTTTAAAGCAAGGTCTTACAGCACAAGTAAAGGGAAAATTCCGAAAAATAAAAAATGTTGAATATTAAGTTAAATTTTGGTACTTACAAATTTTCGCGAAAATCAAAATTTGCCCGTATCTTTTTCTCGTGTTGACTCAAGACCTTGATTTTTATACTCCTAATAGGGACTATTAGACTTCAGTATCTGGTATAAATTTCAACTTGCTAGGATATCGATAGAATCTAAATTATAACAGCTACGCAAATGAAACTTTATATGTTTAATAAGTTTGCTATAGGCATCATATCCTGAGAATTTTGTTTATCTGGTATAATCCAAAGCGAAGTTATGAGGGTTCAAAAATACGGCGAAGCGCTTCGAGAAAAGGTAGGTAGTGCCCCTGCGTTTTCGCTTCGCTGGCTTGTCTTGGCGGGGCACTGCCGTGCCCCCAGATTAGAACGGTCAATAGCTTAGCTCCTCAATGATCGGCTGTGGTAACTATGATAACGCATCGAAATCAGTGTATTGGTTCTTGAGTTTTTTACTTTGTAGTACTCGACTGGCTAGCGTGAACCCTCAAGGTGAACCATGATGAGGCAGTCAAACACAAGTTAATCTAAAGTTAAAATATCCCCTAATGGACAGGCAGATAAATGATTACGAATTAATTTATGATTTACCCAAAATAACAGTTTACATTTATTTAAATCGCGATAATTATGTCATTCAACAAACACACGTATCTTATATAAAGTTTATAATCTAAAGTAATACTCATCGATAACCTTTAATTGATAATGTAAATAAATAAATTGTTACAATCAATGTATTTCTGAAAACAATGTGTTAATTAAAGGAAGTATAATTTCCACCTACCAGAACCAACAGTTAGATTTTAGAGGAGTTTGAATGAACTTTGGTGTCTAAGGAATGCACTGAATCCCTAGGTTCAGTTACAGGACTTCATTATAGTGTTTTACTAAACAGAAACCTATCGTCCAAAACTTTTTATAAAAAAATAAAAACGACTTCAAAGACAAATGTTGCACTAAAAACCGAAAAATAAATTGAATAACATTAAAATAAAATGGACAAAAAAATATTTCAATAACTAAATAGACCAAATCTTTACTTATGTAAACTACCTACGCACCTATTCAAATTATTATTCTATAAATACCTTTTGATCTGTTTGAAGTCGGTGCCAAGCCTAATAGGTTAAAAAGGCTTCGTACGGTTTCAGGAGGTAGGACATAGCATAACATCTGCTCATAATTGGGGCCGTCTGACTGGGCTAGTGCCTCAACCATACAGAATATCGCAGCCAAATAACACTGCCCTCAAGTGGTGTCGTGTTCCTGCGGTGAGTAAGGTTGCCAGAGTTCCTTAGAGGAGGCACTGTGCTGACGGCGGAGGGACCGGTGGTATTGTGGAGTCGCTATTGAGTAGTCCAGGCGCAGCATGTTGGCGTGCGGTTAGGGAGAAGGTGGCTACTCTGGCGAAAGTAGGTAATCTTACAATTCACAAGTGCTTGTGAAGGCATTTATTATTTCTTTCATTGTATTTTTGGGCTTGGCACCGACTTCAAACAGATCAAAAGGTATTTATAGAATAATAATTTGAATAGGTGCGTAGGTAGTTTACATAAGTAAAGATTTGGTCTATTTAGTTATTGAAATATTTTTTTGTCCATTTTATTTTAATGTTATTCAATTTATTTTTCGGTTTTTAGTGCAACATTTGTCTTTGAAGTCGTTTTTATTTTTTTATAAAAAGTTTTATTTTTCCATTTTTTATATTTCAATGTTTTCAAGAAATATTTAATTGTTTTCGAGCAAATTAAGCCTATTATTAATTTACATTATCTATACTAATATGAGAAAGCTGAAGAGTTTGTTTGTTTGAACGCACTAATCTCAGTAACTACATAAAATATATTAGTGTTGGATAGGCCATTTATCGAGAAAGCCTATAAGTTAAATAACATCACGCTATTAGATGAGGGAATACACAAATAGATTAACTTTTAAAGAAAATAAAGAATATTTATCCTTAATGATTAAGGCTTCTTTCTCAGCAGCTACTTGATATGCGTTTCATTTCATATCTAGGACAACGTATATTCTAACTCCTAACCGATAAAGAGTTTACCTTCTATCATGAGCTCATTTGAATATACAAAGAGACGACGATACGAGTCTAAACGTGACTATAATATTTAAAGAAATATCCCCCAACTCCTAGCCGTTAAGGAGTTTGACCTATCATCATCAGCTCAGCAACATGAGATGATGACTACCAGATGCAAATATCTGAATAGCTTTAGAAGTTATATGAATTATAAATATTAACCCATAATATTTACAGATTTATCCCTAAATCCTAACCTTTAAGGAGTTGTACCTTCCATCATCAGCTCTGCAACATAAGATGATGACTACCAGATAGAAATAGCTTTGATAAGTACGTATATGAATGAAAAATACTGTGAATTCTTATAAAATTTGAGGGTTACCCTCATTTTCCCCAGGATCCCATCATCAGATCCTGACTTGGTGACAATGAGTCTACCGCCGAAGTATACTCTTTCAAATGAAAAAAGAATTTTGAAAATCGGTTGACAATTCTTATAAAATTTGAGGGTTGCCCTCGTTTTCCCCCAGGATCCCATCATCAGATCCTGACTTGGTGATAATGGGACCACCGCCGAAGTATACTCTTTCAAACAAAAAAAAAATTTTGAAAATCGCTTGACAATTGGCGAAAAAATCGATGAACATACATAAAAAAAAAAAAAAAAAATACATACAGTCGAACATATAACCTCCTCCTTTTTTGAAGTCGTTTAACAAAAGTAGATTACTTTGAATTTGACTTATAGAGTATGTCGATTTTGCTACGACACGTTTTCTTAGTACCCTTAAATCGAGGTTTTTAGAACGAAGTTCTTTTATGTGAGTGAACCTTCAGAAAATGTCACGTAAGAAAAAATCGTTGTCATGTACCAGGATCTCAGAAGTTTAAAGGAGTTATTTAACAAAAGTAGGTCCGCGATCTTATAGCACTGGCAGCTTTGTAGCTCACAGCTCGAGAAAATAAAAAAATAGAACTTCGTTCCTGAATTTGAATTTGACCCTCGACCGCACATTTTTTTTTAAATTTTGCAGAGGTTTGATAATCACCATAATGAACATTCTACGTTTGTTATTAAGTCACTAAACCGGCTTTCTTCTTCGATATCTTTAGCTGTATTTACAGACCTTCGGAGGGGCCTTAAAATTCTCACTATCAGCTTTGAGTTCGCCTTTATCACGCTCTATATCGCGGATTATCTTATCGTAGAGCTCATCTTTTCCACACTACTTGTCAATATTAAACGTACAATCAACAGTTCTCACATCGGAAAACATGTACTGCACATTGTGCATTGCAGTGCACTGTAGTGCAGTACATACGTGAATAAGTTGCATTATTTTATATACTGGCAAGGTCTCAATTAGCATTCAAATACGCGGCAGACGATTATGCTAACTCGTGATCTTATCCTGTTGTGATATATGTTAGGATGTCACAATATTGTTACTGTTTCTGCATAATGTGTCTGTCCATGTTATTTTTTATAAATTAGCTTTCTTTATCTGAAATCGAAAATCAAATTGATCAGGTTCTGGAATGAGCCTGTAAAGGTTTTCCCTAGAGACTACAGCATGGGGTTCTTCAAAAGAGGAGTGAGAAGGTTTATGCAAGGTCGGCAACGCGCTCGTGACGCCTCCGGTGTTGCATGCGTCCATAGGCTACGGTAACCAACTACCATAAGGTGGGCCGTAAGCTTGTCTGCCACCTAGTGGTATAAAAAAAAGAACCCTGGATTCTTGCTGAATATTGCAAATGCAATTTTCAACTTTACCGTTATCTTCTTGACTTCTAAAGATTCCTTTCCACTACAGTGGTAATCACTGGACCTATGAGTGGAGAAGAAATGATTTTGGTCTTCAAGAGGCCTTCTCTGATTCACCCAAAATTTTGTAATGTCAGCGATAGAATTTTTAACTGACTTAGAGAAAAATATATCCAAGGATCTAACTTGTAGATTTCAACAAAAGATAACAGCAATTTTCTTAGTTATGCTTGCGTTTTAGTAATAAGCGTAAATATTCCTATTACAGCGAGCCATTAAAGTACCGAGCAGTACTTGAGAGTAACGACTTGAAACACAATAGTACAAGAGATTCTGTTAAACGTTTCAAATACATAGTCACTGTATATAGCTAGCTGGGTACTACGGCTTTAATTGGTCTTCGTATTTTTATTGGCCTGTTTTGTATGGTAGTAAGGCTCTTAAACCTGACCTAGCTTAGAAATGCCGAATAGAAATTAGAATGACAATTAAAAGTATCTCCATCGTTTAGTAAATAGATGTAGAATGAAACAGGACTCATAAAATAAATAAGACAGCAGTAATCTTAGGTTCTTAGCTACAATTTCTAATTAAATATTTATAAATGAGTAATGGAATAAAAAAAATCAGCGATGAAAGACGTCATTTCGGATGATGCATTCTCCCGAGCTCTATGGGCACAATATTGTCTCTATATACCTCTGTGATACAGGTAGAATGTATGAATTTCTGTCTGCCTGTATATTTATAAAACTAAATTAATTGTTATAAATAAAACGCGTAATTTAACGCTAATTTAGCACAAATAGCGGCTGATTGTTTGTGTTTGATACGCTATGATTAATTTTGTGTCTTTAGCAAGGCTTAATGTATTGGATAATCTAAAAAAATGCGGATTCTTTTTCCAAATTCTTGCGTTAAAAGTTTTTTTTTTATAGTGGGTATGCATAATATTCACTCACGTAAATATAAATTATATTTTTTTTGTGATGGATAAACTCGAATAATAAAATAATAAATATATCACCTACATATAGGAATATAGTTTTATTTCAATTGTTAAACATTTGAAAAAAAAAGCCAATAGGATAGTCAGATGGTCCAAAAATATTTAAAAAATGTAACCTTGCTGAGTTTCTTGCCGGTTCTTCTCAATTGAAGGCTGACTTCCGAACCGGTGGTAACTTCTGTAATTCGACCTTCATAAGTGCCCTTCTAGGGCCTAAACAGAATAAATGGTTTTGACTTTGACATTTCCTCGGGAACACGGGTGAAACTGCGGGGCGGAAAGTCTTACATACACTTCACCGTCAAAAAGTTTTATTCAAGCGATGATTACATCAGTAACAAACATCATTACCTACTGCGTCATATCGATTTCATTATTACTACACTGCGATCATATTAGCTTATTCGTTAAAATTTACGCTAAAAATACTGCAATACAAAAAGTTTTCCTGATGATAGCGCCGCTGAATAATAACTGGGTTTCGTTTTATTTAGTCCGCAGTCCGCGCATGTAATTTTTTTTGAGTATAACACGTCCTTTAGTTTTGTAATTCAAATTGATAATACATAAAAGTCATATCAGAATTTAATCAAGCGTTCCTTTATCGAGTTTGAGATTTATTGTCCGTGAATTAAAGTTTAATTTTCAATTAGTTTTCTTGTAAAAGATGACGCGCTGTGAATGTTTTTCTTGTATCGCATTTGAAAAAGAGATCAATTTTTCAGATTTGTTTATTCTCCGCTTGGATTTTATAATCTATGGCATTTTAATTGTTGTGCTGTTGGCTCTGTTTATTTATTTTGGGGTCACTTTGTTTATGCTGTAACTATGGATGCAGGTAATTTTTACTCTTATATAGGATGTTTAGAAGTCGTTGGGATTATTTATTGTTGAAAATTAATGAAATCGCGTAAAAATATAGTTTTTTTATTGTTGAAATCGATGAGTATTTTCACTCCTACAATGAATGCCAACGATTTTGAAAACATTCCGTATTTGAGGCTTATTTTTGATTTTTCGGCGCCATATCTATTAATATTATAGGGACCTAGCACAGAGGTGGTTCTGAAATCTGTAGGACCTACATTACTACCTCGTGATAAAAAATAACCTTAGCAGGTGAAATAAGGTATCATATTATCATGCTATCGTTAGGTTTCATACTCTTTATCAACCAATTCACTTCGAAATCGGTTCGGTAATTTTATTCTAGATAGCAAACATACTATTATTTTAGACTTGTTTAACATGTAAAATCATGATTCACACGGTTATAAGACGGAATTCAATTAAAATTAAATATTTTTTTTATTACACAAGAAACATTCAAGTTTTGTAGGAGGCAAAAAAATATTGTGAGTTCATTGCTTCGTTCTGATCATACGTTTTTTCTTCTAGAATATAATTATTATTTAGTAAATACACACCAAGACAGACAGACATACTTTCGCATAGTTATAATTTATTAGTATTTATGATCCAATATGGAAACTGGACCGATTTTGAAATGTTAACATCGTTTCGGATAATAGTAAAAAGGTTGGTGAACACGAAAAGTTTATTTTATAGAATCCAAAAAAAACTCCCAAGATTAATTTTGCGACATTAAAAAGAAAATCTAGTCTAGTGTCTAGAGTCATGAGAGTTACCAGTTGAAAAAATCAAAAGTCCGGAGATAAAGCCTAATTTCCAAATCCTGATATTTTTTACAGTTACAGTATTTTCTCTCAAACGTACTTAACAATTTAAAAAAAAGTCGTAATATTATCGTTTTTATACACTGCGGATACCCACGCTATTATTTTTAATTTGTTTAATTTATATTAACAAGATCTTTAAAATATAAGCTGTATTTTATTGAAAATTGTAAACATCCTGAGATTTCATGAGATTTGCAAAATCCGGCCGTAATCCTGAGAAGAGACCAAAAATCCTGAGATCTCAGGACAAATCCTGAGATATGGTAACCCTATTTATAGATTCAAATCTCTATAAACATGGAAAAAAAATCACAATCACACCCTGCATAATAATATAGGAGCAAAACCAACAAAGTCACATGTATGTAAACTTGCTGCGTACGTAGTGACGTCATTCACACAAAAAAACTCTTTTCCAAGTGTGAAAACTTAATCGTAGATAATCTCGGAGCAAACAGTCTACCGTGTGTGCGCGGCCTTGTGCCAAAGGTACTGTAGTGTTTACATAGCTTAATATGATAGTGAAGAAACTGGATAAAATTTTACTACTAGATTTCATCTGTAAATTTTTAATCATAGAATATCCTGGAATATTCTTCAATCGCGGCCGCTAAGCCGAGCATGTAGGTATTATTACAATCATCTGTTTTAATTTTTAAAATACATAAGTACTTAAATACACCCAGACTTAGAACAAACAGTCTATGACAAAATATCTGTCCCGGGAACAGTTGGCCGTGAATGAAGAATATCCCTGGATATTTATCTGAACTATGAAATACCACTCACGAAATATCAGAAGGTATTAATGATATAAACTTGAAATTTGGAAGGTAAGGTAGATTCCTCAAGAAATTTTTGAATATTCATCCCCTTAAGGCTTCCCCAGGATCGTACGTGAAACCGCGGGATCAGCTAGTATTTTATAAAATAACTATAGCAAAATTTATTGGTACCTACTCCATTGGTTATCTAAAAATGAATCACACTTTCAAATATGGCAGTCTCTAATAGCTCACTTGGAGGACGTAAAGACATTCAAATGTCGTGCATCTACCATATAGTGATGTACCGAACCAACCACTAACGTCGATAGTCTGGCAGTTACGGTTTTATATTCTTACCACAAGTTTGAGAAGCAGGCGATGATAGCTCAGTGGTAAGTGACGTCGAATACCGCGGCGAAGGTCGTGGGTTCGAATCCTACAATGAGCTTGAGCTTTCGGTGAAGGAAAACATCGTGAGGAAACCACAGCACGGTGGTACTTTGTAGTACTCGACTGGCTGGCTACCACCCTCAAGTTGAAAATCTGTCGCCAAGCACCTATTGGTGTGTTCCGGCATTTGCACTTGAGAGCCAGTTCGCCTTTAAGGCATTGTAATTGGGTGTACAACACATTAGCAATCCCCTGGTATTGCCTATGTCAATAGGCGACGGTTGTCACTTACCATCAGGTGACCCGCTCAAAAAAAAAAAAGGCAGGGTAACCGGGCAGGGCAGCCTAAAGACAATACCAGTGGCAACAGGTGCTTGGCGACAGATTTTCCACTTGAATTACGGTTCACTTGCATAAGCCAACATTTTTGAACCCATTCCCGTAGTGAGAAAGAGATTAGTCCTATTGTAATTTCATGATAGCAGTGTAGATATGAGACGGTTGATGATGGTAATAAAATATATTTGTCTTTTCTAATAATATTAAAATGTTTGGTAAAATAAAAACAAATTCTACTTAAACTAAATTCAATGAACGATATTAAAAAGGTTACAAGGACGATCAATAAAGATGTTGTTACTGATAGTGTGGTAAAAGATTAAAGATCAAATTTTGATAGGAATGGTATCGACAATGATTTAGCTTACTGTCGATATGCACCTACAGACAATACTATTTAAAGTGACACATCCAAATTCAGTCACATTAAAGAAACAATTGAACAATGTAGTGTACCTGCTAACAACCATCTCCAATTTCCAGATAACTTAATCTACTATGAAATAATCAAGAAATGGAAAACGCAAACAAAATAGCACCATACAAAGATGTAGCCAACGGACTAAATTCGCCTGAACTGCGAGCGAATAAAGATATACCGTTCGTCGATGAAGTCGAATTGGAAAACGTATGCACTGAAGCACCTATACGACCTAAACGCTACAAACACGAGACGGATGAAACGGAACCTCTGTTGCAAGATGGGAAACTACATGCATCAGACCTGATTGATGTACATTCATCCCCAAACAGCGATACGATTGTAGTGAACACACCAGAAGGAACTCTATACATAACATTGGAGCCTGATTCCAAATCAAATGTCGCTAGTCCTAGCACAGAATCAACTGACTTAACAGCAACACCGAGTACTTCAAAAGCGTTTGATTACAATGAGCCATTTGGTGCGAGAGAGAAGATGACGTACGGTGCTAATGAATCTAAAGAGCTGATCGGGAGTGAGAGGGAAAAGGAGATGGAGCACAGGAAGGCGAGCTTGAGAAGGAATTCGATATCGATGCCGACGCTGCAGAATTTGGAGTCGGAAGTCTTGAAGAATTACTTGAATACTGATGGGGTAAGTTTTTCAAAAATATTTCTTGTCTTTTTTTTATGTCACAAGTGACAACGAGGTAGGCGGGTCACCTGATGATAAGTGACTACCGTCACCTATAGACATTAGGAATACCATGGGGATTGCCAATGTTGTCTCTGCTTCGTTTAAATTAGTTCTCTTGACATTCACAAACGCTCCAACTGCCCTTTTTGAACGTAACTTAAAACCATTTTAAATAATATGATACAGAATCTGTGTTCTAATAATATATTAAAGTAGGATTTCTAAATTTTTATAGCTATGCCCGGCTTGCGTTTTAATGCCACTTATTTTTTCCCTATGACCTTTGCTGGCATACTCAGAGCATCTCACCAAAGATTTATCACAATCGGATAAACGTTATGGCATCCTTCAACGAGCGATTTTAATTTTCATTACGCAGGTCAAACAGTATTATGTTGTTGTCACACAAACGCGCTGAGCTGGATGGGAATCGAACCCACGACCTATGCCGTGATAGATTATATGGTAGACAATTATAAAACCATTTCTTAAATCCTAAGCTATCCACATTATCAGCCATATCTAGATCAAACAAAGCTATAGCGAGAACAAGCAAACCTGCTGTTAATCCACGATCATTACTGCGTTGCGTTTGAAGTCAACCAGGTCGATGTCCTCGCCCTAAATAATGTTTGACAATTTCACCAAATTCATTCGTCGAAATATAGGTGACAAAAGAAAGATATCATAGATAAGAGCAGTAAATTATATGTGCGTTTTTAGCACAGAAATACTCGAACTTATTTAGCTAATGGCGAGATGTTTGCGTGGTACTAAGATTACTAATAAGCCTCTTTTGTAAAAAATAGATAAAATAGACTAAATATTGTAGTTAGGTTAACAAGCGATGGCGCAGGTCTAAATTGGGGGTCATAGGAGTCATGAACCCCCAACACTAATCTTGCTTTTAAAATTGTCATTGAATATTCTGCTTTTTATTATGTGTTCGATGTTGAATGTGTGAAAATGTATCAAATTCTTAAACGCTTGAAAAAAAAGCCAATATAGTCAGATAGTCCAAAAATATTTAAAAAATGTAACCTTGCTGAGTTTTGCCGATTCTTCTTAGTTGAAGGCTGATTTCCGAACCGGTGGTAATTTCTGTAATTCGACCTTCATAAGTGCCCTTCTAAGGCCTAAACCGAATAATTAGTTTTGACTTTGGAATCTTCGAGAAAATTCAATCTACGACCCCCTCCGAACCTGGATCTCTAGTTCACGTTTAAGTATTATTCCTAATATATTCTCCTTATTAAATTATTGTAATTTATATGCGTTGTGTCATTACGCTGTAACTCATAGCTAAACCGCATGCTAATTTGTTTATATTTATCGTTTCTATAATTTGTATATAGAAGTACAGTCGAATTTAAAATTGTAGCGGAAAAATGCACATGTATTGACTGGTACTTAAGTAAATTATCGAAATACCACTAACTGATTAAACACAAAATCTGAGAATGTATAATTGCAAAAAAACTTAAAAAAATTCTCCCTAAAGGTTTCCTCGTGAACGCAGTTTTTCCATTAAAAATACTGAAGACAATGAAGTAAAACATTATGTGCATAGATTAGCGCTACAATATTATCTCAACGTCAAAAACGATATCAATATAACAAGCCATTGGCAATCTGATAAAATTCCGGAAAGAAAATGTCTTTAGATAAACTAGTTATTTAGTGTTTTGCTCGGTATCAAATGAGTTCTCGTTGCTGAAATTTAAGTAAATAGAAAAACAAGTGATAGTGAAAATACAAATACTGCAGTGGCGTTTATCTAGACAAAAACGAAAAAAAATGTGCTAAAATTGAAAAGAAACTTTTTGTTTCCTCTAAAGATAGTTTATCTTCTATGTAGAGGAATATTTTGACAGTGATCAAGTATTAAGATTAACAAAAATCTAAAATGAAAATGAACCCATATCATCAGTTTTAGAGAAAGACAAACTTAGTGAACATTCAAATAATACTGCCCTTAGCTTACACCAAGTGAATGCCTTAGAATCCAGTATACACAAAACTCCAGGACCCATTAAAATGGCTGATAAAAGAACAAGAAAGAAACCTGATCTCCGTGTAAAAATACCATCGTACCCTCACGATTATGTCGAAATGCCACATGAAATAAAAAAGCTGATTCAAGAAGCCAATCGTATGTCCAATAATATACAATACATAGACGAAGATGGTAAATCAGATAAAGCTGGAGATGGTAGAGAAACTCCTGAAGTTCAGATAGTTGGGCCTGAAGATTATAAGGTGGAGGGTGATAAGAAAGGACCTCCTATCGGTGATGATAGTCCTGTAACTTATAGAAATCAATTGAAAAGAGGTTCTGTGTCTGTGCCTCATGGTATGAATTATCAGGCTCAATCTCCGAAAGTTTTGAATGTAAGTTGAAATATCGTCAATCTGTTTAAGAATTAATGAAATATGTAGGTTGAACTCAGGGTTTTCTTTCTGCACAATAGAATTTATGCAAGGGCCTAAACTGAATTTGAGCCGCAAAGCTATAAGCAGTGTGTTTTGTGATTTAAGGACTTGTTCATAGAGAGCTATTTATAATAAGATTAGGTAGCAGACGGTGACACTGACATCCTGAGACGGCCAAGCTCAATTGTCCCGCGACATCCTGTAGGACGATCAATTGCGTCTTCACAGTTTAGGTTTCCACCGAGTCTTGCGCATGATTTTTTATCTCTGTGATAATCTTTCGCGGTGAAGAGACTTAGTCTATTTGGTTTTCACTTTGATTACAAAAAGAAACAAAGAGTTTAATTTACTAATTCTTCTTGACGTCATGGACGTGTGGCTTCGGGCTTAGATGACAACTTGCCGTAATTATTTTTCATCTCATGAGAGATATAGTTGTCCTTGAACTATCCTACCTTGTAATATCCTAAAAAATCACAGAAAAAACCTGTTGAAATCTCAACAGATCTAAATGTCTCGATATGCACCTCCCGCGCCGGTGCGGTGTCCCACTTGCCTACATCCAATCCACTTGGATTTGCCCGTGAATCGCGATCTTACCGGAGCACCGATGGGACACTCTATACGAGTAACAACTATTACAACATAATAAGATCATGTGAAAACGAACCAAACAGTGATAATAGTGCAATAGAAAACCGAAGTGATTAAACGATTAATTTAATGTAGAGATTTTGAATTCTCCTAAATTAAGAAGATTATTGATTGAACTTGTCAACTAAAATCATAATAGTTAATATTAATCCATTTCGTTAATTAAATGAATTAAACTAATTAGAAATCAGTGAAACCAGTTTTCTTCCCATATTTTGTGCAACAGTTTTAGTTGACCTTTTATTGGTTAAAAATCTCTAAAAAGATTCTCCTTTTTTAAGCAAAATTCTTGTCGGTGTATCTACTTTGAATGTGCTTTGCTTTGATATTAGATGTTCAATATGGTTTAGGCTTGATAGTCTTGTTACAAAAGCCTTTAAATAAACAAAACAAACAAACAAAACCAGTGTTCATTTGTTCCACACAGTCAAAATGACAAATGAAATGAAATTCAACGCTTTTGCACACACATTCAAGTACCGATCACCATTGTGGATAGAGTCCGACTCGGACGATGACGTCAGCAAGAGCGGGAGTGAGCGGGACGGTGGATTGTGTAATAGTGACGACAGCATCGGCAGTCACACTGACAGCTCGGGCAGTGTCAACAACCTTCTGGATTCTAAGGTTCTAGAATGATCTATTAAGCATGTAAGCATTCAGTCTTTGGTTGGAAATTATCTCTGCAGAATCCAAAATTGTTTTGCAGACTATCCCATTGCCTGTTAGTGGAATATTTCCAGTTCTTTTCTTTATTGGTACAAATGGTTTACGTCGTTATTATTAGTAGAAACTAATCTCCGCCATTTAAGACTAGCTGTCCACCGCGTTCCCGATTGATCTTATCTTTTCCCGGCATATAAAGTATCATATAGTTTTATAACAAAATATTATCCACCTATGTGTCAAGTTTCATCAAAATCTCTTGAGTTGTTTTTGCGTGATTCAAACATTAAATCACACTGAAAATATTAGTAGGATAGTTAAATCACCGCTTAATTTGGAATAATTCTCATTTATTACTTTTCTCTTCACCAATGTTTAACAATAAATCTCCCTGATATTCTTAATGATTACAAGAGTAACAATGTAATGTACTTTAGCATGAGTTATCAGTGTTTTGTAGGCTTTATTATCTTTTCTAATGCTATAAAATCCTCTTAGTTTTTAGGGTTCCGTACCCAAAGGGTCAAAACGGGACCCTATTACTAAGACTTCGCTGTTTGTCCGTTCGTCCGTCTGTCCGTCTGTCTGTCACCAGGCTGTATTGAGATAAAAATTATGTATTTCTGTTGCCGCTATAACAACAAATTACTAAAAACAAAATAAAATAAATATTTAAGGGGGCTCCCATACATCACCGTTTTTACGGAACCCTTCGTGCGCGAGTCCGACACGCACTTGGCCGGTTTTTTTGTAACAATTAAAAGTCTTAAATACTTAAAGGGCATTTACCCATACTTATCAAGTTTTGTACACAATCGAAACATACTGAGCGTCACAAGGAAAATATCATATTTTATGCTGTTCTATACAACTTGTTTCGTACGAGGATTCTATTGATTTATTGAATCGATCATTGTAGGGCTATCAATGCAATAATAATTATTTATTGTGCTATTGTTTTAAAATTCGTTGTTTTATCGCTGTATCCATAGTCAAATTCGAAGTCAAAGTCAATACCATTTATTTAGGCCCTAGAAGAGTATTTATGAAGGTCGAATTACGGAAGTTACCACCGGTTCGGAAGCTACAGCCTTCAACTGAGAAGAACCGACAAGAAACTCAGCAAGTTTACATTTGTTAAACATATTTGGAACATGTGACTATATTACCTTTTTTTAAATTCAATATATTAATTTTCTTGTTATATAAATCCCAAAATATCTAATCTAATAACAAAAGTAAAAATACCTGGAAGATAAAGATTAAAAAAGGTTGGATATTTTACAGCGCCATCTATGTTTCATTACTTACACTATATATTGACAACCCGTCCTAGATCCAAATTAACAGAATAATCAAGTCACCTCAACACATAATCTTTAAAAAGATTAGGTTCTGTTTTTACTTCCATGTAAGAATTAAAGCATTCTGCCTTTTATGTGAAGCATTTTTGCAGAACCGAACAATCCCAAAGTAGGTTAAGTAATTATCCACCTATAGACCAATTAAAACCCAAATTAGCCATTTGTCTCGTATAAGGAAGTGTAGGAAGTTCCAAAGTATAGAAAAAGTGAAGGAAGCGACACAAACCAAAATCCAGCTCTTAAATGTAGATGAAGACATGTTTCAAACCTTAAAATAGATTTAGTTCTTTAATTCTGTACTAGATGGCGTTATATACCTTGTAATTATAACAAGTATAACCTATATCATATTCTGTTGAATTTGAATATTACTATGGCTATTTATTTATTATGCCGCATTATAATAATCAAATATATACTTTAATGTCGAAATAGTAGATTGTTATACAAGGGGCTAAAATGACCCATTATATACGAGGTAGTTTTACTCCCGAGCTTTAGCGAGGGACTAAATAGAAACCGAGTTTTAATGGGTTTTAGCGCCGTGTGTTACACTAAACTTTTCACTACGATTGCGAAAAAATAAAACAATCCAATACAATATGAAATATGTAGTTTATAATTTCTTTTTTTTTGTTTCTTCTGTAGCCGCAACACATTGCATGCATTCTACCAGAGATTTTCAAAATTAAAATGAAGTTCTTTTTTTATGAAACAGTAATAAGTCGAGTCTTTATTCATGATTATTCTACTTATGACTAAAGACTTTTTCGTTTTTGTAGGCTCATTGTCATTTGACACACAAAAATAAAAAAAATAATACTTTTTCCCCTAGAGGATGAATTGCTATTTTTTCACCGCTCTGGTACGCTACAATGACGGTCTTTTTGAGCAAGAGGAGTGAAAATACCTTTATGATTGTTAACTTTAGATCAGGGGTTTTTCTTCTTCTTCTTCTTCGTCGTACGGGCGGTTTCCGCAATTGGGCGACGGAGTGCGCCCTTTTTGCGTCGGAGGGTGTTTGGCTGGGGTTACTCCAGCCATCCTATATCCTCAAGGAAGCCTGCCAGCGCCTTGACGTTGCCGACCGCCTCTAGATCAGGGGTTTTTTATTTCCCAAAATATATTTGTATATTAGTATAGGTACTATAGTAATATACACTTTTTTATTACGTAATAAATAATTTAAGCTTTATTATAAAGATAAATTATTTGATTTTTTGTACGTTTGTTTGTTATGGATAAAAAAAAAACTTGACCAATTAAAAAAATCTTTCACCTATACAACGTTACATTATCAGCGAACTATGGCCTATATTTTATTTTAATACCCTTAGGTACGTGGTTGAAACCGCGGGATGGAAAACTAGTGTTCGATATAACGAATCATTATATCAAATGACAATCATAATATTTTCTTACATCTCCGTATCCTTGTAGAAAACAACGTGTGTGTTTCTGTCTGTCTGTTAATGTTTTTGTAACTCTAGGAAAGATGTTAGGTTAGGTTAGTTTCACCAACATCATTAATATTTTCCTGATATGCTAAATGTCATCTACCAACAAAATAGTTTTTCACCAATTGCTCAGTCTATTAATTCGTAAGCATACATTTGAGTAAATCTAGAAATCAATCCACAAAATCAAATTGAGAATCTGAAACATGGGCACAACCCAAACTTTACTCTAAGAAAATTCGCTCGATATCAAAGGGTGGATCCAGCTTTCCAGTCAGGGGGGTCATATAGTCGAGGACTAGTCAGACAGGCTCCAATTAGATCACAATGATAAATCTAATTATAAACTTACCTACTCATTTTATGCGTGTCATTCGCGTATGTTTGCCATCATACAAAGTATTTATTTATTTATATTTTGTCGACCTAGATTGATTGATCCTCGCTCGATATTTGACACTATTGACAGCTCAGGAAGCTTTACAGATCACTTAATTCCACCTTTTGTGTTCAATAATCTTCTCATTATCATTATTGATATGTGGTGAAATGAAAATGAGCTTTTGAAATGTTTAGAGGTTGAATTGTCCATAATGAATAGTTAATGATACATTGGGGAAATACCCCGTAGTGAAATAAGTCTGAAACATGTGTGAGTGCAGTCGTGGGTATAGCCAGGGCTTTATTAAATTACGGCGTTGCGAATTTTAGTATGGCCTTATTAGGTACTAGCTGTTCCCGCGGTTTCACCCGCGTTCCCGAAGATCCTTATAATTTACCAGTATAAAAATTATCCTTTCTTTTATTCCAAGATATGATCTACCTGTGTACCAAGTTTCATCAAAATCCGTTCAGCCGTTTTTCTTGATTGAGTATCAACAAACAACCATAATTAGTAGGATGATCAAACTCAAAACTCATTTATTCAGTTTAGGTCCTGGTAAGGCACTTATGAACGTTTAAAATTGACTCTACCACCGGTTCAGAATACACTTAAACTGAGAACACTCCGGCAAATGTTTAAGGAAATTTTTTTGCAGTGGCTTTTTTTATATTCATAAATAAACTTATTGCAAAATGAACATGGATGTCAGCCCTACACAGAGGTACAAACATCTCATGTGATTACACGCGCGTTATAAATGAACTTGGTGCAATTTGATTAATTGATTTAATTAAATATTAAGTCAGAGTGCGAATAAGTGCAGAGTGGGAAGGATGCGCGGTGGCAAGAGGAGGGACTTTGATTGTATACCGCTTACTGAGGTCAGATTGTTTTATTTTTTTCTCTACTAGCAAAAAAGAAAAAAAATCTTTTTTAATTATGGCCTCTCTAAAGAAAATCTTTTTTAATATGGCCCGCACGGGCAACTTTTTTAAATGTTCTTTTTGGAATACTGCCATATTTAAATCACACCCAATTATCAATTCTTATGGACCTCGTTAATTGCTCTTGAATTAACATACCCTGGGCTCATTTCTTGGATTGGTCTACAGGCAGTTCAGATTTGTAGGCCAGATCTTCCTATTACAAAATTCTATCCGTTTTCACGAAATTACTCCCACAGTTATGATGTTATGCATCAACAACAAACCGTGACTATACTAACACACATTAGACTGGAACCTGTCCTTCTATTTACATACCTTTCATCTGTAAAGATAACATTTTAGTGTAACATAATTACCGGTTCGCACACCGCGTGTCTTTGTGAATATTTTAACTGTAGATAAAATTAGTTTCAGATTTTATTAAGTGAATTACTTTACAAGTAATTTTTTTGAAAGTAGATTCTAATCTTAATTAATTAACTAACTGAAATAAAGTTTTAAATGAGTTTAGGTGTATTAATGTGGCCGATAAGTAATAATAAACTTAAGGGGAGATAGATAGCATTTCGAGATATTTCGACATTTCTGATTTATACATGGTTATTTTTTAATTTTAGAATATTAAATACATATCTAAAATATGGTGATTTATTTATTTCTGAGTTATTTTTCTTCGTTTAAAAACAAAAAAAATACTTTCTTCTCTAAATACCTACATAATTTTAATTTAAAATGACTTTCTTGTTATTTATCTACCAGAAAACAACAAAAGAATAAATTAAATTCTACACTATTACTTTTAAAAACTAAGCTCTACTTTAACCCCTAGCAAAGAAAGTATCGCATTGCATGTCATTCTGTATAGCTAATACGTACCTATAGTTTTAAAAGCTAACTCCTTCACAGATTCCTGAGCATCACCAGAGTTCCGCGTCAGGGTTTAGTGATGGAGACAACACCGACCATCATGATGATCAGTCTCACGATGGTACAGTCAAGTAAGTTACTACATTTGAAATGGGAATCTTTTTAGTGTGCAATAAGACTTAAGGTCGTATAGCTCACATACACGATTCCGCTCCCACCCGACAAATAAATAATATTTATTCAAATATGGGCTTCAGGTCGTACTCTTTAGATATAGTTCATATTAGCAGACAGCTCGCTGTCAGCGAGCTTACCGCCATCAGACAGCTCGGTAGTTGACTTTTAGTTTAGGGCGGTGTTGGAGCAGAGTCGTTTAAATGAGCTATGACCTTTAACAGGATATCTGTTGTGTTGTATTGAAGACATATATCTCAGCAAAATTCGAGGCTCCATTTAGTTTTGGAGTATAGAAGCACCCCGCGCACCTAAACTGAAGGACAGTAGAAGAATCCGAATTAGAAAAAGGAAGCCGATCGGTTCCTGTGTGACGCGGGATAACGTACGTGCAGGTCACGCACACGTTGCTTCACTTCATTGTAGACTGTTGTTTACGTAGCCAAGGATCTTTATGATATCCTAGTCGTACGCTCCTACCTTTTCATTTGTTCTGTGGAAACACTAAAGTAGCAACCCTACATAGAGAGCGTTATTATCTCACAGTGGAGACGCGACAGCAACAGTGCAGTAGGTATTGTAGACAGGGCCGGATTTAGAGGTAAGGAGGCCCTGGTCCACAAAGGAGTACCAGCCAACAATGATTTTGCAAATAACTCAAATTATATTTTTCTTGCAAGTGTTTTAATCTTTCATTGCAGAGATAAATCTTCTTTTTATGTATGGTATTTAGTTGTTTAGGATTTTTTATAATCCTACTAATATTATTAATGTGAAAGTATGTTTGGATGTGTGTGAAGATGTGTGTGAAGATGTATGTGAAGATGTTTGTTACTCTTTCACGCAAACACGGCTGAACAGATTTTGATGAAACTTGGCACCCAGTTAGTTCATATCCTGGAATAACACATAGGATACTTTTTATCCCGGGAAAAGATAAGATCCCTCGGGAACGCGGGTGAAACCGCGGGGTGGAAAACTAGTTTCGTATAATTTTATCATAATAAGTATAATTTGTGGGGGCCCCTCTCTAGTGGAGGCCCCGGACAGTTGCACCGTTGGCCCTCCCTTAAATCCGGCCCTGATTATAGAGATTTCGCAATGCAAGACGGGTCAACGTTCCGAGCGCTTCCTTATTAACTCTCTTGGGAGCTGAATGCAACGTCCCTCCAACATCCGCTGGGCAGGGACTACCACTGGCTTGGACCTTTGCTCGGAAAAATATTGCGTGCGCCAATTTATTGGTTCCCGTTTTTAGGGCGATTATTTGGGACCAAAATGGTCGCTAGGGTATGGAAAGTTAGTCGTATATTTGCGGTATATTAATGGACCATATCTTTATATGTGAAAGTTTGATACTCTTTCACGCAAGAATGACTTATCGGATTTTGATTAAACTTGGCACTTATGTACATCATATTCTGAAATAAAACAGGGTAATTTTTATCCGACGAAAAGATAAGACCCCTCGGAAAAGTGAGTGAAACCGCGGGGGACAACCAGTTTTAAATATTTACCACATGCTGAAAAGGTAACTTTATCTTGACTTTGATTCTTTACTTTCATCTTCTACATAACGTGACTTTTATATTTTATCCTACTTTTTCCACTATAATATCCCACTAATCTTACTAATATTATAAATGTGAAAGTTTGGATTTATGGATGGATATTTGTTACTCATTTACGCCAGAACGGCTGAATGGATCTGGATGAAATTTGGCATGGAGATAGATTATAGTCTGGAATAAAACATAGGGTACTTTTTATCCCACGAAAAGATAAGACCCCTCGGGAACGCAGGTGAAACCGCGGAGGTCAGCTGGTAAGTAATTTATGTCACTACTTTGGTAGGTTATAGCGATGATAGCTCAGTGGTAAGTGACGTCGAATACCGCGGCGAAGGTCGTGGGTTCGAATCCTACAATGAGCTTGAGCTTTCGGTGATGGAAAACATCGTGAGGAAACCACAGCACGGTGGTAGGGTAGGTACTATGTGGTACTCGACTGGCTGGCTACCCTCAAGTTGAAAATCTGTCGCCAAGCACCTGTTGCTGTGTTCCGGCAGTTGCACTTGAGAGCCAATTGCCCTTGCCCTTAAGGCATTGTAATAAGGTGTACAGCACGTTGGCAGTCCCCCTGGTATTGCTAATGTCTATAGGCGACGGTAGTCACTTACCATCAGGTGACCCGCCTGCCTCGTTGTCACTAGTGACATAAAAAAAAAACTGAAATGCATTACCTTAATATCGTTTTTAGATTACCCTTATTATCTTTTAAGATAACCGTTAATTATCCAAGATTTATGTGACTTTGACGATCAGTATTCGCCAGAAATTATTTATACCGATGTAAAGAGCGTTATAGATAAACAAAACTTATAACCAGTTGACCCACATCGACTAACAGCTAGGTATCCAGGTCATCTTTAGTTTAAATAATGATTAATGACCCTGAGATGAAGTGAGATAGATCTTTGAAGTCAATGAGGAAATGAAGAGCCAATGCTTTAGCCATACCAGGGGTTTTGCCAATTTGTTGTCCTTTGTACTATGCGGCTTTTAAGTGCAACTGCTGGAACACACCGACAGGTGCTTGGCGACAGGTTTTTAAACTTAAGCGTGGTAGCCAGCCAGTCGAGTACTACAAAGTACCTACCCTCATGGATACCGCGGCGAATTTCGTGGGTCCGAACCCTACAATGAGCTTGAGCATTCAGCGAAGGAAAACATCGTGAGGAAATCACAGCATGGTGGTAGCTGGCTGGCTACCACCCTCAAGTTGAAAATCTGTCGCCAAGCACTTATCGGTGTGTTCCGGCAATTGCACTTGAGAGCCAGTTCGCCTTTAAGGCATTTTAGTAAGGTGTACAACACATTAGCAATCCCCTGGTATTGCCAATGTCTATAGGCGACGGTTGTCACTTACCATCAGGTGATGCGCCTGCCTCGTTGTCACTTGGGACATAAAAAAAATGTGTACTTTTCTTCCATTCAGTCCTTCTATCCATCATATCGGAATTCACTCCTTTCTTTTAGAACACTAGTAGATAGGTATATGAGTATATTACATTGTGAGTTTTCTAAACGCACTTCACACCGTGTTTACTACGCTGCATAGAATTGCATTTCGATTATTAATATTTGGAATGCGGCATGTCGTGGAAGTATGGCGATGGTAGATACAAACGCTCTACAATAGATGTCAGAGAGCGATTCAAGATTTAGATTTTTAAGATTAAATGTAATAAGTCTATGTTGCTTTTTTAAAAAGAGTAATTGCTGAGTTTATTGCCGGCTCTTCTCAGCAAAAGCAACCTTCCGAAACGAGCATTAGAGTAAAAAATATTTTGTAATATATCAAACATGTGACGATTAAAAATACTTATAATGAGTTTACTTAATAAAGAGATTTTTAAATTTGAATTTGATTGAATTGAAGTACTCATAAATGTTTTTTTTCCTCACACGACTATCTCAAACCAAGCACAGAGCTTGTAATATGGAAACCAGATGACTGATATACTACACATAGGTACAACTTTTTTTATAAATACATACTTAAATAGATAATTACACCCAGACTCAGGACAAACAGACATGTTCATGCACACAAATGTGTGTCCTGGATGGGAATCGAACCCACGACTCGTGGCGTGATAGGTAGTGTGTTAACCAACCACGCCAACCGGTCCGTCAAATTTTTTGGTCGAATTTCGATCACAGCATTTTTGTTTTATTCAGTGGCATCCATAGTGACTCTAACGCGTAAGAATAGGGATGTTGACTTTTTTTTTTATGTCACTAGTGACAACGAGGCAGGCGGGTCACCTGATGGTAAGTGAATACCGTCGCCTATAGACATTAGCAATACCAGGTGGACTGCCAACGTATTGTACACCTTATTACAATGCCTTAAGGGCAAGGGCAACTGGCTCTCAAGTGCAACTGCCGGAACACACCAACAGGTGTTTGGCGACAGATTTTCAACTTGAGGGTGGTAGCCAGCCAGTCGAGTACCACATAGTACCCTATCACCGTGCAAATTTGACTGACATCAAATCACTTTCTTTTTATTAATTTCGATGATAGCTCAGTGGTAGTTACGTCGGTTACCGTAGCAAAGGTCGAGGTTTCGAATAATACAATGAGCTTGAGGTTTCGGTGAAGGAAACCATCGAGAGGAAACCATAGCACGGTGGTAAGGTACTTTGTAGTACTCGACTGGCTGGCTACCAAGCACCTATCGATATTTTCTGACAGCTGCACTTGAGGGTCAGTTTCCATCTAGACTTTGTGTGCTTACTCTGCTACTTAATTTTGAGATTTCGGTCAAACACAATATAAAATAAATAATAATCATCGAGGGGTATTTCCCTTTATATAAATAGGTCTACAATATCTACCTGTTCAAAAACCTTGCTAAAGTTAACGAGTTCATTTTAAGTCGTCAAACCTCTGCAACACGCGCAGTTATCTCTGGAAGGGTTATCTTCGTTAGTCGCAAGCGCAACCGGTCAGTCGAAGGCGTGAGCGCAAAGAACGTGTTTCATTTACACTTCACTTCACTTCACTTCCCAAGAGTGATCTAAAGTGATATATGTTTACTATCCTTCTGAGTTTCGCCCATTTTGGAAATTGATCTGTGAGTTTGTAATTTTAATTTGTTTTGTTTGAAACTGTTGTATGTTTGGCATGTAAATAACATTGTTAACTTAATTAATGGCGTGCATTAAAAGTTTTACTCACAATATTTTGGAATCTATGTCAAAAAGTGTTTCTGTTTGGTGCATTTATTTTTACTAGTGCTCGCCCTCTGATCGGAATTCGACCAAAAAGTTTTTAGGAAAAAAGTATCTTCAATAACTGTCAATAAAAAAAAGTTAATCAGTTGACAAACAAAGGAGAATAATGATGTGTGTGTGTGTGTGTGTGTGTGTGTGTGTGTGTGTGTGTGTGTGTGTGTGTGTGTGTGTGTGTCAAACGCATTGTAGTGTGTGTAAAGATTTTTTTATTAATTGAATTTATTTCTAAAGCATATTTCATAAAAATAAGCTTTCTGCACTCCTTCTCCATATACACTTTAACCGTGCCAAATCTCATACTCCTCCGTCCGCGTAATTTTCCTAAAAAGGGGTACAAAGTTTTTTCTCATATTAATATTTAAATCAAATAGAGTTGTATAAAATATTGTTTTAGAACTAATGCCAGTTTTAGGCGATTTTAGATCTAATTTACTTAAGTTTAAATGGCATTAAGGTATCAATTAGCTTGTCGTGCGGGTTTCTAGCTGGGTATATCCATTCATCAATCGGTACTTCTTGGAGGACGAAATAAATTATATTGTCCTAATTGCTATCCGTAATTCTACTAACTCCCGGCTCGAGGTTTCTGAAGGATTTTATCTTTTCTCAGGATAAAAAGTATTGTTTTTTCCGCGTTCACAAGAGAAATAAAATAAAATATAAGCCCATGTTACTCTCTGATTTCTTTAGGTGAAAGCATTTTTTTAATCGCTTTATTATTTTTTGAGTTTATCCATTACAAACAAACATATAAAAATACTTTTTAGAATATTCGTGTAGAATAAGAAAGCTGTTAACTTTTTGATCTGTGGTAACGGCTGACTGATTTTTTTAAAATTCTGGATAAGCTTATGTTTGACCAAAATATCACCATGGTAAATGATGATGTGGCCGAAGGTAGTAAGCACACACAGCCTAGATGGAAACTAGCTCTCAAGTGCAACTGTCGAAACACACCGATAGGTGCTTGGCGACAGATTTTCAAATTTTCGTGGAATTCGGTATATGTTACTCAGATAGTCATAGGAAATAGGGGTTTTTATCCTGGTCATGCAATATTAGTCATGTGGCCTTTTAAGATGTATATATATTTAAACCTGTTATTTACTTGATAAAGTAATTTTTCATTTAAATAATAAAGTCAAGAAGAACTTGTATTCTGATTGCAATTAATAAGCATTCATGTAACCACAATATTTAACTATAAAATTGTTGCTCAAGAAATCATTTCTTGTGCACCATGCAGGGCCGGATTAAGGCAGCGCGGGGCCCATAGCAAATTGACCGTCAAAAATTATTTGTTTGAATTTCTTCTCTTAGTACTAAGGTGTTGCTAAGTTTGCAGTGCAGTGTAGTTCCCTTAGCCTGTAGTTGTATTTTTATTTTTTTATACCACTAGGTGGCAAACAAGCTTACGGCCCACCTGATGGTAAGTGGTTACCGTAGCCTATGGACGCTTGCAACACCAGAGGCGTCACGAGCGCGTTGCCGACTTTCCATAAACCTTCTTACTCCTCTTTTGAAGAACCCCATGCTGTTAATATGTTCATATACTAATTTAAACTCAATAAGGCGTAGTCCCCTAATGCGCGGGGCCCTTAGCATTTTCTACGTAGCTAATGTGACCCTGACATTATATGTACTTGTTAAGCATTACAGTCAAAAAAACATGTATACATACAATATATATCGAATTATGTAATAAAAATTCTTACTTATAAACGGGCATTCGGAAATACGGATGGACAGTCGAAATTATAGGGCTGCCGTTTTTACTTCATAAAGCGAACTACTTTTGTTTTATTTTTCAAGTCTGACTAACAGGCAGGCGCACCTAATGGTAAGTGACTACAGTCACCTATGCAATGCCTTGGTGGCTGTTTCTCAAGTGAACAAGAACATACATAGGTGACAGATTTTTAATATGAGGGTGGTAGCCAGTGAGTCGAGTACTACAAGATGGGTACTAGTTATATACTTTACTAGCTTCGGACTGCGGTTTCACCCGCGTTTCCGATTGAATTTATATAAAATATAGCCTATGTTAGACAATGGTAATGTAGCTTTACATAGGTGAAAGAAAGAGAAGAATCGGTTCAGTAGTTCCAAAGATACACCCTACAATCAAACAAAAAATAAAAGAAAACAAAAGATATTTTCCTATCTAACTTCACTTGAAATTATTTTTTATTTCCGAATTATATAAGTAAAGTCGGGGGCGATACCTCGTTTTGCATTAATCTAGTAGTTTAATCTGTTAACATCCTACAACTACAATGATTGCAGTAAATGCAGATATCTCGTTATGCGCATATTCTATGTGCAATTAACTTGACACATAATTATGTTATTATGTGTATAATAACAAATAATAACATACGATTTTATAAAGTACCTATCTGGTGTTAAACTATTATCCAATTAGGTATCTAATTTATAGTTTACTAGCTTTACCCCGCGGCTTCGCACGCGTTCCCGTGGGATCCGCGTCCCCGTGGGATCTAGCGGTATGAAAATACTTTACGACCTATTCTCAGACCTACCCAATATACACAAAAAGTTTAATAAAAATCGGTCAAGCCGTTTCGAAGGAGTTCGGTTATTAACACTCATTTTCTATAGAGAATTTGAATTATGAATCTGCTAAGCACTTGCTAAATACCGTCGATATTTCTGCAGGCCATAGATCTTTTCATGTAGTAGATTTTGATGACGTCACCAACCAGTATTTCATATAAAACTCAATACAAACTATCGTTTTGAAATGTAATAAAAAGCTGATTTGATATGTCAGTTAACTTCTCTTTTTTTTTTTTTTTAAATAAAGGATTTTTATTAAGTTAGAAAGTTACAAATATAGAATTTTAGGATATTAACAATAAATAAAGTCTACTATGCTATTTTTACAAAAGTAAATCAAAGAAAAAAAAAATCTAACTTAACTTCTCTATTAATATCAATCTATTTATTAAATATTCAAAAACAATATAAAACATAAAAAAACTCTTTGAGCTTCGGAAAAAAACTTACTCCGGCGAAACAACAAATCTGTGCTAATATTATATGTAATGAATATACGTAAAAACTACTGCACCGATATTAAAAATTCTTTCACCATTAGAAAGCTACATTATCCCTGAGTAACATAGGCTATATTTTTATCCCGGGAAAAGATAAGATAGCACGGGAACTCGGGTGAAACCGCGGAGGACAGCTAATACGACAATGTTTGCCAACCGTACGCCAATTCGGAACAGGTAACATAATTTTGCATGTATCCTGGAACGCGCGAAGGTCATTGAACAAGCGGTCATCATTTGTTTCCTCATTATCCGACACTTGCCGGAGCTGTGAGCTGTTTCCACATTACTGTTTACTTGATGTTATCGCGATAAGCCACTGACTTACATCATGTTATGGTCAACACTTTCGTAAACAATGTTTTTTTATTTTATTCTGGATAAGCTTGTGTTTGACCACAATGGTAAGTGATGATGTGGCCGAAGGTGATAAGCACACAAAGCCTGGATGGGAACTGGCGCTCAAGTGCAGCTGTCGGAACGCACCGATAGATGCTTGGCGGCAGATTTTCAACTTGAGGGTGGTAGCCAGCCAGTCGAGTAATAGAAAGTACCCTACCACCGTGCTGTGGTTTCCTCACGATGTTTTTCTTCACCGAAAGCTCAAGCTCTCTGTATTCGAACCCACGACCTTCGCCGCGGTATCCAACGTCACTACCAACTATCATCGCCTTAATTGGTGTCTTGATGATGTCTTGATTAAATTTGTGAGAATTCCAATTGATCCAAAAAAGGGGTCGCCATCTGTTGGCTGTTACGTCCCTTTTCTATAAATACAAAAACAAAATACCACTCACTGATTAATCATGAAATCTCAGAAAGTATAAACGTTACTATAAAAATTTGGCCTGCCTTGCAGACTCGTGACATGAAGCAAAATAATGTTAACCATGCTAAGATTGTTGATAATGTTGATCCCGTAGAGTAGATTTTTTTTTATTGATTCACAAAACTGGATACAATAATTTTTGGTTTATAAATTTTATAAAAACAAACTTAAGCAAGTTTACTGTAGCCTACTAGATGTGAATACAGCTTGCAAAATCAAAAAGGAACTCACAAGTTAGCGTTACAATAAAATACGAATAAATGACTCAGTTTAGGAACAGTGTGCTACAAACCATGTAAAGACCTTTTTCCAGCTCAATAAATTTATTATTATTATTCCATTTATTTATTTCTCTTTTACTTATTTATTACAATTTCAAATATAGATATAAAAAAAAAACAATATTTATATTTAAAACAATAAAAAACAGCATCCAACCGGCATCGGGAACTAGGTCCAAGTTACCGGTGGTCAAGGCTCCAGAGAGAGGAACTTCCTCACAATGCGTGCCGTCTCCAGGAGTACTGCCTTCTGAATCTGGCCCTTGATCCAGCCACCTAACGTGAGCCTCTTAAGGTGTTATTATTATTATTATTAAATATACATCTAACTGAGGAAAAAGGAAACTAAATTAAAAGCAAAACAGTACACGAAAAATACATAAATTGGGTAATTACAAAATTATTTTGTTTACCAAACGCTTAGCGGAGGCCAAAGAACCAGAAAAAATGTCAAAATCACTACTAATAGCATTGTAAGAAGAGCACAAGCGATATAAAGGAGAATGCTGGCCAAGAGTGGTTACAAATATATGATATAGATATGAGAATAAAGGTTGGAATTATTTAAAGGTTATTAGTTAATAAAAAAAAAATCGCTAGGTAATTTGCTTTGGTTGAAAATATTAGTTAACAATTTTATTCAAAATTCTGCCACCTGGTGAATCTCAAGTGTGACTTCAGATCAGTGGTAGTACCTTTATAAGCCTTACACGCCTATCGAAATGGTTCCAAGTATCATTTTTTTGTATCGGCATTTTGTAAAAAAACTTCACTTAAATAACAACACCGCGACGAGACGCCGCGAAACAAAACTAACTAACTTAATAACCAACCGAAATGTTAGTTAAAAATATTACTTCCGTTTGTTTAGAATAAAATATCCCCAGCAATAATGTCTTATCGCAAGAAAAATAGAGCACACAATTGAATGCACGCAGCGCTCTAGTCGGACGGAACACGCTTTTTCGCTCGTTCACATGGATCGGAAATTCCGAGCGAGCGAGAGAAAGCGCGTAATTACCGCTGAAGACATTTTTCACACACGGCTATCTGATTCCAAGCTAAGCAGAGCTTGTAATATGGAAAACAGATAGTACTTACTACTTAAACTATTTTTTTTGTAAATACATACTTAAATAGACAATTACACCCAGACTGAGGACAAACAGACATGTTCATGCACACAAATTTCTGTCTTAGATGGGAATGGAACCCACGACCTGCGGCGTGATAGGTAGTGTGTTAACCAACCTCGCCAACCGGCCCGTCAAAAGTTGATATGATATTTTTATTCGATAATGTTAATTTTGTTTATTAATTGGAACGAAATTCGCGCGTTGTGAAAGGGGGCTAGACGGAAAAATTCTTACGAAAAATTGTCACCGACACTTTTTGCTATAGTAAGCTATTGTAAGCTGTGCGGCGTGCGCATGTTTCTTTGTCTGTCTCTCTCTCTCTCTCTCTCTCTCTCTCTCTCTCTCTTATAGAAAGCAAGCCAGACATTTTCATTTCTATTTATATATATATATACATATAAATAAAAATAAATGTTTTTTTTTATATATATATATATATAGGTATATACTCTCTCGACTTATATAACTTCGTTCCATCCGGGTGTCCCTTGACACCTCTCAAGTTTTAATTATTGATTATCTGTATCGTAGAGCACCCCACTCCCCGCGCCGCAAGCCGGGCGGCCCGCGGCGGACTCGCTCCGAGTTCAGTATGGATGACGACGACTACTCGCCCAGCAACTCCGTCACCTCGGTCAACTCGCTCGCTAGTCTACTTAAGGAGAAACTGCAGGTCAGTCTATTCAATATTCGAGCCTTCATTTTATTTTTATTTTATTCTGGATATGCTTGTGTTTGACCACAATCTCACCATGGTAAGTGATGATGTGGCCGAAGGTGGCACACATAGCCTAGATGGGAACTGGCTCGCAAGTGCAGCTGTCGGAACACACCGATAGGTGCTTGACGATAGATTTTCAACTTGAGGGTGGTAGCCAGCCAGTCCGGTACCACAAAGTACCCTACCACCGTGCTATGGTTTCCTCACGATGTTTTCCTTCACCGAGAGCTCAAGCTCATTGTAGGATTCAAACCCACGACCTTCGTCGCGGTATCCGACGTCACTTACCACTGAGCTATCATCGCCATATATATGTATACCTTACTAATCAAAAGTATTTATTGGATATGATCAACCTGGGTGTCAAGTTTCATTCATTAAAATCCGTTTTGTTATTTTTGCGTGATTGATTATTTATTAGTGGGATTGAGGTGATAAAAATTGTGAAAAAGGATATTCCTATTAGTCCAGATGACCTGACCAGAGAGCACGTAAGACGATCTCCCAGCGAAAAAGCAATTAGCTTAACCATCTCGAGATAGACTTGAACCTCGGTTTGGGAGGGATGAGAAAATTACGCGATACGAGTTGACTCGATGTGTGGAAGAGGGTAGATCTTTTACGGCCCGTCGTCGACAGGGTCAGTGTTTATGACCCGTGCGTAGTATTAGAAGATGTAGTAGGCTCTGACTATTTCAAGGCCAGGGTCAGTGCCGGCTTTACCTATAGTGCAGGGTGTGCACTATAGGTACCAGATACACCAAATACTCGGAGCTGATGGCCAACCTTCAGTAATTGGAGAGGCACCACAAGAAGAAGAAGAGGAAAGTAGTTCGCGAACGACCTAGGGCTAAAGTGCGCTCTGACTGACCTTTTTTTTTGCTCGCCTTCAAGTGGGCGCCAGGGTATTTGATTGCACCCGGGCGCTACATGGGCTAAAGCCAACCCTGGCCAGGGTAATTCCAGGAAAATATCCTGCTATACCTTGCAATATCTCACGTAGATTTTTATCGCCAAGTTACAGCGCCTATATCCATAAATTTATCTATTTCTCTTCCAGAGTATCCCACAAAAAATTCGCAAGAAACCGACGGATTACAAGATCCGTGCATTCGTGAGCCTCATGTTTCTCTCTGTAGTGTTCTTCGTCGGGTTTGCTTACGTGATGTACCATCAGCAGGCGTTGACGAAGGCATACTTCCACAACTTTCAGTTCAACGAGCCAAACAGACTGATCAGGATCTTCAATAGTGATGATGTGGAGATCTTGAAGGCTTCTTTGGGTAAGTGAAACAATTTGGTCCTCCTTTACTAAGTTAAATGCCTCAAATTATTGATGACTAGCTTCCGCCTTGTGGTTTCACTCGCGTACCATTGTTGAGAGAATATTTAATAGGTTCAGTAGTTCCAAAGATTACCCCCTCTTTTTAAAAAACCAGATAACTGATATACTTTTTTGTAAATACATACTTAAATAGACAATTACACCCAGACTCAGGACACACAGACATGTTCATGCACACAAATGTGTGTCCTGGATGGGAATCGAACCCACGACCTACGGCGTGATAGGCAGTGTGTTAACCAACCAAGCCAACCGGCCCGTCGAATTATGGCTGGCATGGTAATGATTCTCTCATAAATGGCTACTGTTTTAAACTTAGTGTCCAATATAGATATAAAAACAGCTATAATTTCCAGGCAGATTGAACGTACCTACGTACTGATATTAAAATGTTAAGTAAACTTGTCTGACCTCTTATTATACAAGTCGATTTTCCTTATCACAAAAAAAAATACAAATTCATGTCTTATTTACGTGAACCATGTTAATCAACCTTCGCTTTTTGTTTTCTTTGATACAGTTTTATATTAAAAACAAAAGGCAATAAGGTAGGTATTTTAAAATGTTTCTTAAGAAATTCTTCATTTCATTAGTATTTTGTAGCACATGACGTCGATAAATGTTACTATTAAAAGTGTGAAAGTCTGTTAGGATCACAGACCTAAATTTAGGTCTGTGTTTAGGATGTGAAGATGTTTGTTACTCTTTCAAGCAATAGTACATTACGATACGCGTGACCTAAGTTGTCTATTATTGCACGGTGTGAAGTTAGCGCCCGAGCGCAGCGAGGATCCTAAACGCCGTGCAATAATAGACAACTTCGGGCACATGTATCGTATACTATTTTATAGCACATGTGACATAAACCCGCCCCGGAAGAGTGGCGGGGGCGAGCGGACGCAAGGGATGCGATTAGTGTTTTAAAAGAAACAATTAAACGAATTGAGCTTTATTTTTTGTACTCGTATAATTCAAACAAGAATGTGCGCAAACCACAAGGGCCGCGACAATTTGGGTTCAAAATTAATTTGAAACGATGTTAAAGTAGATAATGACTGGCAACAGATTCTCCGAAATAAAGAACAACATAAGCAGGACTTACCAATGTTGAGGTCGTCATATCCTGCAGCGCGTTCATCTTATTCTTGTTACCAGCCGGTTAAGTTTTACGCCAAAGAATTCTTAAATGTACACGCAGGTGAGATGAAAATAATTAATGTGTATTTTTCGGTGCTTTTATCTGTGTCGATTTTTTCTTAGAATCACGTTTCTCCTTGTTTCGGCTGTCACTGAATGACATTTAAATGTTTCCTTTTATTTTTTCTACATGAGTGAAGTTGGTCAATTCATTTACACACCGTGCAGAAATAGGCTACTTAGGTTAAGGAAAAGCGTGCGTAAAGTGCGGGTTTAGGTCACACTGTGCTATAAAAACTACTGAATGGCTTTTGATGAATCTTGAGATACAAGCAGATTAGGTAAGTAGGTGGGTAGGATCTCGAGATACAGGGGAACATCAATCTGTTTATACCGGGAAAAGATCAGATCTCTCGGGGGAGAACTAAACTTAAAAAAAAACTTAACCGACTAAAAGTCTTTCACATATACTTAAACCTAGAGAAACCACAGCACGTTGATATGTTACTTTTAAGTACTCGACTGGCTGGCTACCACCCTCAGGTTTTATAAATTTCCCCAAGTACCGATCGTTGTGTTCCAACAGCTGCACATAAGAGCCAGATTCCTTCTAGGCTATACATTATCATTTACCATGGTGAGATTGCGGTGAAACACATGTTTCAAAAATAAATAAAAAAAGTTTTTTTATTCCAGCGGTGAGTGTAAAAGGTAAAACGAAAGCGTTTCCATGTCTCCCTGAGCATTGGAAACAGGACGGGTCGCAGTGTCTTGAGTGGCTCCACAATTTACGGTTCTACTTGAGCTCGCATCCTCACGACCCGCACGACCCTCCCGCTGACAACACCACCTGCTACTCCGTGCACTGGGTGCCTCTGGCTGCTGGTCAGTTGCATTTACAACTCTATCCACGTTCTTATAGGGGTTACATTTCAATACACATAGTAGAGATGTTTGTTATGATATTCCGTTCCATTCAAATAGGCCTTTTCAAGTTCTTATGAATAGTCGGCTCTAACTTTGGACAAATATTCGTCCAAGACTCTAACACACTATTTGAAAGGTTGCTACTGCTGAAAGCTGGCAATAAGCTCACTCTTTATAAAGAAACGTAGAACTTCAGTTATTATTTATCTAGTCTCGTTCATAACATTTGCGTGTAATGGTTGCAATAAAAAATACACAATTTTTTTGGTAACCAAAATATTAACTACAATATTGTTTTGTTTCACAGATGTAACGCCAAACGATTGTTTCGACTGGAGTGATACTAAAACCCACTGGTATGGTGGAGGACAATCCATCAACTTAACCTGGCCACTAGATAACGGTACCATAGACTATACACCTTTCATAACGGGCGACATACAAAAAACACAGTGGGGCAATGTCTTAACTCGATATTTCATTAACTCTAAAGGAGCAGCCATAATTGTCGACGAAGAAACACCATTGCACGTCTCTGTAAATAGAGGCTCAAAAGAAATATGTCTCAAAGCTAAACACGATGACTTTGCATACGCAAACAAATTAACTGAGTTCCCAGAAATGAAATACAATATTTGCACATCAAAAGATATGAAAACTTTACATTCTTCCATACATAGCCATAGAAGAGCTCCCTTATGGGATGGTCTTAAACCCGCTGACATGCAAACCCTCGAGTCTTTATTGTCAGAACCGGTATGGCAAATAGCTCCTAGATTCAAACACGAACTTACAGCCGAAACAATTTCTAAATACACAGACGATGTCATCGATCTAGGGTTCTTAAAACAGGGCCATGTATTGATCAATGAGCATTGGCAGAATGAAATAGGTGACCTATCGGTTGATACAAGTCGCTTCGAAACCCTGAATATAACCGTTGACAAACTTCACAGGAGAGGTTTTAAAGTAGCGTTTACAGTACAACCTTTTATAAGTACAGAGAGTAATAATTTTGCGGAATGTGTACAAAAAAGGCTGTTAATCAGCGAAAGGAATAGCGATAGACGCATTCCAGCTCTAACCAGGTTCAAATCCTTAGCCAGTTCCGGTGTTCTCGATATAACAAACAATAGATCTGTACCTTGGATCCTTGAAAAACTCCAAGCTGTTATTGCCGAGTATCACATTGATTCTTTCTTCTTTGACTTAGGCACAGCGTACGATATGCCTCATTACTACCGCTGTGAAAAGACCTTAATCAACCCAGATCAATATAAAACGGAATTCACTAAAGCTTTTGAGAAAACTTTGAACATTATTGGGGTATCTTCAGCGGTATCACTACCTCGGCCTCCAATATTTGTGTCTTTACCACCTTTCGAGTCAACTTGGGAAGCTATGAGGCTCGTGATACCAACAATGCTGACTTATGGTGTCAACGGGTTTCCTTTTATAATGCCCGGAGCTGTCGGTGGTGACATCTACTGGCCTGGAAGCGAGCAGTTCCTGCCAAGTTCTAGAGGATCTATGGATCATTCGAATGCTACTCAGGAGAATGGTATAGCGTTGCCTGAAAGAGAGCTGTATATAAGATGGCTGCAAATGGCTACGTTTTTACCGGTGATGAAGTTTACGCACCTGCCGAGCAAGTATAATGATGAGAGGGTGTTGGAGATAGCGAAGAATTTGACGCTCACCAGGCAGAAATTGGTAAGTTTGATTTGAGATAGTTAAGTTAGTGTAGACTAGGAGTTCTGGGCTTTCATTGCAGAGGTGAGTAATTGATTTTATGCTACTCTGGTGGTCTAAATGCGCAGCTTCCTTGAAGCCTGGTGTAGGACAAGAACACGAACACCACGCGGACGCAGGAATTGGCAAAAGCTAGCTAGCATAAATATTCTGGGAAAATCAATGGCTTTTTTATTATAGGGACAATAATGAAATACCTGTGGAGATTCTTAACACCCCTTGTGGTATGTTCGCAGGTGAGTCCGCTGCTGCTGAAGTGCAAGCGTGAGGCGCTGGAGGAGGGGTTGCCGCTCGTGCGACCACTGTGGCTGGTGGCCACTGGGGAGGGCGCCGGTGGTGTTGGTGGTGCGGCGGGCGCGCTCGGTGCACGTGACCAGTTCGCGTTGGGAGCAGATCTCGTCGTCGCACCTGTACTCTTCCCCGGGGCGACTGCCAGGGAAGGTAACCACCACTATCTACTGTCAACTAACCATTCTCTACTATCCAATGTCTGCTGTCCACTGTCCACTCTACACTAGTCACTGTTCACCCTACACTGTCCACTTGTGTCCACTATCTGTCTATTCTCCACTCTCCACCGACGACTCTAAAATGTCTACCGCACACTCTCTACCGCCTACTACTCGTATCCTCTGTCTACCGCCCACTGTCCACTGTCTACTTTCCACTTTCTACTGCACAATCTTCACTGTCTACAGTCTACTGTTCTGTCATTTGTAGGGGTAAAGCTTGGTACCGTCAGGTGCTTTGCAATCCCCACGGTTCGGCTTGTATGACCACAAGATTGGTCAGGCCATGTGAAGGAAGGCGGGATTTGTCCACTGTCTACTTTCTCTCCACTATACACTCTCTGCCAACTACTATCCACTGTCTACTCTCCACTCTCCAAACTCCACTATCGACACTCAAAACTTATTTATTCACTTTAGGCCTTTGATAAGGCATTTATGAACGATACAATTGACTCTACCCACCACATTACAATTAAACTGAAGAGACTCCGCCAAAAACTCATCAAGGCACTTTTAAAACAGCTTTTCCACCATCATATTGGAAACATATTGTTCTGAGAAACTTAAAATTTATTATACATCTTGACCAGTGTTTTAAGAGGTGACGGAAGTCCTCAATGGTAAACATGAGCAACGCAATAGCAATTGTAATTTTATGCATATTCTTGGTCAGAGATAAATTTTGATAGGTATTTAACTGGTATAAGAACCTACGATACACCCTGGAATATGAGGGCTTTTTATCCAATCTAAATATGTTATACGTAGTGCTATCCAAGCGCCCCATTCTTCATCCTAATCCTTTACAGTGCAAGTATGCATCCTTTCGCTACTGTTGTATCTAGTGCTGTCGATATGTTTATGTCGATATGTAGCAATAATTTAGGAAAACGATGTACACAGCACTGTAAGGGATTAGGAATACTATCTTTATTGTGTACTAACCTTTGCTTTTCTTTCAGTTTACCTCCCGCCAGGCTTATGGCTGGACGGCATTGACAACTCACTTCGCAAAGGTAACCGGTGGATGCACGACTATAAGGTGCCCTTAGATAAAGTAGCTTTCTTCTCTAGACTACCAGACAATATGAGAGTATAATTTAAATATACCTAGATAATCTGTGTACAGGATGATTTTTTCAAGTAAACATATCCAAACTATAGGCAATAGCGAAAAATACTGCAAGAAGTCTCAAGGCAGATTTTGATGATGAACTGCATCATTGGATTTTTGATTAGAAAAATGCCAAGCCAGAAATCAACCCGGTGATTTTGATAAAAAATACATATTACACCTGTATTATTAAATTTTGCAAATAGAAATCAAATTCTTGAAAGAATTCTACTTGAAATACTCCGCCTGTGGCATATGGTAATGCATTGTTGAAATTGTTGTTTTTGACGAATATAATTATATATAGTACACGTGAAATTCGCACATAATACATCCAATGGAAAAAAGAGTATTTTTACATTTTGTGAAAAAATAATGCCAGTAGTAGTAGTAGATTATGCATGTACAATTGAGATTCTTGAAACTTAGCTTTTTAGCTGTATTTATGATTATATCTAGTCTTTTATTATTGATGTTTGCGTGAATGAACAATAATACAGCCATATAAAAAAGACCCGTTTAGGATTGTTATAAAAAATAAACTCTTGTCTTAATGAATGGTTAATTGTGTAGATATAGATAAAAACCTTATTGTAAGGAAGAAACGTTTATTTTCATACGACAATATTATATGTCAAATGGGTTTTCTTATTTCGAGTATACTGTTAGGTATATTTTGTGGTTTGAGATCGTTTTCTTCATATCTTTATTTAATTTAGGCATTGTTTATTTTATTATGTTGTTTGTGAAGTAAATTTCATTTAAATCTTAGCTTGATTAAATATTTATTTATTAAATCAAATTGCCAAAAATATTTGTATGTAAGTGGGTTACATAAATCGATATATATTAAATAAGTTAGTTAATAAGAGCATAATATAATTGTGATTTGAACATTCCAAAGTTAGCGAGATGTAGTTATAAGTTTTTGAGTTTTTTTTTATCTCGGAGACTACCATCGATATATCGAGGTACCATCGATATATCGAGGTACCATCGATTCTGCAATATTTATCTATATAGATGGGGCAATCCGAATAATGACCACACAATAGGGATGTTGACTGACTTATCAAATCAGCTTCTTTTTATTTAATGTCATACATAACGATAGTTTATGGACTTTTGTATGAAATACTGGCTTGTGACGTCATAAATATACACACGTCATAAATTAGTAAATAGTTTTAAGCGATGATAGCTCAGTGGTAAGTGACGTCGAATACCGCGGCGAAGGTCGTGGGTTCGAATCCTACAATGAGCTTGAGCTTTCGGTGAAGGAAAACATCGTGAGGAAACCATAGCAAGGTGGTAGGGTACTTTGTAGTACCCGACTGGCTGGCTACCACCCTCAAGTTGAAAATCTGTCGCCAAACACCTATCGGTGTGTTCCGACAGCTGCACTTGAGAGCCAGTTCCCATCTAGGCTTTGTGTGCTTACCATCTTCGGCCACATCATCACTTTCCATGGTGAGATTGTGGTCAAACACAAGCCTATCGAGAATTCGTGCCGAAGTATTCGCGAAAAAAATATTCGCGAATATTTCGGCACTTCGGGCAAAGCTTCAGGCACATCGCTCCGCTGTCGGTAAACTCTCGCACATCAAAAGGTTTTATCACGATGAAGTCCGCTTGCGCGGCCACATTCCATTTTGTTTTCAGCTTTTTTACATCGTGATAAAACAACGCGCATTATGTGGCCGCGACGATTCGTCGTAGACAGAAGACGAAGTTATAGCGATGAGTGCGGCCTAGGCATAAGTGGTATTTCGCTTTTTATATATAAATATCTTGTTTCTATAGTAACATTCAATGCTTAGTTTCAATACGTGAAGAATGACCAAGGCTAAATGCTTTTCAATTAAATTCAATACAACGAAGTACAAATATTGAAAATTTGTGACCATTTTTAATTTTTTGAGGTCTAATATTTACTCACAAATAATGTGTTAATTTTTAAGTAGATAGTTAATAGACATTCCCAGTGCCTTCAGTTTTTTTTAATTGCTTTAAAATGCTGCGATTAAATCGATAATTAGATATAATTAAATATGTGACGTTGTGAAATAACAAAGTACTATATAATTATTATCTGTTTTGCATTTATAAAATAAACGAAACTGTTAATAAATGTTTTCTTATATATGAAAGACTTTTTTTTTATAATTTTTTGATTTATCCAGGAAATAATAATCTGTATAAAGAACAAATTCCGCTGTCCCCTCCGATTAGTTTCCGCTGTTACACATTGTTTAGAAGTTTGTATGTTTCTTACAAAATCACGTAAAAACAGCTGGACATATTTTGATAGAACTTGGTACACAGGTAGATCATATCCTGCAATAAAACATAACATTTTCAAAATACCAATATACTCGCAGGTACACGATATTTATATTAAAAAACTTGAGAGGTGTCAAGGGACACCCGGATGGAACGAAATTATATAAGTTGAGAGATGAAAATATCTGGCTTGCTTTCTATGAGAGAGAGAGAGAGAGAGAGACAGAGAAACATGCGTACGCCGCACAGCTTACAATAAAGTGACATTGACACTAAAAGTGTCGTGACATTTTTTCGTAAGATTTTTTTCCGTCTAGCCCCCTTTCACAACGCGCGATAAGGAACTTCGTTCCAAAAATCATTACTTTCCATGGCCGCAATGTGAATTGAACCCTGATACAGGAGGTAGGTAGTAGGTAGCTACTCATATTAGTAGTAGATAGTTGGTACTTACTTAATTTGTAGACTTAGGTACGTTTACGTTTAAAAGAAACCTTCCAAAACAAGGTTTTTTGATTATATTATACAGCATTGTAATTGTCACCACTAAAAGTGTGTGAAAATTCCAGCAGTCTTATTTTTTTTTCTTTTGTTTATGCCACAGTGACAACGAAGCTGACGGGTCACCTGGTGGTAAGTGACTACCGTCGCCTATAGACACTAGCAATGCCAAGGGGATTGCCAATGTGTTGTACACCGTATTACATTGCCTTAAAGGCAACTGACTCTCAAGTGCAGCTGCCGGACCACAACAGGTGCTTAGCGACAGATTTTTCAGAAAAAGTCAACACCACATTGACAATCCTAATGCAAAATCTAACGGTAGTCACTTACAATCAGGTGACCCGCCAGTTTGCTTATCACACAAGGGGATAAAAATTCTATTCGCGATTTAGTTAACAATATTCACGTTAAATGTGTTGAAATAAAAGAACAATGGCATTTTTAAATAATTTATTTATTACTTTAATGACTAACACATTCATCAAACACGCTGAATGGAGAATAGTGACGCGACTGTATACATAATGGTTTAATCGAATATTTTACCATTAATTTACATGATACATTAAATGTTATGTTAGAATCCACCATTATTAAAAATTATTAAACATTGTTTTGGTAAAATGAATAAAAATACAACTTACTTTGTACACCATCATTCCAAATCTCTCAGTTGCTGATGGTTAAAAACTTTTACCAAGTTCTTGTTAGACAATCGCTAGTATAAGCAAGGCAATAAAAGATTTGGAATAATATTACACAAAATATTAGTTATGAAATTATTATAGTGAATAAAAACAATACCATTAATCAGTCTTACCCATCGAGCGTGTTACGCACATTTCCCTTGTAAAGATAATGATGATGTCAAACTATTGCACGCGTCCGACTCATTCAGGGACATTATCAAGTTTTTACGGAACTGTATCACTATTTACAAGGGAAATGTACGTTTAATTTCAAGTTTTGCCTAGCACATCGGTTGTTAGCACCACATAAGCAACATTCGTATTACGCCTACCTATCCATTTCGATTAAAATATTTTATCGATAAATTAAATATCGACATTTGCATTCCCTTCATTGTATGTCTCTTTCACTGAGTTGGTATTTTCCAATGTTTGAATTTTTTGCTTCATTCTATGCACAGATTTTTACTACTTACCCTCAAAACGGTTTTGTATTTTTCTCAGTGAAAGATTGGATAAAAATAACATGCTTGATAAAATTAATAAGTACCTATGGAATAATCAAGTGATTTTGTTGTCACCAATAATGTTATTTGGAACTTGTAACATTTAAATTTGATGGATTATCGGAATATACATATTGTTGAAGAACATAATCATATAGATAATTGGTACGTTCTTATCCAGATATCACTCGATGATGAGTATCGAATGCAACAGGTAATTTGACTTCTACTGGTGACTTTTAATAAACATTAAGATTAATTACTGGTTAATTAAATTTAAACAGCGTTCCGTTTAGTAACAGTCGGAAGAATACAACATTCAATAATTTCAATAATGATTTTATTTCCAGAGCTATTGATGTTCACTAAGCTGATACAATTCTTAATTTAATAACATTTTTATTATAATTATAATATTCCTAATAATATGCATTAATTAGAGTTCTAGCTATAAAATACAATAGTTAAACTTTCGGGTTTCAGGCTTTGGGCCAACCGTGGATGCTGGCTGAAATTATACAAAGCCTTTACTGAAAATTACTCAAAATACTTAAGTTTTTCGAAGCATAAGTATATTGTCTTTACCGATGCACTTTATAATCATCATCTACATGATGGGTAAAATAGATGATCGATGATAAACTTCCTAATGTCGAGTAAAGATATTTGGTGATAGCCCGAGCTTGGATCTACGACACTTTTCATTTCGTTAGCATTATTAAAAGTGATGCAAGTGAATGAGCTGGCTTGGTAAGCTTAAGCATCAATTCAGCAATTATAATTAGTACCAAAGTAACATCGGTTCAGACCCCTTCCTCGAAGGTTTTCGTTTCGTCTCCCTGATTAGTCCCATCCACATCTACCTAAAGCATATCATCCACATAATTGGAAAACAAATTGTGCTCACATTAACACACATACTATAGTAAACATGTCAACTATATAAAAAAAACATGCATACACATTATAGAAATTAAATTAAAAGTAATCATAGAATACATACAATTTAATGACATTTGTTAAACGTTTTTATAGTTTATTTTTATTTAATGTAATATAATATTGTGCTGGTGCTTTCAGATGATGCGAATTGTATTTTTTTTTGCTATTTTATTTATAATTATAGAAGGATGTTGGCAAAGAAAGCGATGATCGAGTAGCATTAGTCGGCTTATCACTATGGATGACTTAAAATTAATTGACTCAAGACTCATTTTTGATTTGGCGAACAAATAAACAGATATAATTGGAGAAAAGCCTTGAATAGCTTACTCACTAGATAGTTAATTTTATCTCGATGACATACTCATTATCACATTCTCTCACATCATCCAAACAACAATTTAAATCGTAAAACAAATAGTCATCTAAAGGAGTACTTTCTATAATTACATAAGAATTTAGGTATTGATCGAGTTAATTTAGAAACGCTAAAACACAATAGGAACAAATAATACAAATCTACATTGTTAATCATTATTTGGGTCGTATCGACTAGAAATTCCAAAATAGTAAAACAATAAAACATCAAAAACAATGCCAAACATATGATACATCGGTATATAAAAACACATTATGGAGATTCAATAAAATCTATATAAATTTAGCAATATAATATTTGAAATGAGTAAAATTTACATACGTTCAACACGTATAATAAGTATTTTATATGTAATAATCGCAACAAGCAAGTATCAACTTAAACAAAGGTAAATAGAATGGTCATTTTGTAATAATACCTCTACTAAAACATTCACTTTATAAAGTGGTTAAGCTCTCTATCATTTTAGGCTCACTGTTAGTCTAGAAAAACAGAGACAACTTCTATTGATACAAAATACACCAACGTTACTTCACCTATTTGTTTTCATAGATTATTTGCTACATATTAAAGAACATTCAGAAGTTGCAGGTTATTCTAATTATTCTCACATATATTTCAAATATCTACAATTAGATGGTGAATCGATAAATCACAATATAATTCAAAATTAAGGAATAATTGCATGAAAACAAGTTCAACACGGAATTAAAAAAATAATATTATTAATCACTCCTTACATCTAAATATTTATATCGCTCATAAGTTTAAGGTGAGACTTGAAGTCATCTTTGTTATTCTAGAATCGTGTAATAACATAGTAATAATGACACATCTAACTAACATTAATACAACTGGCGCAAGCGGCACTAGCTTGCCGAGCGTCTTGTCGTCTTTAATAACGTCTTTTAAAGACAATTAGTTAAATATATTTTTTACTTAAACTTCGATCATAAAAAAGTATATCAGGTCTTTCATCAATTTTACGTCTCGTTATATTTGACGCTCGTGTCTCTTTATTACGTCCTTTGAAAGCTTTATATGCTAAAATCAAAATTGTGGCCGTGCTTACTACAAATTCGTACAAGACACTATTAAAAATTTCACAATGCGATAGCAAAATAATTCATCAAAAATTTAGATTTACGCTTAAGCGGTGTTTTGGCTAAACAAAATGGACTGGTTACGCTAAATATCGTGTATAAAAGCACTACTGTTTGTATAAGACCAAATTTTTAAACATCATCAGAAATATATTTTAAATGGCATGTACTATTTTTTAATGAAGCTACAAGAAAACAGTATTTTTATGTTTTAGAAAAAAATGGACGTCTCTGTTCTTAGGTCGAGAATTTGGTTATTGACTTTTGAACTGGATGCGGCTTAGGACTTGTCAATTTGGGATTACGCGACGGTATGTGGACGCGGGCTATACGTCGGTAACAACACCAGCACTTTAGACATTTCGTATATCTTGATTATCATTATCGTTACGTCATTATTAACTAGGATTTTATCAAACTCATTAGCAGTCTGTTAATTGCATTCAAATATCACAAAGTCTCTCGGTATCTATTTGCAAACTATCTCATTCGAAATAGTGGCCTCAATTGTAGCAGAATTGCTTTCGAATGCTTCAATCATATCACAGCCTATTTTTTTTCCTACATTTTACAAACTTTTCACTTTCCCTCGCATTTGAAAGCACCTGCCCTATGGAGGGACTCACTTCTTCGATGAGAAGGATACAAATAGACCCGACACCTAGAACTCGAGCCTGTAGGCCGCGCACGATGTCTCGTGGTCCTGTAGGTTGATGGTACAACGGGAGGCCGACGGCGACAGGTCGATCTTATATTTCTCTAATGCCTCCTCGTTTTCTGTCACCCAGTAGCCAAGTACGTCAGTGTCATATGTGGGGATGATGGTCACTTCTGAAATAAATTAGAAAAATGCTTTTAGATAGATATGTAGCTAGTCCCCCGCAGTTTCATCCGTGTTCCCGAGATAAAAAGTATTCTATGTTTTATTTGAGAACATAGGTACTTACATGTGTGTCATGTTTCATCAAAATCCGTTCAGTAGTTCTAGCGTGTAGCGTTCGTATCATCTACACATCCATTATCATATCCTAACTAACTTTCACATTTATAATAGTAGTATGAGTAATCATTAACTTAGTGTAATAAATTATTAACGATGAGATGTTCTACAAACATGATTTTCATCTGACATAATTCACTTAATACAATCAGAAGTTGCAGGTTTCAAATTATATTAAACTGTCATGTTGCCTAAATTAATATAAAATAGTATGTATAACAAATATGATACTTACCTAAATCTTTATCTTCCCATGTCTTCTTGGCATCAAGAAGAGCATTGTAGATTTCCTTTGATGGTTCAGTACCAGAAAACACGTAGTACCGCGCACGTACTCGTTTGAAGAATTCCATCGCTGAGTAATATGAATTTCCATGATGAGGAACATACGTCAGCTCCATATAAACTGGAGATGGTGCCTTCTTTTTGCTTGGAGACTCCGATGATCTCTTTGCTTCTCTACTCTTCTCTTGGTTCATTTTATTCTTGTTAACGATGGTGGAACTCGGTGTCTGTTTCTTAGGCGTGCTCTTTCCGTCCTGAGGCGGTCCAATAGGGCTCGGTAGACCGAGTGGCTTACCCCAGGATTCAATAGGATCTTTTGAAGTGCTTGAGTATGAATCCCTTGAGTGAGACTCGCTCGAGTGTTCAGACTTGGCGTGCATTGACTCGTGTTTACTAGTTGAAGAGCTAGTCTCAGTGACTTTCTTTGACTCTGACTTGAGATCCTTTAAAGTGATGGTACTTTCTTGTTTGGAGGAATGATGGCTCGAGCTAGAGTGCCTTTCTTTATCGAGCTCATACTTAGCTGTGATGTTAGAAATAACTTCTGATCCACTGACTTTCTTGTGTTCCTCAATTGCTTTTTCAAAATGCTCGTCAGCTTCTTTCAAGAATGTAGCATCAGACTTACTTGGCTTCGTTATTTCAGATCTTAGTTTCTCTTGTATTAAAAAATCTTCAGTCATTCTACTTAACGATTTATCTAGTACGTGAAGTTCAGTCTTTGATTCGGAATGTGTAGATGATGTACAAGAATCGTCTTCAGGGAGTTGACCATACATAGACGTAGACATTGGATCTTTGTGTAGCATTGATGAGCTTAGATCTTGTTTGTCACACAGCATTTCTTGGCTTGGATCTCGATGCTGAGGTAACTTGGTATCTAAATCAAAGCTTAGATTTGATCGAGGTGAATGTGCGATTTGTGATTTTGTGCTACTCGGACTACCTTGTCCGTCATCATCACTATAGTACATACCACTGCTTTCATTACCCCATATATGAGTGGCAGCCCTTGAACCCCTAGAACTTATATCTGAAGGTGGAGTAGATATACCAGGATGATCTAAATCATCACTTGCAGCCGAAGAGCTGCGCATATCACTCGTTTTTGATGAAAGTTTAGAGAATGATTTTTCACTTTCTCCCGTATCAATAATTTCTTCGTACTCTTCTGTGAATTCAGAAATAGTTGTCTTTGTAGATTTCGTCGTTTTAGTAATACCATCGCTCCCTCTACTTACCGTCGTTGTTTCAATTGTTATTTTGATCTTCTCTGGACTAATGACTTCCTTTGTTGTTACAACTGTTATTGTTTGTGTAATTTCGTGTTCTCCTTCTTTTATGACTTTTGTAAACGTTTCAGTATCAGTAGTTATATCCCCAACAGGTGAACGCTGTTTTTTGGGTTTTGCTTCAGACACCGTTTTTTTCTTTGGTTCTAGTGGTAATGCATCAATAATTGGTTTTAATTCTTGTGCTACAGGCTGTTTTTCAATTTCTGCTAATTCTTCAGGTGACCAATCGTCCAGGCTAGTACCTATAGGGAGATAAGTAATTTGTGTGCGTACGTCTTTTGTGGTTTCGATTGAACCATCCAGCTTAGCATTTTCAGTGATTGTTTCAGTAACAGTTTTCACAGCTATTTCGTTTGTTTCACTATTTTGTAACTCCTCTTTTGTTACGTATGAAGTTATTGTTTGCGTTATTTTTTCCCCATGGTCGGTGACGCTATTTATTTTTTTATCAACTGACGTCTTAACTTTGCCAGTGGACTTAAGTCCTTGTAGCGCAGCTTGTAGATCACTATCGGATGTTTTCTGGAATTCTGAAATGGTTATTTTAACGTCTTTAGTAGTTTCTGTTGAACCATCGGGATATGCATCCACTGTTGTTGTTTCTACCGTTGTTCTTACACGCTTAATATTTTTGTCAGAACTAGCTAACGTCTCACGTTTGGTTTTAGTTGTTATTGTGCGTTTAATTGTGATTAAACCCTGTTGGATTGTTTCATTTTTAACATCGGAGTCCTCTGTCGTGTCTTCAACTGATTCAGTATCATCAATGTAACATTCTGGTGGTTCCGAGTCCTCTTGTTTCGTTTGTGGAGTCTTAAGGAAAACATCCGCGATTGATACCTTTTCACTCTTTTTTGCAATCACAGTACCGTCTGGATATTCATCTTCAATCACTGTTCTCACAGTAGTCTTAATTTTCTTTAATCTTGTAGAAATATTTTCAAATTCTTGCCTTATTATAGTGGTAGTAGTTGTCCTTACAATTTTTATACCATTTTCTATAATATTTTGTATATCAGAAGTAGTATGTTCATCGGGTTTACCTATTTGAGTAAAGCCTTCTAGATTTTCATCTAAAGTTTCATTTCCATAGTCTGCTACAGAAACTTTAATATCTTTAGCGACTTCTGTAACACCGTCCGGTGATTTTGATTCAGTAATGGTTTCTATAGTCGTTTTTAATTTCTTCTTTGAGCCATCGATAGATGATAACACTTCTTTTGTAGTTGTTGTAGTAATTATTTGTCGGACTTCAACCCCTTCTAGCGAAATTTGTTTTTCTTGGGAATCTATACTTACAGTTTTATCTTCTACTTTGGGAAAATCTTTTAGATCTTGCGGTTGAACATAATCATTCATTTCAATATCGCTCACTGTTGTGCTCGTATTAACAGTTGTGCTCAATGAACCATCTGGATATTGATCAGTAGTTGTCACCGTTGTGACTGTCTTTAATTTTTTAGGTATTCCATATATGTCAAAATATTTAGTTTTAACTATCTTAGTGATAATAATTCTTTTTATAATTATATCTTTTTCCCTAATTTCCTCTATTTGACTAGTTTCAATTTCTTCAGGATCTCCTTTTGGAGTTAGTTCTTTTAGTACGGTTTCTATTTTACTATTATCTATTAATGATGAATCTTCATCATCGACACATCCAATTCCATTCTCATATGGAACCTTCTGGTCTGATGTATCATGTAAATTTTCATCTACTAGTGAAACGTTTTCACTTGTTCTTGTAATTATAGAACCACCTGGATGTTCGTCTTCAATGATAGTTTTGACAATTGTTTTTGTACGTTTAATGTTATTAACTGTACTATGGTATTCTTTCACAGTAGTGATTACTGATGTTTTACGATTGATAATGGTACCATTCTCATTAATGATTTCAGTTTCAGTATTAATGCTTTTTGTAGGCTCACCGGCTAGTTGAAACCCTTCCACATTATCTTCGTCGTCTTGAATATTATCCTGTGGGAGATTTCCATTATTTTCAGTGTCAGAAGAATCATTAGCAATGTTGACCATTTCATTCGTTTTTGTAGTTATAGAACCATCTGGATATTCATCTTCAATTACAGTTTTAACTATGGTTTTTGTTTTTTTATTTTTCTTTGAAGTGTTTTTGAATTCTTGTGTAGTAGTCGTTATTGTAGTTCGTCTTTGGATTATAATACCGTTTTCTGTCACGGTTTCAATTCTCGTAGTTTTTTCTTCTTTGGGTTCACAAATTTGGTCGTATTCTGCTAAAACCTCGATATCGTACTGTGGCTTTTCTTTTTCTAGAGTTTCGTCTGTAGGAACAATAAAGGCTTCATCCAAGACTGAAACTTTTTCGCTTCTTTTTGTTATACAAGAACCATCTGAATGTTCATCTTCTACTAAAGTTCTGACTATTGTTTTGATACGTTTAACATGTCTTGAATGATTAATAAATTCTTTTGTAATTGTTGTTACTGTTGTTCGTCGAATAATATTTTCTTCTTTCTCCGTTACAGTTTCACATTTAGTAGTTGTGTTTTCTTTAGTTTCACCAAATTGTTCGAATCCTTCGGGTTCAGATTCAATTTTACTTTCTAATGGAGTTTCCACCTTCGATTCGTCTAAAGTTTTATCAAGCAGTGAAACTTTTTTACTGGTCCTCGTTATAATTGAACCATCTGGGTACTCATCTTCTACGACGGTATTTACAGTAATTCTTGTCCGATTTATTTTGTTTGATATACTTATAAATTCTTCAACAGTGGTAGTAATAGTAGTTTGTCTTTTGATTATTACACCATTTTCGGCAACTACCACATTTTCTACTACAGTATCTTCTTTAGGCGTGCCAAAAACTTTAAATCCTTCGAAGGGTATTTTATCAGTTTGAATACCATCTTCTAAAGTTCCAGTAACCTGTAAATCTTCAAGGATTTCATCAAGGAATGAAACCTTTTCACTTGTTTTTGTAATTACTGACCCATCAGGATGTTCGTCTTCCACGATTGTTTTGATAATCGTTTTAGTTCGTTTTATTTTCCTAGAAGTGTTTTTATACTCTTGTATGGTAGTGGTTGTAGTGGTTTGTCGATTTATAACTATTCCGTTTTCAGTTACTATCTCAACTTCCGTTTTAGTATTTTCTTTAGGCTCTGTGGTTTGTTCGAACCCATGTAAATTTTCATCTATCGTATCCAAATCGTAGTCAGACACAGACACTTTAACATCTTTGGTCACTTCTGTTAAACCATCAGGCATAATTGTTTCCGTTATTGTTTCTACAGTTGTTTTATTTTTTTTACTAGTTCTGTCTTTCGTTGTAAATACTTCCTTGGTAGTAATAGTTGTTATAGTTTGCAAAGCACTTTTTCCATCGACGATAATATTTTTTTCTTGTTTGTCTGTGTCTACTGATCTATCTTCCAGAATGTTACATTCAATAAGCTCAAGTGATTCTAACATTTCAGGTACTATATCAGTTATTGATGTACTACTATCAACTTTAGTTCGAGAAGAACCATCGGGGTGGTTGTCTGTAGTTGTTATAGTTGTTACAGTCTTCAATTTTCGAAGGTTGCCTTGATTATCAGCATACTTAGTTTTGATTATTCTTGTTAAAATTGTTCGTTTAATAATGAAACTTTCCAATAATATTTCTTCAGTTTTTGTGATGATGCTCTCTTCTGGTTCCCCATATACACATAATTCTTTGATGATCTCGTCACTATCTTCTTTATTAGAATCTAGAACCAAATCCTCAGTCTTCACTTCAACGTTCTTTTGGACATCCTTTGATCCATCCGAATGTTCTTTAGTAATATTCGTCTCAACTGTCGTTCGCATAATTTTTTTTAAATTATTTATCTTGATTGTTTCTCTTTTTGTTGTAGTTGTAACTGTTTCTATAATATCTTTATTATTCTCATTAATTATTCGTTTACTAACATCTGTATCAATTATAGTATCTTCAACATTGTCATCAAGTTCATCAGTTTCACTTATATAAGTAGATTTTATTCCGATATCAGGATCAGGAATATCTCTACTAGTAACGGAAGACTCTTTGTCATGAAGGTTTTCAATGAAGTCTTTAGTTTGGCTACTAATTGAAGTTACAGACTTTTCTTCACTTGTTTCTAGATAATCTCTATCTATTTTACTATCTTTGGCATACAAATCCATCTGTGAGGTAGATTTAAGGCTGGAAGAACATTCTGAAAGTAAAGTCTGGGTATCTTTTATGGTTGTGGTTGAACCGTCTGAGTTCTTACTCAACGTCGTGGTCTCGATAGTTGTCTTGACATTTTGTGGAGTACCATCTTCTCTGGAAATTACTTCCTTGGTAGTTACAGTTGTTATAGTTTGAGTTACTACATTTTGTCCTTCTTTGATGATCTTCGTAACAGTATCCGTTTCTGTCTTAATTTTCCCTAAAGTATGCATCAAAGCTAGGAGTTCAGATTCACCATCACCTTCAACAGTCTTGATTGTCTTAGGTACTTTTTCAGTCGAAGTTGATATCTTCTGAGTAAGAATATCATCTCCTACATGGACAACCTTGGTAATAGTCTCTTCACTACCATCAGATTTATCATAAGTGACCTCACTTTGCACACCATCACTTATTTTAACATCTTGAAAACTGCTTGGTGTTTTTGGTAATGGACTTACCGGAACTGTTGGTGGTGTGGATACTCGATCGAACTCTGAATGCACGACCAACGATTCTAAGCTTTCCGTCTTTATGCCTTGTTGAACGGTTTCTTCGTCATAAAATGCTTTATTTATTGATTCCATAAGATGAATAGCGCTGTCTTTCATAGCTTGAGTTATGTTACCTTTCTCTATACTAGAAGTTACTTGATCAATATCCATAGGTATACTGTGAACACCAGAGTCTGGTGCTTCAGATAGTGGAATTTCTTCTTTTGATGAAACTAATCCTATAGTTGTTTGATTATGTTTTGTATCATCAATTAAACGTTTAGGTAGTTCTGATGCCTTTAATTTTGACGTTAACGAAGATTCATCCACTGTAAATTGATCATGTACCATAGAACTACTCATTGATTGTATTGATACAGTGTCACTAAAGTCATCTAAGGGCCTTCTAATTTTTTTGTCACGTAGTGAATCTTGTAAGCTATCTTTCTTTTCACTTTTTTCAGTACTTTCAAAACTGTATTTTTCTTCTAAGCTCATTTCTTTAGATACATCTTCGGAGCTACTATGTAGTATACTATGAGTTAAACTATCTCTATCAGTTACACCACTATCAACAGTAGACAAGGAAGATACATCGATAATTTCATGACTATTCTTTGTTGTCTTTTGTTCTGGCTCTTGGATAGATCTTTTTACTATGCCGTGTACGTTTAATTTTTCTTCAAGATAGGGTTCTACTTTAGTTACAAAATCTTTATCTTGTTTTAACGTATCTTCAGTTTCACTTGCTAATTCAGTTAGTGATCGCATTTTTGCTGTCTTAGGTTTTTCATCGTATGAATCTGCCTTTATATCACCTGTTTTATATTCTATCTGACTATCTTCACTTACTGATTCTCCATCATCATAAAGTTCTTTATCGGTATCTGGAACCAGTTCAAGTGAAGTTTGTAAATGAAGATCTTTGTGAATAGCAGCATCATTTAATTTTAACATTAATTCATCTAGTTTTTGGTCAAATGTATTTGGTTTTATTTGCATCAATTTTTCGGCTCCAGAAAAAATTTTAATTTCATTCATAACAGTTGATGAAGATACGTCATCATCAAATGATGCTTTTTCATCAATGTCCTTTTCATCATATTTAGAAATGGTTTCAATTTCTTTCTTTGTGACTCTTTCAATTTGACCAATTTCAAGCAACTTTTCTGATTCTTTTAAAACTGACGGTTTTACGAAAGAGCTTGTTGGAACCATTTCATCTTTTTTGATTTCACTAAGAATTTTATTATCTAAAGTTGAAATTGAAGTAAATTCCTCTTCGTCTTCCAAACTTGGACTTCTATCATCGAACTTTAAAATATTTGTTTTGTCTTCATTTTCTTCTAAATTGACAGTATTTCTATCTTTTTTTATTGTTATCTCATCTATAATTCGACTGTTAACAATTTCTTCAATCTTTTCTAGGCTTGGTTTCGTCGCAAAAGTTTCTTCGTGCTTTATTGAGCTTTGCACCTTCGCGTCACCCAATTTTTCTATATCTTCATGCTTTATTGGGCTTGTCACTTTCTCCTCATCCAATTTATCAGGGCTCGCAATTATTTCTTCATGCTTAATTGGGCTTGGCGCCTTCTCACCATGAAACTTTTCTGGTATCGCAATAGTTTTTTCATGCTTAATTGGACTTGGTGCCTTATCGCCTTTCTTACTCGGCAAAGAAACTTTTTCTTTGGGTTCGGCTGCGCTCACGATAATCTCATCATGCTTAATTGGGCTTGATGGCTTTTCACCAAGCTTGGTTGGGCTTTGTGCCTTCTCTTCATCCAACTTTTCTGTGTTCGCGATAGTTTCTTCATTCTTTATTGGGATTGGGGGTATGTTGCCAAGCTTCGTTGGAATTGACACCTTTTCGTCAGTTTCGGTCACACTTGCTTGCTTATCGCTTTCCATACTCAGTAAAGAAACATTCTCTTCAGGTTCGTCTGCGCTCACAATAATCTCTTTATGCTTTATTGTGCTTAGTGTCTTGTCACCAAGCGTGGTTGGACTTGGCGCGTTTTCAACAACTTCTGTCAGAGTTGGTGCCATTTCGCCTAACAAACCATGCAAAGATACGTTCTCTTCAGATTTGTCTAAGATTACAATAATTTCTTTATGCTTTGTTGTGCTAAGTAGCTCGTCAACAAGCTTGGTTGGACTGGGCGATTTTTTGTCAGTTTCGGTCACATTTGGTTTCTTATCGCCTTCCTTGCCCGACAATGAAACTTTTTCTTCAGGTTCGTCTGCGCTCTCAATAATCTCATCATGCTTAATTGGGCTTGATGGCTTGTCGCCAAGCTTGGTTGGGCTTATAGTCTTATCGTCGTCCAACTTTTCTGGGCTCGAAATAGTTTCTTTATGCTTTATTGGGCTTGATGGCTTGTCGCCATGTTTAGTTGGGCTTGGTGTCTTCTCGTTATCCAAATTTTTTGGTCTTGTAATAGTTTCTTCATGACTGATCGGCACCTTTTCAACATTTTCAGGCACACTTGGTACCTTATCGTCTTCCTTACCCGGCAAAGAATCTTTCTCTTCAGGTTTGTCTACACTAACAATAATCTTTTCATGCTTTGTTGGGCTCGGTGCTTTCTCGTCTTCCAACTTTTCTGAGCTTGTAATAGTTTCCTCAAGTGGGCTTGAAGGGTTGTCTTCAAGCTTGGTTAGGCTTTGTGCTTTTTCGACAATCAGTTTTTCTGGGCGTGCAATAGTTTCTTCGTGTTTTAGTGGGCTTGGTGACTTGTCGTTAAGCTTGGTTAGGCTTTGTGCCTTCCCGTCATTTAACTTTTTTATGCATGCAAAAGTTTCTTCATGCTTTAGTGTGCTTGGTGGCTTGTCGTCAAGCTTGGTTGGGCATGATGCTTTCTCGCCGTCTAACTTTTCTAGGATTGCAATAGTTTCTTCATGCTTAAGTGGGCTTGGCGACTTGTCGTCAAGCTTAGTTGCGCTTGGTGGCTTGTCATCAAGCTTGGTTGGGCTTGATGCCTTCTCGTCATCGAATTTTTCTGGGCTCACAGTTGTTTTTTCATGAGTAAGTGGGCTTGATGACTTCTCCTCATCTAGCTTTTCTAGGCTTTCAAAAGTTTCTTCAGATTTAGGTGTGCTTGGTGGCTTGTTGTCAAGCTTGGTAGGGCTTGGTGGCTTGTCGTCAAGCTTGGTTGGGCTTAGTGCCATCTTGTCATCCATCTTTACTGGGCTCACAATTGTTTCTTCATGCATAATTGGGCTTGGCGCCTTGTCATCAAGTTTGGTTGGGCTTGATGCCTTCTCGTCATGTACCTTCTCTGGGCTAACGATTGTTTCTTCATGCTTTATTGGGCTTGGTGGCTTGTCATCAAGCTTGGTTGGGCTTGATGTCTTCTTGTCATCATTTTTTTCTGGGCTCACAGTTGTTTTTTCATGAGTAACTGGGCTTGATGACTTCTCCTCATCTAGCTTTTCTAGGCTTTCAAAAGTTTCTTCAGATTTAGGTGTGCTTGGTGGCTTGTTGTCAAGCTTGGTAGGGCTTGGTGGCTTGTCGTCAAGCTTGATTGGGCTTGGTGCCATCTTGGCATCCATCTTTACTGGGCTCACAATTGTTTCTTCATGCTTTATTAGGCTTGGTGGCTTGTCGTCATACTTGGTTGGGCTTGGTGCCATCTTGTCATCCATCTTTACTGGGCTCACAATTGTTTCTTCATGCATTATTGGGCTTGGCGCCTTGTTGTCAAGCTTGGTTGGGCTTGGTGCCTTCTCGTCTTCTAATTTTTCTGGGCTCACAATTATTTCTTCATGCTTCAGTGGACTATGTAACTTATCATCAAGCTTGGTTGCGCTTGGTGGCTCTTCGTCAACTTTGGTTGGGCTTAGTACCTTTTCGTCATTAAACTTTACTGGGCTCACAATTGTTTCTTCATGCGTATGTTGGCTTGGTTCCTTGTCGCCAAGCTTGGTGGGACTTGGTGCCTTCTCGTTATCAATTTTTTCTGCGCTTGCAATAGTTTCATCATGCTTTAGTGGACTGGATAACTTATCTTCAAGCTTTGTTGGGCTTGGTGGCTTGTCTTCAAGCTTGTTTGGGCTTGATGCGTTGTCGCCATCAAACTTTACTAGGCTTACAATTGTTTTGCCATGAATATGTGTGTTTGGTGGTTTTTCGTTAAGCTTGGTTGGGCTTGGAGTCTTCTCGTCACCCATTTTTTCTAGGCTCGCAATAGTTTCTTCATGCTTTGCTGGGCTTGGTGGCGTTTCGTCAAGCTTGCTTGGGCTTGATACCTTCTCGTCATCCAACTTTACTGGGCTCACAATTGTTTCTTTGTGCTTTATTGGGCTTGCTGGCTTCTCGTCAAGCTTGGTTGGACTTGGTGCCTTCACATCATCCAACTTTTCTGAGCTCACAATAGTTTCTTCATGCTTTTGTGGACTGGGTAACTTATCGTCAAGCTTTGTTGGTCTTGAAGGCTTGTCTTCAAGCTTGGTTGGGCTTGATGCCTTGTCGTCATCAAACTTTACTAGGCTTACAATTGTTTCGTCATGAATATGTGGGCTTGGTGGCTTTTCGTAAAGCTTGGTTGGACTAAGTGACTTCTCGACATCCAATTTTTCTGAGCTCGCAATAGTTTCTTCATGCTTTATTGGGCTTGCTGGCTTTTCATCAAACTTGATTGGGCTTGATGACTTCTTGACATCCAACATTACTGGGCTCACAATTGTTTCTTCATGCTTTAGTGGACTGGGTACCTTATCGTCAAGCTTGGTTGGGCTTTGTTCCTTCTCGTCATCTATTTTTTCTGGGCTCGTAATAGTTTCTTTATGTTGTAGTGGGCTTGGTGCCTTATCGTCAAGCTTGGTTGGGCTTGGTGCCATTTTGTCATCCATCTTTACTGGGCTCACAATAATTTCTTCATGCATTATTGGGCTTGGCGCCTTGTCATCAAGCTTGGTTGGGCTTGATGCCTTCACGTCATCCAACTTTTCTGAGCTCACAATAGTTTCTTCATGCTTTTGTGGACTGGATAACTTATCGTCAAGCTTTGTTGGGCTTGAAGGCTTGTCTTCAAGCTTGGTTGGGCTTGATGCCTTGTCGTCATCAAACTTTACTAGGCTTACAATTGTTTCGTCATGAATATGTGGGCTTGGTGGCTTTTCGTGAAGCTTGGTTGGACTAAGTGACTTCTCGACATCCAATTTTTCTGAGCTCGCAATAGTTTCTTCATGCTTTATTGGGCTTGCTGGCTTTTCATCAAGCTTGATTGGGCTTGATAACTTCTCGACATCCAACATTACTGGGCTCACAATTGTTTCTTCATGCGTATGTGGGCTTGGTGCCTTGTCGCCAAGCTTGGTTGGACTTAGTTCCTCCTCGTCATCCAATTTTTCTGCGCTTGCAATAGTTTTATCATGCTTTAGTGGACTGGGTACCTTATCGTCAAGCTTGGTTAGGCTTTGTTCCTTCTCGTCATCTATTTTTTCTGGGCTCGCAAAAGTTTCTTTCTGTTGAAGTGGGCTTGGTGCCTTATCGTCAAGCTTGGTTGGGCTTGGTGCTATCTTGTCATCCATCTTTACTGGGCTCACAATAATTTCTTCATGCATTATTGGGCTTGGCGCCTTGTCATCAAGCTTGGTTGGGCTTGATGCCTTGTCGTCATCAAACTTTACTAGGGTTACAATTGTTTCGTCATGAATATGTGGGCTTGGTGGCTTTTCGTCAAGCTTGGTTGGACTTAGTGACTTCTCGACATCCAATTTTTCTGAGCTCGCAATAGTTTCTTCATGCTTTATTGGGCTTGATGCCTTCTCGTCAACCAACATCACTGGGCTCACAATTGTTTCTTCATGTGTATGTGGGCTTGTTACTTTGTCGCCAAGCTTGGTTGGACTTGGTGCCTCCTCGTCATCCAATTTTTCTGCACTTGCAATAGTTTCATCATGCTTTAGTGGACTAAATAACTTATCGTCAAGCTTGGTTGGGCTTGGTGGCTTATCGTCAAGCTTGGTTGGGCTTTGTTCTTTCTCGTCATCTATTTTTTCTGGGCTCACAATTGTTTCTTCATGATGTAGTGGGCTTGGTGCCTTGTCGCCAAGCTTGGTTGGACTTGGTGCCTCCTCGTAATCCAATTTTTCTGCACTTGCAATAGTTTCTTCATGCTTTAGAGAACTGGGTACCTTATCGTGAAGCTTGGTTGGGCTATGTTCTTTCTCATCATCTATTTTTTCTGGGCTCACAATTGTTTCTTCATGTTGTAGTGGGCTTGGTGCCTTATCGTCAAGCTTGGTTGGGCTTGGTTTCACCTTGTCATCCATCTTTACTGGGCTCACAATTGTTTCTTCATGCGTAATTGGGCTTGGCGCCTTGTCATCAAGCTTGGTTGGGCTTGATGCCTTCTCGTCATGTACTTTCTCTGGGCTAACAATTGTTTCTTCATGCTTTATTGGGCTTGGTGCCTTCTCGTCATCCAATTTTTCTGGGCTCGCAACAGTTTCTTCATGCTTTAGTGGACTATGTAACTTATCATCAAGCTTGGTTGGGCTTTGTTCTTTCTCGTCATCAATTTTTTCTGGGCTCGCAATAGTGTCTTTATGTTGTAGTGGACTTGGTGACTTATCATCAAGCTTGGTTGGGCTTGGTACCTTTTCGTCATCCATCTTCACTGGGCTCACAATTGTTTCTTCATGCATAATTGGGCTTGGCGCCTTGTCATCAAGCTTGGTTGGGCTTAATGCCTTCTCGTCATGTACTTTCTCTGGGCTAACGATTGTTTCTTCATGCTTTATTGGGCTTGGTGGCTTGTCGTCAAGCTTGGTTGGGCTTGGTGCCTTCTCTTCATCCAAATTTTCTGGGCTCGCAATAGTTTCTTCATGCTTTAGTGGACTATGTAACTTATCATCAAGCTTGGTTGGGCTTGGTGGCTTGTCTTCAAGCTTGGTTGGGCTTGATGCTTTGTCGTCATCAAACTTTACTATGGTTACAATTGTTTCGTCATGAATATGTGGGCTTGGTGTCTTTTCGTCAAGCTTGGTTGGACTAAGTGACTTCCCGACATCAAATTTTTCTGAGCTCACAATAATTTTTTCATGCTTTATTGGGCTTGCTGGCTTTTCATCAAGCTTGATTGGGCTTGATGCCTTCTTGTCAACCAACATTACTGGGCTCACAATTGTTTCTTCATGCGTATGTGGGCTTGTTGCCTTGTCGCCAAGCTTCGTTGGACTCGGTGCCTCCTCGTCATCTAATTTTTCTGCACTTGCAATAGTTTCATCATGCTTTAGTGGACTGGGTAACATATCGTCAAGCTTTGTTGGGCTTTGTTCCTTCTCGTCATCTATTTTTTCTGGGCTCGCAATAGTTTCTTTATGTTGAAGTGGACTTGGTGACTTATCGTCAAGCTTAGTTGGGCTTGGTAGCTTGTCGTCAGGCTTGGTTGGGCTTGATGCCTTCTCGTCATCCAATTTTACTAAGCTCACAATTGTTTCTTCATGCGTATGTGGGCTTGTTGCCTTGTCGCCAAGCTTGGTTGGACTCGGTGCCTCCTCGTCATCTAATTTTTCTGCACTTGCAATAGTTTCATCATGCTTTAGTGGACTGGGTAACATATCGTCAAGCTTTGTTGGGCTTTGTTCCTTCTCGTCATCTATTTTTTCTGGGCTCGCAATAGTTTCTTTATGTTGAAGTGGACTTGGTGACTTATCGTCAAGCTTGGTTGGGCTTGGTAGCTTGTCGTCAGGCTTGGTTGGGCTTGATGCCTTCTCGTCATCCAATTTTATTAAGCTCACAATTGTTTCTTCATGCGTATGTGGGCTTGGTGCCTTGTCGCCAAGCTTGGTTGGACTTGGTGCCTCCCCGTCATCAAATTTTTCTGCACTTGCAATATTTTCATCATGCTTTAGTGGACTGGGTAACTTATCGTCAAGCATGGTTGGGCTTTGTTCTTTCTCGTCATCAATTTTTTCTGGGCTCGCAATATTTTCTTTATGTTGTAGTGGACTTGGTGACTTATCGTCAAGCTTGGTTGGGCTTGGTGCCTTCTCGTCATCCAATTTTACTAAGCACACAATAGTTTCTTCATGCTTTATTGGGCTTGTCGTTTTGTCGTCAAGCTTGGTTGGGCTTGGTGCCTTTTCGTCATCCAGTTTTTCTGGGCTCGCAATAGTTTCTTCATGCTTTAGTGGACTGGGTAACTTATCGTCAAGCATGGTTGGGCTTTGTTCTTTCTCGTCATCTATTTTTTCTGGGCTCGCAATAGTTTCTTTATGTTGAAGTGGACTTGGTGACTTATCGTCAAGCTTGGTTGGGCTTGGTAGCTTGTCGTCAGGCTTGGTTGGGCTTGATGCCTTCTGGTCATCCAATTTTACTAAGCTCACAATTGTTTCTTCATGCGTATGTGGGCTTGGTGCCTTGTCGCCAAGCTTGGTTGGACTTGGTGCCTCCCCGTCATCCAATTTTTCTGCGCTTGCAATAGTTTCATCATGCTTTAGTGGACTGGGTAACTTATCGTCAAGCATGGTTGGGCTTTGTTCTTTCTCGTCAACAATGTTTTCTGGGCTCGCAATAGTTTCTTTATGTTGAAGTGGACTTGGTGACTTATCGTCAAGCTTGGTTGGGCTTGGTGCCCTCTCTTCATCCAATTTTACTAAGCACACAATACTTTCTTCATGCTTTATTGGGCTTGTCGTTTTGTCGTCAAGCTTGGTTGGGCTTGGTGCCTTTTCGTCATCCAGTTTTTCTGGGCTCGCAATAGTTTCTTCATGCTTTAGTGGACTGGGTAACTTATCGACAAGCTTGGTTGCACTTGGTGGCTTTTCGTCAAGCTTGGTTGGGCTTGGTGGCTTGTCGTCAGGCTTAGTTGGGCTTGGTGCCGTCTCGTCATCCAACTTTGCTAAGCTCGTATTAGTTTCTTCATGCGTTTGTGGGCTTGGTGCCTTGTCGACAAGCTTGGTTAAACTTGGTGCCTTCTCATCATCAAATTTTTCTGAGCTCGCAATAGTTTCTTCGTGCTTTAGTGGACTGCGTAACATATCGTCAAGCTTGATTGCACTTGGTGGTTTTTCGTTAAGCTTGGTTGGGCTTGGAGCCTTCTCGTCACCCATTTTTTCTAGGCCCCCAATAGTTTCTGCATGCTTTGCTGGGCTTGGTGGCTTTTTGTCAAGCTTGGTAGGGCTTGAGGCCTTCTCGTCATCCAACTTTAATGGGCTCACAATTGTTTCTTCATGCGTATGTGGGCTTGGTGCCTTGTCGCCAAGCTTGGTTGGACTTGGTGCCTCCCCGTCATCCAATTTTTTTGCGCTTGCAATAGTTTCATCATGCTTTAGTGGACTGGGTAACTTATCGTCAAGCATGGTTGGGCTTTGTTCTTGCTCGTCATCAATTTTTTCTGGACTCGCAGTAGTTTCTTTATGTTGTAGTGGACTTGGTGCCTTGTCGACAAGCTTGGTTGGACTTAGTGCCTTCTTGTCAGCCAATTTTTCTGAGCTCGCTATAGTTTCTTCATGCTTTAGTGGACTTGGTAACTTATCGTCAAGCTTGATTGCACTTGGTGGTTTTTCGTTAAACTTGGTTAGGCTTGGAGCCTTCTCGTCACCCATTTTTTCTAGGCTCGCAATAGTTTCTGCATGCTTTGATGGGCTTCGTGGGTTTTCGTCAAGCTTGGTTAGGCTTGATGCTTTCTCGTCATCCAAATTTACTGGGCTAACAATTGTTTCTTCATGTTTTATTGGGCTTGCTGGCTTGTCGTCAAGCTTGGTTGGACTTAGTGCCTTCTTGTCATCCAACTTTACTGAGCTCACAATTGTTTCTTCGTGCTTTATTGGGCTTGCTGGCTTGTCGTCAAGCTTGGTTGGACTTGGTGCCTTCACGTCATCCATGTTTTCTGAGCTCACAATAGTTTCTTCATGCTTTAGTGGACTGGGTAACTTATCGTCAAGCTTTGTTGGGCTTGGTGCCTTCTCGTCATCCAACTTTACTGAGCTCACAATTGTTTCTTCATGCTTTATTGGGCTTGCTGGCTTTTCATCCAGCTTGATCGGGCTTGTAGCCTTTTTGTCATCTAACTTTACTGGGCTCAAAAAAGTTTCTTCATGTTTTATTGGGCTTGCTGGCTTGCCGTCAAGCTTGGTTGGACTTAGTGCCTTCTCGTCATCCAACATTACTGGGCTCACAATTGTTTCTTCGTGCTTTATTGGGCTTGCTGGCTTTTCATCAAGCTTGATTGGGCTTGATGCCTTTTTGTTATCCATCTTTACTGGGCTCACAATAGTTTCTTCATGCTTTATTGGGCTTGCTGGCTTGTCGTCAAGCTTGGTTGGACTTAGTGCCTTCTCGTCATCCAACTTTACTGGGCTCACAATTGTTTGTTCATGCGTATGTGGGCTTGGTGCCCTGTCGCCAAGCTTGGTTGGACTTGGTGCCTCCTTGTCATCGATTTTTTCTGAGCTCACAATAGTTTCTTCATGCTTTAGTGGACTGGGTAACTTTTCGTCAAGCATTGTTGGGCTTGGTGGCTTGTCTTCAAACTTGGTTGGGCTTGATGCCTTGTCGTCATCAAACTTTACTAGGCTTACAATTATTTCGTCATGAATATGTGGGCTTGGTGGCTTTTCGTCAAGCTTGGTTGGACTTAGTGCCTTCTCGACATTCAATTTTTCGGAGCTCGCAATAGTTCTTTCATTCTTTGGTGGACTGGTTAACATATCGTCAAGTTTGGTTGAACTTGGTGGTTTATCATCAAGCTTGGTTGGGCTTGGAGCTTTCTCGTCACCCATATTTTCTAGGCTCGCAATAGTTTCTTTTATTTTTAGTGGGCTTGGTGACTTATCGTCAAGCTTGGTTGGGCTTGAAGGTTTTTCGTCAAGCTTGGTTGAACTAAGTGCTTTCTCGTCATCCAATTTTTCGAAGCTCTCAATAGTTTCTTCATGCACTATTGGGCTTGGTGGCTTTTCTTCAAGCATGGTTGGGCTTGATGCCTTGTCGTCATCAAATTTTACAAGGCTTACAATAGTTTCGTCATGAATCTGTGGGCTTGGTGGCTTTTCGTCAAGCTTGGTTGGACTTAGTGCCTTCTCGTCATCCAACATTACTGGGCTCACAATTGTTTCTACATGCGTATGTGGGCTTGCTGGCTTGTCGTCAAGCTTGGTTGGACTTAGTGCCTTCTCGTCATCCAACTTTACTGTGCTCACAATTGTTTGTTCATGCGTATGTGGGCTTGGTGCTTTGTCGACAAACTTGGTTGGACTTGGTGCCTTGTCACCAAACTTGGTTGGACTTGGTGCCTTTTCGTCATTCGATTTTTCTGAGCTCGCAATAGTTTCTTCATGCTTTAGTGGACTGGGTAATTTATCGTCAAGCTTGGTTGCACTTGGTGGTTTTTCGTCAAGCTTGGTTGGGCTTGGAGCCTTCTTGTCACCCATTTTTTCTAGGCTCGCAATAGTTTCTTCATGCTTTGCTGGACTTGGTGCATTTTCGTCTCCTTTTGTTGCTGGGCTCGCAATAGCTTCTTCATGTTTTAGTGAACTGGATGACTTATCTTCAAGCTTGGTTGGGCTCGGCGGCTTTTTGTCAAGCTTGGTTGGACTTAGTGCCTTTTCGTCATCCAAATTTACTGGGCTCACTATAGTTTCTTCATGCTTTAGTGGGCTTGCTGGCTTGTCATCAAGCGTGGTTAGGCTTGGTGCGTTCTGTTCATCCAACTTTTCTGGGCTCACAATATTTTCTTCATGTTTTAGTATACTGGGTAACTTATCGTCAAGCTTGGTTGGACTTAGTGCCTTCTCGTCATCCAACATTACTGGGCTCACAATTTTTTCTTCATGCGTATGTGGGCTTGCTGGCTTGTCGTCAAGCTTGGTTGGACTTGGTGCCTCCTCGTCATCGATTTTTTCTGAGCTCACAATTGTTTCTTCATGCGTGTGTGGGCTTGGTGCTTTGTCGACAAGCGTGGTTGGACTTGGTGCCTTGTCGCCAAGCTTGGTTGGACTTGGTGCCTTCTGTTCATCCAACTTTTCTGGGCTCACAATATTTTCTTCATGTTTTAGTATACTGGGTAACTTATCGTCAAGCTTGGTTAAGCTTGGTGGCTTTTCTTCAAGCATGGTTGGGCTTGATGCCTTGTCGTCATCAAATTTTACAAGGCTTACAATTGTTTCGTCATGAATCTGTGGGCTTGGTGGCTTTTTGTCAAGCTTGGTTGGACTTAGTGCCTTTTCGTCATCCAAATTTACTGGGCTCACTATGGTTTCTTCATGGTTTAGTGGGCTTGCTGGCTTGTCATCAAGCGTGGTTAGGCTTGGTGCCTTCTGTTCATCCAACTTTTCTGGGCTCACAATATTTTCTTCATGTTTTAGTATACTGGGTAACTTATCGTCAAGCTTGGTTAGGCTTGGTGGCTTATCTTCGAGCTTGGTTGGGGTTGGCGCCTTCTCGTCATCCAATTTTACTAAGCTCACAATTGTTTCTTCATGCGTATGTGGGCTTGGTGCTTTGTCGACAAGCTTGGTTGGACTTGGCGCCTTCTCGTCATCTAATATTTCTGGGCTCGCAATAGTTTCTTCATATGTATGTGGGCTTGGTACCTTGTCGACAAGCTTAGTTGGACGTAGTACCTTCTCGTTATCCCACTTTTCTAGGCTCACAATAGTTTCTTCATGCTTTGCTGGGCTTGGTGGCTTTTCGTCAAGCTTGGTTGGGCTTGGTGCCTTCTCGTCATCCAACTTTACTGGGCTCACAATTGTTTCTTTATGTTTTATTGGGCTTGCTGGCTTGTCGTCAAGCTTGGTTGGTCTTGTTGCCTTCTCGTCATCTAACTTTACTAAGCTCATAATTGTTTCTTCATGCGTGTGTGGGCTTGGTGCCTTGTCGACAAGCTTGGTTGGACTTGGTGCCTTCTCGTCATCCAACTTTTCTGGGCTCGCAATAGTTTCTTCATGCTTTACTGGGCTTGGTGGCTTTTCGTCAAGCTTGGTTGGGCTTGATGCTTTCTCGTCATCCAACTTTACTGGGCTCACAATTGTTTCCTCATGTTTAATTGGGCTTGATGGCTTGTCGTCAAGCTTGGTTGAACTTAGTGCCTTCTCGTCATCCAACTTTACTGGGCTCACAATAGTTTCTTCATGCTTCATTGGGCTTGCTGGCTTGTCTTCAAGCTTGATTGGGCTTGGTGCCTTGTAGTCATCCAATTTTACTAAGCTCACAATTGTTTCTTCATACGAATGTGGGCTTGGTGCCTTGTCGACAAGCTTGGTTGGACTTGGTGCTTTCTCGTCATCCAACTTTTCTGAGCTCCTAATAGTTTCTTCATGCTTTAGTGGACTGGGTAACTTATCGTCAAGCTTGATTGGGCTTGGTGGCTTTTCGTCATCCAACTTTACTGGGCTCACAATAGTTTCTTCATGCTTTGTTGGGCTTCTTGGCTTACCGTCAAGCTTGGTTGGACTTGATGCCTTCTCATCATCCAAATTTACTGGGCTTACAATAGTTTCTTCATGTTTTAGTGGACTATGTAACTTATCGTCAAGCTTGGTAGGGCTTGGTGCCGTCTCGTCATCAATTTTTTCTGGGCTCGCAATAGTTTCTTTATGCTGTAGTGGGCTTGGTAACTTATCGTCAAGCTTGATTGGGCTTGGTGGCTTTTCGTCATCCAACTTTACTGGGCTCACAATAGTTTCTTCATGCTTTGTTGGGCTTCTTGGCTTACCGTCAAGCTTGGTTGGACTTGATGCCTTCTCATCATCCAAATTTACTGGGCTTACAATAGTTTCTTCATGTTTTAGTGGACTATGTAACTTATCGTCAAGCTTGGTAGGGCTTGGTGCCGTCTCGTCATCAATTTTTTCTGGGCTCGCAATAGTTTCTTTATGCTGTAGTGGGCTTGGTAACTTATCGTCAAGCTTGATTGGGCTTGGTGGCTTTTCGTCATCCAACTTTACTGGGCTCACAATAGTTTCTTCATGCTTTGTTGGGCTTCTTGGCTTACCGTCAAGCTTGGTTGGACTTGATGCCTTCTCATCATCCAAATTTACTGGGCTTACAATAGTTTCTTCATGTTTTAGTGGACTATGTAACTTATCGTCAAGCTTGGTAGGGCTTGGTGCCGTCTCGTCATCAATTTTTTCTGGGCTCGCAATAGTTTCTTTATGCTGTAGTGGGCTTGGTAACTTATCGTCAAGCTTGATTGGGCTTGGTGGCTTTTCGTCATCCAACTTTACTGGGCTCACAATAGTTTCTTCATGCTTCATTGGGCTTGCTGGCTTGTCGTCAAGCTTGATTGGGCTTGGTGCCTTGTAGTCATCCAATTTTACTAAGCTCACAATTGTTTCTTCATACGAATGTGGGCTTGGTGCCTTGTCGACAAGCTTGGTTGGACTTGGTGCTTTCTCGTCATCCAACTTTTCTGAGCTCCTAATAGTTTCTTCATGCTTTAGTGGACTGGGTAACTTATCGTCAAGCTTGATTGGGCTTGGTGGCTTTTCGTCATCCAACTTTACTGGGCTCACAATAGTTTCTTCATGCTTTGTTGGGCTTCTTGGCTTACCGTCAAGCTTGGTTGGACTTGATGCCTTCTCATCATCCAAATTTACTGGGCTTACAATAGTTTCTTCATGTTTTAGTGGACTGGGTAATTTATCGTCAAGCTTGGTTGCACTTGGCGGTTTTTCGTCAAGCTTGGTTGGGCTTGGAGCCTTTTCGACACCCATTTTTTCTAGGCTCGCAATAGTTTCTTCAAGCTTTGCTGGGCTTGGTGGCATTTCGTCAAGCTTGGTTGGATGTGGTACCTTCTCGGCATCAAACTTTGCTGGGCTCGTATTAGTTTCTCCATGCTTTAGTGGACTGTGTAACTTATCATCAAGCTTAGTTGCACTTGGTGGCTTTTCGTCAAGCTTGGTTGGGCTTGGAGCCTTCTTATCACCCATTTTTTCTGAGCTCGCAATAGTTTCTTCATGCTTTACTAGGCTTGGTGGCTTTTCGTCAAGTTTGGTTGGGCTTGATGCCTTCTCGTCATCCAACTTTACTGGGCTTACAATAGTTTCTTCATGCTTTTTTGGGCTTAGTGGTTTATCGTCAAGCTTGGTTGGACTTGGTGTCTTCTCGACATCCAACTTTTCTGGGCTCGCAATAGTTTCTTCATGCTTTAGTGGACTGTGTAACTTATCGTCAAGCTTAGTTGGGCTTGGTGCCTTCTCGTCATCTATTTTTTCCGGGCTCGCAATAGTTTCTTTATACTGTACTGGGCTTGGTGACTTGTCGTGAAGCTTGGTTGGGCTTGGTGCCTTCCCGTCATCCAACTTTACTAAGCTCACAATTGTTTCTTCATGCGTATGTGGGCTTGGTGCCTTGTCGACAAGCTTGGTTGGACTTGGTGCCTTCTCGTCATCCAATATTTCTGGGCTCGCAATAGTTTTGTCATGCTTTACTGGGCTTGGTGGCTTTTCGTCAAGCTTGGTTAGACTTAGTGCCTTCTCGTCATCAAATTTTTCTGGGCTCGCAATAGTTTCTTCATGCTTTATTGGGCTTGCTGGCTTTTCGTCAAGCTTGATTGTTCTTGATGCCTTTTCGTCATCCAACTTTACAGGGCTCACGATAGTTTCTTCATGCTTCATTGGGCTTGGTGGCTTGTCGTCAGGCTTAGTTGGGCTTGATGCCGTCTCTTCATCCAACTTTACTAAGCTCGCAATAGTTTCTTCATGCGTATGTGGGCTTGGTGCCTTGTCGACAAGCTTGGTTGGACTTGGCGCCTTCTCGTCATCTAATTTTTCTGGGCTCGCAATAGTTTCTTCATGCTTTATTGGACTTGCTAGCTTTTCATCAAGCTTGATTGGGCTTGATGCCTTTTCGTCATCCAACTTTACTGGGCTCACAATAGTTTCTTCATGCTTTAGTGGACTGGTTAACTTATCGACAAGCTTGGTTGGGCTTGGTGCCTTCTGGTTATCTAAGTTTTCCAGACTTGCACTAGTTTTATCATGCTTTAGTGTGCTTTCAATCGTTTCTTCATGCTTTATTGGGCTTGGTGTTTTGTCGTCAAGCTTGGTTGGGCTTGGTGCCTTCTCGTCATTCAGTTTTTCTGGGCTCGCAATAGTTTCTTCATGCTTTAGTGGACTGGGTAACTTATCGACAAGCTTGGTTGGGCTTGGTAGCTTGTCGCCAAGTTTGTTTGGGCTTGGTGCCTTCTCGTTATCTAAGTTTTCCAGACTTGCACTAGTTTTATCATGCTTTAGTGTGCTTTCAATAGTTTCTTCATGCTTTAGTGTGATCTTGGTTGGGCTTGGTGGCTTGTCGCCAAGCTTGTTTGGGTTTGGTGGCTTATCACCAAGCTTGTTTGGGCTTGGTACCTTATCGTCTTCTTTACCAGGCAAAGAAACTTTCTCGTCTGGTTTGTGTGAGCTTACAATAATGTCTTCATGCTGTATTGAGCTTGGTGGCTTGTCGTCATCTATTTTTGCTACGCTTGTTATAATGTTTTCAGTTTTCGGCAGAGTTGGTGTCTTAGCGTCTTCTTTACCAGGCAATGAAACCATCTCTTCAGGTTTGTCTGTGCTTACATTAAATTCTTCATGCTTTATTGCCTTTTCGTCAAGTTGGATTGGGCTTGGAGCCGCCTTGTCATCGATTTTTTCCTTGCTCGTAGAAATTATATCAATGCCAATTAGATATGGTACTTTTTCGATGACTTTGATTGAGCTTGGTGACTTGTCATCCATATTTGTTGGACTTGGTATCTTATCATCTTTGGTGCTAGGGCTTGGAATTTTGTCTTCAGTTTTGTCTAAACTTAGTATAATTTCATCGAGCTTAGTTGGACTAAGTACCTTTTCATCAAGTGTGACTGGGCTTGTAGCTATCATATCTTCGAGTTTTTCTACGCTCGTAGAAATCACCTCAATGCCTATTGCTTTGTCCATTATTTTGATTGAGCTTGGTACCTTATAATTTTCCTTGCTGGGGCTAGAAATTTTGTCTTCTGTTTTGTCAAAACTGACAATAGTTTCGTCGACCTTAGTTGGACTTAGTGCTTTTTCGTTAAGTTTGATTGGGCTTGGTGCTCTATTGGCATCTATTTTTTCTATGCTCGTAGTAATTACATCAAGGCCAACTGGACTTTGTGCTTTGCCGATAATTTCGATTGGGCTTGGCGGCTTATCGTCTATTTTTGTTGGACTTGTTGTCTTATAGAGTTCCGTGCTAGGAGTTTTATCTAAAGTAACAATAATTTCATCGAGCTTAGATGGACTATGTGCCTTTTCATCAAGATTGATTGGGCTTGGGGCGGTCTTGTCATCGATTGTTTCTACACTTGTAGAACTCACATCAATGCCTATTGGACTAGGTGCTTCCTCGATAACATTTTTTGGGCTTGGTGCCTTGTCGTCCATAGTTATCGGACTCACTGCCTTATTGTCTTCTGTGCTAAGGCTAGGAATTTTGTCTTCAGTTTTATCTAAACTTAGCATAGTTTCATCGTGCTTAATTGGGCTTGGTGTCTTTTCGTCAAATTTGATTGGGCTTTGCGCCTTCTTGTCCATTGTCGTCGGACTCGGTGCTTTATCGTGTTCCGTGCTAGGGCTTGAAATTTTGTCTAAACTTATAATAGTTTCATCGTGCTTAGTTGGACTGTGTGCTTTGTCAAAGAGTTTTAGAATTGGCACCTTGTCGTCTATTTTTGGAGAACTTGGAGCCTGATCATCTTTAGTGCAAGGAATGTTGTCTTCAGTTTTATCTAACCTCACAATTGTTTCGTCGAGTTTACTTGGAATTAATGCCGTATCAAGTTTGATAGTATTTGATACCACCGTGTCTGTATATGAGTGTTTACTATATTTGCTCAGAGTCTTACCATCAAGCTTGATTGGGCTTGGAATTTCGTCATCTAATTGGACTTCATTTTTTATTTTCTTTTGTTGTGTCGCTTGACCTAAAAATTGTTCATCAGTTATCGTTGTGATAGCAGCAATGTTTTTAGCAAGATCACCATCGATGTGTTTGATTTTCGTGAATTCATAGATATCTTTTTCATAACCAACTTGCTTTTCATCAAGTTTGTCAGAAACGATATTAATATTTGCTATATCTAACTCTGTCTGAATACTTTGTAGTAATTCTTGCGGTATAAGTGTTTTTCCATCGCACGTCATATCTGTGTCCTCAGAAATTTCTGATAATAGTTTAATTTTTTCTTCATATTTTGTTATAACATCATTATCTTTGTGGTCGTCACCATTTTGTGTAATAATGAATTTCTCTTTAAGATCCTCTGTAGTAATATTTGATTTGATTTCATGTTCTGGTTTTGTATCGACTAATAACTTCAAACTTCCTTCTTTATTTTGTTTTTCTTTTAATTCTTGGCTCAGTGTTCCTTCCAATTGTTCATCTAAATTAGTTTCTGTAGGCAAAGATGCTATATCTATATTTTCATCTATTTTTTTATACAGTTCACGGGATTCCGTTGGAGAAGATGTTATCTTTTTCTGTACCACAGCATCATCTTTTATTTTCTGAGCCTCTTTCTCTGTACTAGGTTCTTTAATATGAACTTTGCTGAGACGGGCTTCAGAATCTTTGAGTAAACTTTGTGGCCTGTCATCGATGGTGATTACATCCTTATCACTTATTTTGTCTTTCTTTGCGACCTCAACTTTTTCTATGCTTTCGATAGCAGAATCGAGGTTTTTTTCTGAATAATCTACCTCTATTTTATCTGGCAATATCCTATGTATGATAGACTCTTCTTTCTTTTTTAAATCAGAAATTTTTTCTTCTAGTTTTTCTAATGTCTTAGCTGATTCTAATGTTGTAGTTACTTTCATGTCAGATTTGATATTGTTTTCTCCAAAATCAATTTCTGATCCATCAATCGACGTTTTAGATAAATATGTTTCAGAAATATCGCCATCGTTTATTCTTGTTTCTTGTTTTGTCTGTTTATCGTTTGTTATATTTAGTTTGTCTATACTTACTAGAGATGGGGCAACAGTTTCAATGGCTTGTCTCGATAATTTATCAGAGATATCATGTGGAACATCTTGTTTATCATCAGGTATAAATTCTATTTGTTTTTTTATCCTTTCTTTACAATCACTAATTTCTTGGGTAATGAATTGCTTTGATATTTGAATTTCACTTGTGTGTTCTATAGGTTTTCCCATTATTTTTTGTTGTTCAAGACTTGTTTCATGTGTTTCTGTAATACTTTTTGATAAATTTACCTCTTTTTCTTCAATATCTACGTGCATGTCAACGTTGCTTTCGTCTTTAGCCAAAATTAATTTAAACTCTTCGGCTATTGGAGCCTCTTGTTCTAACACTTGTGTTATATTATTTGTTTCTTTGATTGATTGTACATCAGTAACTGTGACAGATACTTTTTCATCTTTTAATTCGCGTTTTATTCTTTTTACCTCACTAAGAACCGTTTTGTCTGAGGTTTCACTTATTTCTTCAGACGTAATTGATCTGACAGGAGAAATTTCTTTACGGATCATCTCAGCTACCTCATGCTCCGATTTTACTTTAGTAAGGCTTACTTGAGGCTTTTGTTCAGTTTCACTTGATAAAAACAATTTAGTTGCTTCAATAGCACTTGTGATTGTTGTTTCTACCATACCAAAACATTCAGGTGATTTTCGAAGTATTGTAGGTGATTTTTCAGCCATAATTTCTTCAAGGCTCTTGTCAGACTTTAAAACTTCTGCAACATCAGCTACTATCTTTTCGACATCTTTTGGACTGAGTGGAGGTTTTTCAATATCATCCAACTTTTGAGCTTCTTCTATCTCCTTTTCAACGTCCTCAGGTATTGACGGTATCTTTTCAGGCATACATGGTACTTCTTCAACAAGAATTATATCATCTTTAATTGGTGAATCAAGTGTAGTAATATGAGTTTCTCGTAATTTTTCTGTATATTGTGCATAATCATAACCAGTGTCATCATATTCTTTGACAGGCTTTAATTCTTTTACATTTGTTAATGACATTTTCATTTGGTCATGATACATTGGAGATTCTGGAGCTGATCCAGGTGTGACCGTCACTACTTCGGGGTGTGATGCACATTCTACAGTTTTTACTATAACATCTTCTTGAATCGCCTTGGCTTCTTTCATATATACATCGTGTTCTTTGTTCAAAAGCGGTAAGTCCCTGGGAACTTTGATTTCTTGAATAAAACCGATATCTGGCTTACGTTTGAAAATGTCATCTTCTTGTGGTGTTTTCTTTTCTTCGTAAAGTCTATAATCAACTTCTTCGTGTAGTGGTAAATCAGCTACTTCATCTGGAGTTTTCACGATTTCTCTGATTGGAGCTGGATGCGATTCAAGTTTAGGGCTCCTTTCTAACAATGAAGGCTTTTGGGTATCTATTAAAGACTGGGGTGGAATTACTTCTTTCTTTTGTTCTTTAACAATATTTTCTTCTATATGTTGATCTTCTTTAATATCATCAAGGGTTATACGTTCATCTTCCGGAAGCGTAGGAGCAGTAGTGGCACCGGATTCAAATGTTGTTGAAATTTTTTCATCAGGTTGTGATTCTTGAATTATGTTAAGTTCCAGTGAATCTTTAGGTTTTGCGACACTCTTACTTTCGGATGTCCTCTTTTCACTACTGATGTCTTGTTTTTCTTCAATGCTAACTGAGTGTTCTTTAGATTCCAATTGCCTAGGTTCATTTTCTATTAGTTCTTCCGTTTTTATCGTCATTTCTTTGATTGTGTTTCCATCAGATTTTCGAACTCCATCTTTTTTCTTTTCGGATTCTTCTTTATCTTTTACGTGTTTTTGTAATTCATCTTCTAGCTCACGTTTAATTTCATGGTCGGCGACAGAATCTTCAGTATATTGATCGACTTCTTCTTTTTCTATAATCAAATATTCCTCTTCGAATTCACCGTCGGCAGTCGTTTCAGTCTTTGTGTCATCTAACATACATGTAATTTTTTCAATATCAGAACGTCCAACATATTCAATTTTTTCCTCAGCTTCACTATCTCTGTTAAATACCGCTTCAATTTCTCTTACGATTTCTTGTTCTTCCTTCTCATCAAGTTCTTGTAGTTTAATGTCATCAAGAGATTTAGAAGTATCTTCATCCGATTTTTTAGCATCTTTTAAAATATCCTCGTAATTTACTCTTTGCAGACCTTTCAATTTTGATGTATCAGTCTTAATCGCTTTAATCGACTTAGTCGGGCTTTTCATAGTCTTTAATCCTTTGACCGGTGATGCTAATGGCCGTGGCCTACGCGAAATTGGTTCACGTTTTGTTTTCAAATCCTTTTTCTCACCTGCTTTTTGAGCTACATCTCGTTTTGGTGAGGCTTGCTTGTATTTAGACTCCACAACTCTGCGATTATTTGCTTCTTTCGTACTCTTAGCAGGAGTACTGCTTGGACTCAGTCTTCTCGTTTTGGCTTTTATCCTTTCTTTTGCTGCAGATTGAGTCGTAGCAGTTTTACTGTCAATAGTTTTTTTTGGTGTCGTAGGAGGAGATTTTTTATCTTCGGTAATGATTTTTTTTGTCTCAGTTGTATTTGATATAATTTTTCTTTCAACAGGTCTCGGAGAAGCTTTATGACTAACTTTATTTCTTGTCATTGAAGTTGTCACTTCAGTTTTTGTTCGGCTTTCAACTTTTCTTCTAGTTTCAGTTTTAATTTTAACTTCACTTTCATTTTTTTTAGTTTCAGATACTTTAGCTATTGAGTCTTTATCTTCAGTCTTTTCAGTACTTCGTTTTGTTTTCTTTTCTATGTATTTTTCTTTTTTCTTCATGTTTTTCTTTTTAGTTATACCATCTATCACAGTGCTCTCGTATAGAGCAATTTTATCATCTAATTTTGCAGTCTCTATCCTCGCTGTAACCGCGTTTTGAAGAACGGATTCAATTTTTTTGTCTTCGCCGTCTACCAATTCATTGATTAGTTTATTATCAATAATATTAGTAGAGTCAGTTTCATCTTTTATTAAAAGAGAATCATGTTCAAAAACTTTCTCATCTTTCGTCTTTTCACTGATAATACTTTTTTCTTTGCTTACTCTCACAGCTGCTTGTTTTGTTGTTTTAGTCATCATTACTGATGTAGCAGTTGTTGTTGTCGTCGCTGTGGCAGCGGCAGACGTCGTAGTCATTTGTCGTCCTGTACACGTTGGATGTTGAAGAAATTCCATATGTTTTAGTTTTTCTAGGCCTTCGAATATTTTGTGTTGTGGTGTTGATCCCGGAAACATTATCCTAGTTACAGTGTCGTCGGGGTTGGCTGGCCGCCAAATTAAAAGCGCACATATTGATACTAAATTAGGAATTGGAAAATTGAATTGTCCTGATACACTTGCGCCTTCAAAGAGTTTTTGCTCACTATTGTGCCACTTCTTTAAAAAATCACGAACGTATTTGGAGTCCTTGGACGGATTCAGTACGTACATGTCGAGGGTTCCTGAAACAAAACAAATGGTTAAGTCATTTGAAATAGGTATTCAATTTTTTACATCTCACCAAAGTTTCATCGCAATCGGAAGAATGGTATGGCAGTGCGTAAAATACGCATAAACAAACTTTTTTTTACCAATGACAACCAGGCAGGTCGGTCACCTGATGGTAAGTGACTTGACTGCCGTCGCCGACATACATTAGCAATACCAGGGGGATTACCAATGTGTAGACGAACTTTTAAGTTTGATTTTTATGAATACTACGTACCATGTCCTACTTTATGGTATAAATTGATGGGTTCAGGGCTTCGGTAGCAGTGCTGCGGCTTCAGGTTGAGGTATCGGAGGTCGGCCATCATGTCGGCCCCTTCCTGCATAAGGGACACTAACAGAGGATCGACGTGCTTGTTACCATCGGGCCTGGCGAGGGCTCTGCTCTCCTGTAACGAACATTTATCTGTATATATAAAAGGCAATCGTTACTGATTGTTCTTATTGTTCAACCTACTTGTTATAAACTTGTTAGTAGTCACAGTGAAAACATATTGCATGTTTTAATTCATACGTTTTTAATAAGTTTTTTTTTAGCAGGCTCAAGTAAGTCATGCTCGCTTTAAAGCCTTAGCGTTCGGCGGCGTCGTGTGGCGGGTCGCTCACTTCCCTAAAACAGGGCGAGGAGGGCGATGGCTGCCACACGCGTCATACTTGTGAACAGGTGCTGCTTGTGGGGGCTGGTTTGCTTGAGTTTGTTGTTTACTAAATCAATCTTAACTAAATTATATTTCTTTATTCCTTTTTTGCTGCCATATTTAACACATATATTATCAGTGAGACTATATAAATAATTATTAAAATGATGTAGGTTTAAGTTGCTTTAAAAAAAAGAGTAGGTAATTGCCGAGTTTATTGCCGGCTCGTCTCAGCAAAAGCAACCTTCCGAACCGAGCATTAGAATTTCACATGAATCAAACATTGGCTATTTGACAGCTGTAATATATATGTAAGCTGTAATATATATAATTTTATTTTTTTGTGTTGTACGTGTCTAATTATTTTAATCTAATGTGTGATGTACAATAATCCAATTATGAGTTTATGTTACTTGAAATAAATGAATTTGAATTTGAATTTGTAATGAAAAAACATGAATTATGTTAGATATGGTAGCTTATAAGTTAAGAACAATTATACAATATGTTTTTTGCATAAAAATAATTTGTAAATAATTTATTTTTGAAAAATAAACTTGAGTTTATTTATCTGTGAATTACAAGAACCGAAACACGGGCGGCCATGATTCTTTAAAATTTGACGTCACATTACACCAAATAAACAAAACGTCGTGTATTTTTCGTTTGCGGTAATTTATCAGGATATTTAATTAGGCACGGCATATTTTTGTAGCTTGTCATTTTCAAAAATCAAGCAAAAAAACTAAACTTTCCACTCAAAATATGCTGAAGAGTTAGAGCGATCGTCGTTACTTTTGTTTATTTATTGGGGTATGACGTCACAGTACCATATGTCACGTGACCGGCTGTTGTCGTGCGAGTTTCAAATTAATGAATAAAAAATCTATTTTTTATCCAATAAATAAGGGTTTTTTGAGATAAAAATTAATGTAAGAGGTATAAAATAAGCCTACGCAAATGTTTTAATACTTTTCCGAAAACTGTCAAGTAGCCAATTGCGACGATTTGATGATTTTATTTAATAATGATATTTTTGATTTGACTGACTGATCTATCGAGACAGCTCAAACCACTGAACAGATTGTGTTGAAATTCGGCACGCAGATTGTCACGCGTGTTATGACGTAGTTAATCAAGATTCGCCCCCTATTAGATACGATTCAGGTTAATTTGTCTAAATATTTTTTTATGGGGCCCAGTTATTACTCTGGCAAATATAAACCGATTATGATAGTAAGAAATGAAAATGTTCGTGCCATATCCTGTGCTATGTAGTTGACCCTATATATCTACACTAATATTAAGAGGTTTGTAAGTTTGTATGTAGGAAGTAATCTCCGAAACTACTGATCTGGTTTTGAAACTTCATTCACTAATTAGATGCTACATTATACCAGACTAGGTACTATTTATCTCAAAAACGAGGAGCGTTCACCTGATGGTAAGTGAATTCTGTCGCCTATAGACTATGCTATTAGCAAGTTTAAATGTTTTGTCGACCTTTTTATTAATGCCTTCTTAAAGGCAACTGGCTCTCAAGTGCAACTGCCGGAACACACCACGGGTGAAAATTAAACCTAAAATAGTAATAATTCCACAATTTACATTTTTAACCACTTTGCAATCACTTTAGAAGGAAACAAATTGAAATTGCACTAAAATCACTAGAACTAAAACACTGCACTGAGAGCGGTCTACCAACGGAAATGACAATATGGAGACTGGTTACACGAGTATGCTTCAGTAGACATGACATTGCCGTATTAGTATCAGTAAAACACAGATCATAAACTAATCACTTTGTTTTTTTTTATTCTGGATACGCTTGTGTTTGACCACAATCTCACCATGGTAAGTGACGATGTGGCCGAAGGTGATACTCGTAAGCACACAAAGCCTAGATGGGAACTGGCTCTCAAGTGCAGCTGTCGGAACACACCGATAGGTGCTTGGTGACAGATTTTCAACTTGACGGTGGTAGCCAGCCAGTCGGGTACTACAAAACACCCTACCACCGTGCTATGGTTTCCTTCACGCAAAGCTCAAGCTCATTGTAGGATTCGAACCCACGACCTTCGCCGTGGTTTCCGACGTCACTACAACTGAGCTATCATTGTCGAAATTATTAAAAAGTTTTCCATTACCGGACGTCCAACAGATGTGAAACATCAATGTTAATATTAGAATTCATAATTGTTATGAAAAAACCAAAAAAAATATGGAATAAAAAGAAGTTTCGTTAATGAAACCTTTTTGGTTATATTTCGATTCAATAATATTGTTACCGTCTTTAAGCACTTTAAAAACAAAATGGAAGGCGATGATAGCTCAGTGGTAAGTGACGTCGAATACCGCGACGAAGGTCGTGGGTTCGAATCCTACAATGAGCTTGAGCTTTCGGTGAAGGAAAACATCGTGAGGAAACCATAGCACAGTGGTAGGGTACTTTGTAGTACCCAACTGGCTGGCTACCACCCTCAAGTTGAAAACCTGTCGCCAAGCACCTATCGGTGTGTTCCGACAGCTGCACTTGAGAGCCAGTTCCTATCTAGGCTTTGTGTGCTTACCACCTTCGGCCACATCATCACTTACCATGGTGAGATTGTGGTCAAACACAAGCTTATCCAGAATAAAAAAAAAAGATATGGAGACGAGAACGATTGCGTAGAGGGGGAATCACGGAACGACATGCCGATGCCGACACGACATAGAAGTCGGCTTTACTGCCAAAGCGCGCCAATAGGATGTTTCACATCCAAAAAATATGGCAGTTAACTACTTTTAAAAGCTAAAAAAATATTGCGATGATCTTCAAGTTATGTCTACTGAAGTATTTTCATCATATTACACTGGACAATGAATACCTAGTGCAGTTATTATAAATTTATTGTAACTTTTACTAAAATACCTTTTTGCTTTGCAATCATACAAACGATTGTGTAAAATATTATCAAGAGTAGATCTTCCATCATTCTTGACTCTATTTACTCATTCACAGGCTGGTACCAGCGCAATATCAGTAGGCAGAATGCCCAATGAAGTGTATCCTAAGGCTATGGTTACATATTCGACCTTGGCTAAAGGCGCCCGTGTGGCGCTAATCGTGTTTCTTATCTTACACACAGCAGTTCGCAAAGAAAAAACACCCCACTCTTTTTCCTATTCCTTACAGTGAAAGTGTGGATCCAGATTAAATAAAACCATATCCATGTATTTTGTGACTCCTTGGGGGTCAATCCAAAAACAATCTTAATAAAAGATTTTAGAATCCCTATGAATTATAATTATGTATGTATTATTGCAATAAATAGTATCAATTTTTTTTCGCTAGTGTTGTAATGCTGCATATCGACATAGACATATCGATAGCACTACAACACTAGCGAAAGGATGCACACTTGCACTGTAAGGGATTAGGAAGAAGAGTGGGACGCGTCTTCGTACGGAACTATCTATAAATTATAACTGATATCTTACTAATATTATGAATGTGAAAGTTTGGATGGATGGATGGATGTATGTTTGTTACTCATTTACGCCAGAACGGCTGAATGGATCTGGTTGAAATTTGGCATGGAGATAGATTATAGTCTGGAATAGCACATATGCTACTTTTTATCCCGGGTTAAAGTTAAGATCCCTCGGGAACGCGGGTGAAACCGCGCGGAACAGCCAGTACTCCATAAATAGAGTAGTGTCTATAACCAACTACGCCAACCAGCCAGTCAATTCAAATTAGCTAAGATAAAATGAGTAAAGTAAAGAGAGAGTATGTAGGTAACTAATGCGGGTTATAATGTTTTATGTATTTTTGATAAAATTGTTAATCATTTGAAAAAAAAAGCCAATATAGTCTGATGGTCCAAAAATATTTAAAAAATGTAACCTTGCCGGTTCTTCTCAGTTGAAGGCTGACTTTCGAACCGGTGGTAACTTCTGTAATTCGACCTTCGTAAGTGCCCTTCTAGGACCTAAACTGAATAAATGGTTTTGACTAAGAGGAATATAAAGCATTTTTACCTCTAGGTTGCAGAAGAAGTGTCCAATCTGCGGATAGACGTTAGAAATCGCCTTCCTGTGCAGAACCGCCGCCATTCCAGAGAGGGAGCAGTTGTTGATTCTCGTGAACAGCACCGCGTCGAGCCGGTCCAGGTGCCGGGCGAAGTCCCACCAGCAAGCCTTGCGAGAGAATCCCCCGTCCACTGGAATTGTACACGCAGTATTGTAAGTAAAGATTTATTTTTATTCTGGATAAGCTTGTGTTTGACCACAATCTCACCATGATAAGTGATGATGTGGCCGAAGGTGGTAAGCACACAAAGCCTAGATGGGATCTGGCTCTCAAGTGCAGCTGTCGGAACACACCGATAGGTGCTTGGCGACAGATTTTCAACTTGAGGGTGGTATCCAGCCAGTCGGGTACTACAAAGTACCCTATCACCGTGCTATGGTTTCCTCGCGATGTTTACCTTCACCGAAAGCTCAAGCTCATTGTAGGATTCGAACCCACGACCTTCGTCGCGGTATTCGACGTCACTTACCACTGAGCTATCATCGCCTTAAAAAAATATGTTATAGATAGTGCTTCCAGGAAGATGCCTCCCACTCTTTTTCCTAATTCCTTACATTATTCCTTACACTTATTATCAAAAAAGTCGTTTCATAAATAATTAAATATCCTCGGACATTTGTTCACACACGGCTATCTGATCCCAAACTAAGCAGAGCTTGTAATAAATACATACTTAAATAAATAATTACACCCAGACTCAGGACAAACAGACATGTTCATGCACACAAATGTCTGTCCTGGATGGGAATCGAACCCACGACCTGCGGCGTGATAGGTAGTGTGTTAACCAACCACGCCAACCGGCCTGTCGACTAAATTTATGACAAAAATAGTTTTTTTTTATTTTTTTTCCTAGTTGCAGCTATTTGGGGCGGAGCTTGGGCGGAGACAGCAACCGCACGAAAATAATGACCGTAGATAGGATGTCATTCAGGCGATTCCAGTAGAAAAAGAACTTTAAAATTTTTCACCTCTTGTTTTTCTTTTAAACCATCCCTGTAGGTATTTGAGACAACAAAACAAAAAAAAAACAAATTAGTCTAGCCGTTTTTGAGTTTTTAGAATTAATTTTTGTATATTAAGTAGATAGATAGATGACTGACTAAAAAGCAGGCGGTATATCTGAAAGTTCCTCTAGATCACGGTAGAGTCGTATTAATTTACACGATCTATTCACTCTCATGTTAAGTATTTTCTGTTAAACTATTTTGACCAATCGCTATTTGTCATTGTATCATAATCTACCCAATAATAAGCTTCAGTATATTGATTTTTCTACGGATTTACTAGAGTTAGTTAAAAGTCACTGTTACAACTTATGACCCCAATTTCCGAGAATCAAACAATAAATATTCATTGTCCTTGATAGCTTTTAATTATTTACCGTGTGCAATGGATCCATTGAAGCATTGCCAATAAACTCGTCGGCTCGAAATGAGGCGTCATATTGGGTAAATACTGTTTTCAATAACGTTCATTGGATATTGCTGTTAATTTCCGTTCCCATAACGAAGTTCCTTATCGCGCGTTGTGAAAGGGGGCTAGACGGAAAAAATACTTACGAAAAATTGTCACGACACTTTTAGTGTCAAAAGTGCGTTGACTTGTCTCTCTCTCTCTCTCCCTCTCTCTTATAGAAAGCAAGCCAGATAAGTGCCGTTCATCTAATCTATTCGTGGGTTATCGCATTCTCAAGTGAACGGCTGGACCAATTTGCACGGTGGTTGGGTACTTTGTAGTACCCGACTGGCTGGCTACCACTCTCAAGTTGAAAATCTGTCGCCAAGAACCTATCGGTGTGTTCTGACAGCTGCACTTGAAAGCCAGTTCCCATCTAGGCTTTGTGTGCTTACCACCATCGGCCACATCATCACTTACCTTGGTGAGATTGTAGTCAAACACAAGCTTATCCAGAATAAAAAAAAGCTATATTTGATTTTAAAATGTTTGTAAAAGTCTACATGAAAAATTTTTTTAAACATTTTCTATGGGACTTTTTGAATATGTCAACACCTCTTGGATCACCTAGTTAAGAATTTTTTTTTTATTTAATTCTAAATTCATGTTTTGATTAAAAACAACTGTCAATCCGCTACCAAAGTGGATTAGCCATTTTCTGGATCGTGTAAATATTTTTTGTACGCTCTTCAAACAGTGGGTGAGATAAAATCGAATGCAAACACACGACGATGTGAAAATGCGGCGGCACTTGATTGAAAAATAAATTGAAGTGCGAACGTATTGGTGAATCGAATGTTTGCGAGTTGTCGTCGATTACTCATTTGTCAACTGAAACTGTTCATATTTGTATATTTAATGATACAGTAGTTATGAAATTGACACTTCATTATTATAATTGAGTACACTGTATGTTAAAGTATGAAGTTAGAATTAAATAGCGACCCGCCTCGTCTTTGCACGGATGGCAGAGCAAATACGCCTACTTTTTTTTTCTGCCGTAATATCAAAGCTCCCAGTCGGCATGATTTGTTCCGACATCTTGAACAATATATTTTTCATTAATCACAGACTTTTGTGTGCATCGAAGATGCAAGTCTGTGCAGTCTGCGCAAATACGTCTCACAAATTTTCGCTTTTTTTTAACGTTTAACGTTACGGACGTTTTTTGCCGGCTAGGGTAACCCTCCGAAACGCCCGAAAAAGAAATTCGTTCAAAAAAAAAAAAAACAATTGACAAACGGAGGAGCAGAAGGTGTGTTTATAATAACGTATTAATAAAATTATATGCAAAGGCTGGAGTCGAAAATATTTCTAATTCTATTATTTTGTTAAATTCCTCGTGTCAATATGGTATGAACACGTCATCAGAATGTTCGTATGTGTTTATTCTACGTAATGCGATGCTTGTTGGACAAGCTCTTAGCACTGACACAATTGCTCTCTATTGCGTGAGCTAGGGTTGCTAGTATCGTTAATATTTTCACTTCTCGAGTGACTAATTTATCATGGATTTATCAACGAAAATGATGACGCAACAATCATGCAAACGAAATCAACTTTTCACCCCCTAAAAGGTTGAATTTCCGAAAACCCCTCCATAGAGCTCACCATACCATAAAGAGATATTTTCACGTTCCTATTAATTATTACAACCCTACTGCAGATTAAATTTATTAGAATTTAGCTCTTGCAGCTTAACAGCATAACAATGTTCTCTTAACGAATAGCAGTAAAGTATACACTAACACAATATATTAGCAGACAATGTAAGCAACCAGAATTGAGAGTTTATTTACAGGATTTGAACAGGCGGAGAATAATTGGATTAAGAATTACGTCATTTCTCACTGTATGCTGGAACATCATTTTGGACGCTCGTTTTCACTATTAGAAAAAACTTTTAGCAAAATTAGAATCCCAAAATAAAGAGAAAAAAAGTTTTGTGTAATACCTATGTATTTAATATAACAATCTCACAAAATATGAAACCATAATAGCCCTACTAATATTAAAGATGTTTGTATTGTTATTGTACAATCACGTCAAAACAGCTGAGCAAATTTTTATGAAACTTGGCACACAGATATATCATATACTGAAATAAAACATAGCATATTTTTAGCCCGGGAAAACAAAATATCCTTAAGGAAAGCGGGAGAAACCGCGGGGACAACTAGTAAAAAACAATGTTTCCTTAATAATTCCTACACTTCAAACATATAAAATAAAACTCGGAACTGAATAATTTGGTATCATAATCTAGCGTGAGTTAACATTAGGGTAATACATCACTCCGAATTTCCCAAAGTAATAGAAAATCAAAAGACATAACCAGCAGTCACGCTATGATAAATAATTTATCTACAGACAAAAATAAATCCCAAGATATACATCCAAATGGTTGGGGGAAACAAATGGCATTCGTTTTCTTCAAAGACACTAAGGGTGAACGTAGAGCCTTGTAAATTTGATACCGCTACACTTATCTCAACTTGAGTCGCTAAGAAAACCGCCTCTTTTTCTATGAAACCAATATTATGTTGGCTTCGTGCCAAATATTGAGGAGGTGACGTTGTACGAGGCCTTGGATTTATAGAGATATGTCAAGGCCTTAGTTTTTTGTATCTAAGCAGAAATAAAAACTAGCTCTATAAGATTCTCAATTCGGCGTATTACTTAAACTTGTTAGCATAGTCAACATTATATTCTGCGGCCTGCTTTGATATTGACGTTTACTAAATTTTAACGTTGATTTTAAAACTCATTCAATTTTACTTGAAACTTGCTTGAAATATTCACAGCCTATTTTTCGATGAATCAGGTCTGACAGTTTATCTATTACTGGAAACTCATTAATTTTCGTTTTAAGAGCTGAACGTATTTAATCAACCTCGTTTTAGTTCTGAATACAAAACAAATTTTCAAGTAGCAATTTTATATTAAAGATGGTAATTAAGTTTAGTACCTAATATCATATTCGATAAAGTTTGCTTAATGTAATTTGTAGAATCGATCCCCTTGGGGTTATACAATTTAATTTAACGACAAAACTCATCAAGAGCTAAATTTAATGAAATTCTTATTAGAAAAAAATGATTTTTATATTCTTATAAGATCGTTATTTTACTTAGAATTGAAAGTACTTCATTTTCAGTTTAAGATCTTGGCAACATGTTTTTTTTTAATTGAAAACATAATCATCAGATTGCTTATTTGACTCATGGAAGTTATGTAAGACTAGAATTTACCTGCAATAATGTTGAGGAAATTAAAAGTGTTGTCCTAAAGGGGACACATCATCGATTCGAACGAGAACAATTTCACGAACACAAAATTGGAGGGCTAGAGGACTTTAATTTAATAAAGCAAAAAGCTTCATAACTAACATATCCCGAAGAATCATCGAAGTGGACAACTAGCGAACATACCCATGTAGCTAAGAGCTGAAGCTTGGCTGAGAGCCAATAAAGATGTAGACCAGCCAAAATCACCTCAACGACTCAACCCGTCGGCTATCCAGCTACTAAGTTACGAGTAAAACGAGAACATCCGATATTTTCAAGCATTTCTAGTAAATCACCATTAGATATATTTTGTGATTCTATTTCTGTTTCCCTATTTAGACTCTTATACATGGTTCTAAGACTTAAGGTCTGCATTGATCTTACTTTCAATCAGTTATCAAAAGAACAGGTCTTTTGTTATTTGAAATTTATTTGTTTCTGTTATAAAATTTACAATTAAGTTATATTTGATAGAAACTGAATTCAAAATCCATTTATCGAATGGCTATCAATGTTGGTACAAACTACAAAGACAGTACAATAAATTCGGATGAAAGTGGCTAAAGTCTACTTAATAATATCCCTAATGTAATTGAAAATGGAATAAGCAACAATGACAGTATGTAGGTCACATTCTAGTAATAAATCTACCAAGTAGATAGTAGGGTTTCTCTATGCCAGAAGTCTGACAACCAAGCAAAAGGATCACCTGATGGTATGGGACTACCGTCGCCTAGGTAACACTGGTAGGTGCGTGGCCAAAAATATTTCAGTTTGAGGGTAGTCGAGTACTACAAAATATACTGCAGTGCAATGGTTTCCTCTAGTAATGTTATTAAAGTCACTGCTTAGTATCTTTACATGAATAATATGATTATGTGCCTCGAAGATCTTACATTCTCTCGCATACTTATTCATATTTTATAAGTTATGCAAATTGGTTAATTATGCATTCTCATGTTTCTGTTAAAAGTCTTCTATTTTATTAATAGCATTTTATAGAAGCTTTATAGTAATGTATTCTTTCTTTGGATAATTGTCAGACTTTAAATTGATGACTAGATTTAATCCTGAGTCAATTTAGAGTGGAAACTATCGTATTACTCTCTCGCTAATTTAAAAATACACATTTGACGTCACATCCTTTCTAACCATCGATGAATAATTATAAAAATATTGAAGAAAATCGTTAAATAACAATAAAATCACTCACCAAGCATATTAAATCCGTTAATTCCGAAGAGTGCAGCATCGCCTTGACCTCCCGGGAACACGTAGAGCGTCGGGTGACTGAATCTGATGTTGCCGACCACGTCGCTCGACACCAGGAGCTGGTCAAGACTTGCTGGCACGATGTATGGGTCCAGGTATGCTGTGGAATAGAGTTTACATTACTCTATATTATGTTGTTTATTTATATTATGAAAATATATTTACAAAACTAGCAGTGCTTACATGCGTAGATGCTGCATATAAATTTATATTGCTCATAGTTTCGCTCAAAGGTTAGCTTATTTTTGTTTGTTTATTGTGCGTAATATTTGGGACTACTGAACGAATTCTAAAAATTATTTCACCAATGGAAAGCTTTAGTTCCATCGCAAACGCAAATGAAACCACGGGGCGGAAGCCTGTAAATATTGTAAGACATTGACGGCTACTGAAGCCGATGTATAGGTTTATAATGTAAATAGGTTTATAATATGTATCAGTTTAAGTGAAAAACTTCTAAAGCCTTATGTAGTATTGTTTAATACTAGCTCCCATACTGCTGCTTTAAAAGTCCCATGTTTTATTCCAAGTTAAGGTCTAGGTTTAATCGGTTAAAATCTGGTCAGTCATTCATGATTGAGAAACTAACATACATTCTCCAACATTTGTAATATTGGTAAGATCAAATACCAAAACAACTATCAAACTTACAAAAGTAAAAATCTTGATTACTTGTGATTGATTGACTATTTGTGAATCTTGACATAAGATTCACAAATAGTACTACTATACATAATCTTACGTTATAATCCAAAAAGAAGGTAACTAAAATATTTTATATTGAAATTAAAATACAGTAAACGCTAAACAATTTCAAAAGAAAAATCTTGCAATTTTAATCGTTACTTGGAAACTCTATAGTAAAAAATTATCATATAAATTGACTGTATTTGCATTTCAGATATACCCCAAAAACCTTCAGCGTTATTTGAAAATATAATTTAATTTCAGTCGTATTGCGTTTTTATTTAGTTGAACAAAATCTCCACTGTAAAGTATTCATTAACTACTAACAGTATCTAACTACTCTAAGTTTTTGCTGGTAAATGTCTTTCCTCTATCTTTAATTTTCTATTAACAAGTTTTTCTCTTGCATCATTAAGTTTTATTAAAAGTACACTTAATAAATTAGAAATTTGTCTTTTCATTTGGTTACATTTCAGTTTATTAGTTTCATGCTTACCATATTCGGCCATATCGTAACCATGGTGAAATTATGTTTAAACACAAGTACAGTTAAATTTACTATAAGCTGTGATACCCTATAGTTCTAGATCAAGTATACTGCAGTACCAGTTAAATCCATTCATACAACATTTATTTAAATAACTGCACTTAATGCGCTTTATGGAAGCATTTGCAGTAAAATGGGCTGCGTCTGCGGCATAATACCGCTTTTATACTCCGAGCTCGGGCAATAGGGCAGTCGCTATTCAGAATTGTGAAGATGGAAAATCATTTGAGTAATAGTTCGCTGAGATATTTTCTAAACGGAATGTCATATAATTTAATTTCATTGAGTGAGAAACACTTTAGAAATTTACTAAACTTTGCAATTTTGCATCTACATTTTTATCATGTAACAGAAAAAACCAAATTAAAATAAAGAAAACCCATTCCAAGTATTCATAAAGCAGTAAAAGAGCCATATCGTCGAAGCATTCATAAGGGAAGTTGTTATGAATTTCCAATATCCTCCCGCTAATTCAGACTTAGCACTCAAATTTATAGTATGCCAGAGAATATTCAGCTTTAAACTGAATACGATAAAGTTACAAGCAAAATGACATTTACCATCCCTGGCATACGAGTTAGTAGGGCAGAAATATTGTGGTGCAGGTACCATGTTCCCAGTTCATTGATTGGGTCGCCTCAGGTGGCGGATACAGGTTGTTAGATTTCCTGGGATATGTAGGTCACGAGCTAGGAAGGCTTCGTTCTACGCCTTATATTAGATGTTACGTCAGATTTTATGGACAAATAAAGCGGTTTCATGCTAGTTATGAGAGTAAACTTATTAAAATAAAGGAGGTATAATGAAGATGTTTAACTGATTTATCTTGATGACATTATTATTGTGACATACGATAAAAGATTACTTTCTTGATTTTTTACAAGCTGACATTCTAACGACCAAATACTGCTTATCTATGGTTACAATCTATGTATAGATGTAAAAGCGAAAACACTGATTAATTAAGAAATCTCTGAAAGTATAAACGCTACAAACTTGAAATTTGGGAGGTAGATTCCTAATAAGGAGTGGGCTAGAAAGGATTTTTGAAAATTCTGCCCCTAAAGGGTTCTCTCGGGAACGTGGGTAAAACCGTGGGGAACAGCTAGTATTTATATCCTAAATAAATTAAGCCAGAATAAAGTTATAGGAAAATATTCTGAGCGTTCATAAATTGTTTCAAATAAAATTAATTAAACATTATTATGGAGCCTTACAGCCATAAAAGTCCTTTAAGTCGTTCCTGGATTTCTCATAACAACGATAAAGTGAAGGTATTCTAATGATAAGGTAAATAAACCTAACGTGTTCAATATATTGCCTAGACCAATATCATGATACGAAGCTATGGCTTAGACTTCGGGTTAGTGCTAGGAATGTCTTTATTAGAAATTCCTCAGATGACAACTGAACAGATATACAGTCACGCTATGCGTATAAGTGTAGTTATTGTAAAGTAGTATTGTAATAGGAATTAGATTGTGGATGTCAGTTATGTGTAGGAGAGATAATTGTGTAATACAAGCAGAGAAGCAACTCTTCTATGTAGGTATTTTATTTGTTATTTATAATTACATCTTATTTGAATTCTAAATTTCATTTGTCTATCTAATTTCAAAATTCATTACATGCTTGTGTCACGTCTAGATTATTTTACAGAAAATTTGCAAACATTTCTGACGGTTCATCAAACAAATTTCAGAAATAAAAGAAAGTTTACTCGGTCCTCAGACATTAATCATAATAAAATTTACAATTTCGCATTTCTCGAGCACCGCCGTCTCTTGTCGGCTTTCATTCTTGCTTCCATTAGTTTGTCTCTCTAAGAGATTGTTTTATGAGTAGTCATTGCGGACTTCTTTAATTTTACGTTCGGGTATAAAAGTTTGATAAAAATGTGTTTCTTACTCGTAGGTATTGCTAACAAGTCATTTTTAAATATGGGTTTATTACGGAGTAACTTTGGTGCAATTATCTTTGACCGTAATTAAACAGTTAATTACCGTTTTATATGGCTTCTGTTTTTCTGTTTCAGTTAGTAATTAATCAAATTAGTGCCATCTACGACGCACCGCACCAAATCAAATCTTTTTCCAAATCCCTTACAGTGCGAGTGTCTTTTGCTAGTGTTGTAGTTCTGTTGATATGTCGAAATGTATATATCAATAACTAGTGGGCCCAGCAGACGTTGTCCTGCCCTGAAATTAAAACAAAACATAGAACCTGATTCCAGCGACACCTACCGTGTCCAATTTGTGAATCTAAACCATCTGTCATCTGTCAGCCCGATCTCGAGACATGTCAAAAAGTCGTTCAATACAAAATGTATGACAAAAATAATCGTCTTCATTATTCTTTTTTTTGTGCATTTTTCTTATTTTTTAATAGTTATTCTGCTATTCCGGGCAGAGACAAATCTAACAAATCAAAAACCTTGAAAATCGCTCCAGCCGTTCTCGAGTTCTAAATAGTGTAACTAACACGACTTTCTTTTATATATATAGATATGTATGTGTCGGTATGCAGCACAGCACAGAGTGGGATGCGTTTTCGTGGTGGGCGACCTGGAACCAATATTTTTTCTGTATCTGATAACGATGTACCTATATACTGAGACGCGAGACAAGAACTTTACTTATACAACCCTTGTGGTCGTCCAGACAAAGCTGTATAAGGCCATATAAAAAAGCACCTATTAAAATGATCGGTAAATTGTCCCGTGCCAAATTACTATGTATAAAATAAAGAGCAAATCTTTTAATGAATCACCTACAGATACATAATAGCAATGTACTGACATAATATTGCTACCAGAAATTTGTTGGCGTTTTCTTCTTGTTACTTGTTAGGAATGAACTGCTAGACAACGATGTTAGATTAAAACTTGAAACTTTAGAGGCGATGCGATAGGCGAAGTTAAGTACAGGCAATTTCATGAAAACAAGTTTTAACTTGTATTACGAACTTGAAACCACTTGTTATAACTTAAGCACATGTGAGTTTGTGAGTTATCGCGCTCCTGTTTAATAATGTCTTATTTGGATCAATACTATTATTTATTTCACGTGTATGCAAAAGTAAGAATGAGAAATGGGATGGTATGAAGAAATATTTGTCAACCAGCCTCATCATTTTATGATTAGGTTTAGTATGAGTGTATGACGTCCAACAATGTAGAGGTCTTTTTCTTGTTATATTGCCGTATTTTTTTTGTTTAAATTTTGGATAAGCGTGTGAATCTCTCCATGGTAAGTGATGATGTTGCCGCGATTGTGGCATCACGATGTTTTCCTTCACCAAAAGCTCAGCTCATTGTAGGATTTAAACCCACGAACTGTGCCGCAGTATCCAGTGTCAGTATCGCCTTAATTATTTGCCTTAAATTGAAATTGATTTGCAATTATTTAATTTCCAACTATGGCCACAATTTTCAATTCCATCCAATTCCTGAAGTGCTGTTAGACAAGTTTTAGTACTGTATCTAATTGCAAGTACAGCGGAGGAAGCTGTGGCTGATTGAAACACAGTATTCGATGTAAAATATAAAGTTTGTCATAGGTACCTACTCCGTGATGTAAAAGTTTCAACGCGTTGAGAACTCCAGAAGTTAAGTACTTAGAGTTACATACGGGCTTAGAAGGAAACAACGAGGCGATTTCAATGCTGAGAAAGACATACAATGATACAAGACAAAGAAAGTGAAAGACAGACAAGACAAAAGGAAATGAGTGTGAGGAGCAACTGCTTGTTTCTATAATAAAATTATGTTGATGATAAATAAATGTCTAAAATAATATTCTATAAGCAAAATGAACCCATGTCACGTTTTATTTCTTTAACTTTTTAAAAACAAGCTTTGGATTTAGAGTGACGTCACTTTATTTTTCGAGTTATTCTCAGCAAGCCCTTCCATTTGATACCCATATGTAGGATTGCATTACAAAATAAAAGTCCGCTATCTTAGGTGTTCCGCCATGTTGGATTTAGAATGACGTCACACAGCTGACCATGCATTGTCATCCAAACTAAACGTGCATACAAAATTTCAGCTCAATCCGCTAAAGATAAGTATCTGCTTCAAAATTGAGTTGTAAGATTCACCTCGGAAAAACATACATACACTAGTGGGCCCGGCAGACGTTGTCCTGCCCTGAAAATAAAACTTAGAACCCGATTCCAGCGCCACCAATTGTGAAACTAAACCATCTGTCAGTCCGATCTCGAGACATGTCAAAACGTCGTTCTATACAAAATGTATGACAAAAATAATTTTCTTCATTATTCTTTTTTTTTTTGTGAATTTTCTTTGCTATAAACCTCACGGAGCCCGAGACCTTTCCAACGAATGCAAAACCGTGGAAATCGGTTCGTGCGTTCTGGAGTTATAGCGTCAGGAAGGAAAACCCGACTTATTTTTATATAGTAGATTGCAAGCTAAATAAAATAAGCTAATATAAACCTTGTAAAATACCGATTTACGCTACCGCTTGTATCTTCAGCGTTGAACAGCAATTTCAGGCTGTTTCACAGACGTCTAACTTTTGTATTACGAACAATTTGCAACTTGCGAGCGTCAAATGAACTCCGTGTAATGTATGTGTGGGTACTCCTCGATGTACATCAATCCAAGTGTACAGTCTATCACGCAGCTCGTTATATTGTCTCACCTGCTAGTAGTACCAGTGGTAGTATGTTATCGTAGTAGTATATCATAGTAGTATTTTTTGTAAGGATTTTTATACACGAGGTTTCTTCTATCAGGGCAAGTTTCCCATTGGCTTTCGCGTTACAGGCTTTGCCTAGTGTAAAAGTCATTAGCACATTTTGCTAGAAAAAACCTCCAGCATTATGCATATTTTATTTTTCTGTGTAATCTGTAAATGTTATGCCTATTCTTTTGTTTGGTGTGTATTTTGCTGAAATAAATTCATTTTTCATTTTCATTTTCATTTTCATATCATTTGCATACAAATATTGGATTTGAAAATGGGTTGTTGTTACTGGGTAAAAAAGAGTATTTAACCATTAAATTTTAATATAGTATTCCACCGTGGTGAGCAATTATGGGGTCGAAGATGGTCTATATAGGCAATGCCTAAAATAATTGGCACTCAAATGTAATTGCTGAAAACGGCATTGTGTCAGCCAAGTTCGCAACACGGCGAAAACTTGCCAATTCCCACTATTTAATACCAAAGAACATAATTTTTTAAAGCAATGAGAGAAAGCAGGAGCAATGCCTTAGATAACTTCGAAAGAACATGGTATCCAGCTAGATCTCGCTTCATATATTGTAAGTTTTACTATCTTGGCCTTCTTTCACATATATTAAGTTTTTGGTGAGAACGGATTGTCACCTTCAATGTATACAATCTGCATAATTATCATTTTGATACTTCGTATAACGTGTTAAGGTTCATATTGTTTAGTTGTTAAGCCATCATTTCTTACATAATTCATAAATACTGTTTCCACAGTCACATTGTAAGCTGCTGCTTTAATGACGATTCTTACTAAATTATAACTTAACTGTATAATCATAAAGTCTTTCAAAGTATTTCTCCTTAAACCATTTAGCGCTTAACTTAAAGTTTTACGTTTAAAATTACGCGTTCCAACTTTTAAATTCAACAAACTTTAATCTTCTTCTTTCCTCATTTCTAGTAAAGTTTAAATTCGGGCTCAGAGTCTAAGCCCAATATTATACGGTGGTTAAAGTTTGTTGCGCGATGCATTGTAAGTTACAATATATTCCGCCTTCGCTGATTTGCTACCGAGTGACAAACTGGCGTCTGACGAACAGAAAATGTACTACTGGGTATGTAGAGTAGCCAGACAATTTGAGTGTCAAGGAATTTGCAAACATAATAAATGAATATCCTCGGACATTTTCACACTCGGCTATCTGATCCCAAACTAAGCAGAGCTTGTAATATGGAAACCAGATGACTGATATAATACATATACTACTTTTTTTTTTGTAAATACATACTTAAATAGATAATTACACCCAGACTCAGGACAAACAGACATGTTCATGCACACAAATGTCTATTCTGGATGGGAATCGAACCCACGACCTGCGGCGTGATAGGTAGTGTGTTAACCATCCAACCGGCCCGTAAAAATAATAAATGGTTGTATTTATTTTAGTTGAGGCTTATGAATGCTTTTATGAATACTAGATTGTGAAACACATATCTAGAACACTCTATCTATATTAAAATTGTAATGAAGTAAGGTTTGTTTTTTTGTAACTAGCTGTCCCCCGCGGTTTCACCCGCGTTCCCGAGGGATCTTTTCATTTTTCGGCTTAATATATAGCCTATGACACTCAAAGTCAAAGTCAAAGTCAAAACCATTTATTCAGTTTAGGCCCTAGAAGGGCACTTATGAAGGTCGAATTACAGAAGTTACCACCGGTTCGGAAGTCAGCCTTCAACTGAGAAGAACCGGCAAGAAACTCAGCATGGTTACATTTTTTAAATATTTTTGGACCATCTGACTATATTGGCTTTTTTTTTTCAAATGTTTAACAATTTTATTCTTAAACTAATACAAAAATACATAAAAAATTATAACCCGCATTAGTTACCTACATAGTTAACTAAAACAAAAAATACCATCCAGATCTTACCCCCTACAACGTCACAAACTTTACCTCTTTATAATTATAGATAGATAGATATACGTAGAGACGTAAGTATAGATATTATGTATGAAAGTACGGAACTGAATTAAAAAAATATTTCACCAATGAATTACTAGATTATCACTATCAAGTATAGGCTATATCTTATTTTAATTACCTCGGGAACACGGTTGAAATCGTGGGGTGGAAGTTTGTGTTAGATAAGCAAATATTTTTTTTTATTCTCGATAGGCTTGTGTTTGACCACAATCCCACCATGGTAAGTGATGATGTGGCCGAAGATGGTAAGCACACAAAGCCTAGATGGGAACTGGCTCTCAAGTGCAGCTGTCGGAACACACCGATAGGTGTTTGGCGACAGATTTTCAACTTGAGGGTGGTAGCCAGCCAGTCGGGTACTACAACGTACCCTACCACCGTGCTATGGTTTCCTCACAATGTTTTCGTTCACTGAAAGCTCAAGCTCATTGTAGGATTCGAACCCACGACCTTCGCCGCGGTATTCGACGTCTCTTACCACTGAGCTATCATCGCCTAGACTACAGTTATGAAAATAATGTCTCTCAATTATATTGAAGCATGGTCATCCTACACAAGTTAAGCCAGCACAAGTGGCATCGTTAGCAAACATGTTGAATAGATATTCGAGTTACACTAGAGAGCTCCGCACAGAAATTAGGGAAATATTGAATTAACCCCGAGACTAGTCCCGGGTTATGCAAATACCATTGTCCCACTAGTACTGGACGCTTGAGCTTGTCCTTTTTTAGCATTTGAATAAACGTGAAAAGATTTTCAGGCGTTTTAATGGCATTATTTTAATGCAAAAGCTTTGAGAACTTGTATAAAAGCGACTACTTATGCGATTAATGACGTTATTTTCACATTTTATTATACCATAACTAGTGGACCCGGCAGACGTTGTCCTGCCCTGAAATTAAAACAAAACTTAGAACCCGATTCCAGCGCCATCTACCGGGTCCAATTTTGTTTTCAAATCATCGAGGAACCCATTGAAATACACACACAAAATTTCATCCAAATCGGTCCTGTTACCATACTCCTCCGAAACGGCTTGACCGATTACTCAAATTACTAAAATGGCTATTAAAAAATAAGGGTTGATCGTAGAAGGGTGAAAATTGGGGATTGTATGTATTTTTGTATGTTGTATCATAAAAAAAAAGAAATTAGAAATTTTGTCTCAAAAATAAAATAAAAAATTTAGGGGTGGACTACCCCTAACATTTAGGGGGATGAAAAATAGATGTTGGCCGATTCTCATAGATACCGGATAAGCACAAAAAATTTCATCAAAATCGGAGCCGTTTTGGAGGAGTATGGCAACTAAAACTGTGACACGAGAATTTTATATATTAGATATTAGTAGAAATTTCTTTTAGAATTTGGGTTGGATTTTAGGGTGTCCGGAAAGTAAAACGACAAACTGGGGGAGATTCTCTCTGCCTTAAGTTTGACGTACTACTCACCGGACAGACTTAAGATCCAGTTGACTTTAAGGCATTGTAATAAGGTGTACGACTTTTTGGCGGGAACTTGCAGTGACGTTGCGTTTTCGTTTTATTTTCATTAAATTCGTGTATTTTGAATTTTATTGAATAATATCGGCGGTGTTTTGTCCAATAATGATCAATCTAAGTGCACAAGTGAAGTGAAATGAAATGAAAGCGTGTATCGTGACTTTCCAGGTTGTCCCAAAAAGTCAGTGAATGTTTTAGTGGAACAGCCGCCAATTTCACTAAAGCCTGACTGGACATGTATGGACGAGGACTGGACATTACAGTGAATTTGAGAATGTGACTATAACATAAAAAAAAAAAACAAATTAAAACTGAAGAAAATTTATGCGATTGAAAGGCTTTGTATTGACTAAAAAATATATTTAAAAAAAAATACGGAGTGACAAATAAACCAAGACCATTTCAAATACTTTGACATTTGCAGAAATATCCTAAAAAAAAAAGGTGTACAACACATTAGAAGTCTATAGGCGACGGTAGTCACTTACCATCAGGTGACCCGCCTCGTTGTCACTAGTGACAATGTGACATATAAAAACGTGAATATAGTTTCTGTAACTGAATAAAATGCATTTCAATATCCCTGAAAGCCAATTCGTTCTATTCGTTTTCCGAGATTGAATGGTCCTCATTCCTCTGGCTAGAGTATTGATTTACTGGAGGGAGTGACCTGGTTCTGTTTGAATCATTTATTTGTCAACCTCGTTGGCAATTAGTATCTTGTGAACAGTTGATACGGCGGCCATATTTTAGGCTTGGAACATATAGATTTCTACTTTTATTTGGACGTTCATAATAAATAATGATTTGATGATATGAGTGCAATTTAACCTAAGTGTGATGCTTGTTTTTTCACTGAGATCTTCATATTTAAGGGACCTTGAATATTTAGCAAATGTTCAAATATTCACCAACCTGGATATTTAGAGATTATGGGAACACTTTTTTTATACCACAAGTTTTCACGCAAAAATGGCGCACTTCGTCGCCTAATTGCGGCAACGACGACAACAATGCTGACGGGTCACCTGATGGTAAGTGACTACCTTCGCCTATAGACATTAGCAATACCAGGGGGACTGCCAACGTTTTGTAAACCTTATTACAATGCCTTAAGGGCAAGGGCAACTGGCTCTCAAGTGCAACTGCCGGAACACACCAAGAGGTGCTTGGCGACAGATTTTCAACTTGAGTACCCTACCACCGTGCTATAGTTTCCTCACGATGTTTTCCTTCACCGAAAGCTCAAGCTCATTGTAGGATTCGAACCCACGACCTTCGCCGCGGTATCCGACGTCACTTACCACTGAGCTATCATCGCCTTAAAACTTCACTCTCACTACTCTCTACCTAAATGAACTCAGTAGCCAATAAGTTTGACCTATCGGTAGACACATTCGGCAAGAAATCTGATTATCTATCTAACTAACACTAGACCCAGATATATTAGTAATCTGATCTAACAAATGGACCATTCGTAATTACAATCTGGGCTTCTATACTGTGAGTCTGGGATTGATTGAAAGGTTGAAACTAATTTCGTAAGATAGTGGCTTCCTAACAATATATTTTGACTGTGACCTTTTTGGAATTTTCACGAGGAAATTCTCACAAACAGCTCAAAAAGTAGAAATAATAATTTACTGATACAAAGAGTTCATATAAATTTCCAAATTTCTTACGTCAATTGAATTTTGCTATATTTTTACTTGTTTATTAACTGGTTTAATTTTTTTCATATTAAATTTTGTGACTTATTTTACGTGGCTTCAAAATTTTGGGCGCAATTAATTGATCATACAAGAACAAAGAAATAACGGTGTAATACAGTGGGAGCGGTGAACCTGAGTATGTAAATTTAGATTATCATTAACATTTACCTTTGAAATTCTATTAAAATGCAACGGCAAAGGAAAACCTGTGAACGGGTTCATTGCTGGCGCTATCTTTGTTTTCAGTCTTGCAGTTAATACAAAATCTGATATCACAAAATGTACTTACAGACAAAATCCTTGATGGCCTGAGAGCCAGAGTCCAATTTATCATGAGGGTTGACCCTAATCTTGCAGTATTTAACAAAGGGCATCTCTGGGAGCTTAGCCCACTCGCCGCCGCCGCTGGTGGTGCAATGCACGTCGATGGATATGGAGTTCTCGTAGGCGCGAATCACGCGCTGAACCTCATTTTCTTGGTAAGCATCAGTGAAGTCAGATAGGGAAAATGTGCCGTCCTGCAACAAGGAATTATATATTCATTACAGTGGAATATGTTGGTATCTAAATTCATTGGTTAACGAATTAACTGTTATTCAACAATGAAATACTGGTTAAAAATATTAACGAAGGTTAAAAGAAAGCTGTTAATGATAATTCATTCAAATGGGGAGATTCATGATGTGGTTGGATAACATTTTTCATTTCGATTCATCAATAAATTTATTTATAATATCGTGAGTGACTACATTTCTTCTATTATTTAATTTTATTAATCATTTTCATATTAATTATAACTTTATTATTATGTATTATCTTCTAACATATCAGATAGAAGGAATACATTTCAAAAATACAATACCGTGTAATTCCGGCAGTTGCTTAACTTGAGATACAGACATTGTGAATAATTTACTACTTGAAGAATGACGAGAGAACTATGATATCGCGTTTTAAAAACGATCAGCGCCATCTAGAACTCTCATAAAGAACTAACTGCAATGCTATTTTATGTTTGAAATATAATATTTTTAAATCAATTCGATTGTCGAAATTTTAATTAATATAATATGAGAGCAATTAACGTTGGAATATTTTTATTGAAATCATACAATCACAGCGCCTCTAGCGGAATACTCATGGAACTAATTTCTTTCATACAAAATCATTATAGAAAGATTATTTTAAATTGTAATTTTTTTGTATGTTTGCTGTTATTTTTATTAACAATTATTTTATATAAGGTTGATTGATGCATTTATTTATTTACCATCGATTAACTCGTACAAAGAAAAAGAATTCCAGGAATCGCAATTCGAATTATTGTATTTAAAAAAAAATACAACTTTTGTGAATTCTATGTTTGCTTTTAATTTATGTATCACATCAGAAATATAATATAAAATATAATAATTTTAAATATAAAATAATAAAGTTTGAATTTCGAACGTAGGTATGCTCTGTTGACCTTGATACCTACACACGAGTAGGTACAATAATTAAATTCATTTAATAAGCTAGTAATTACACTAAAAACAATATTTAACCGACCACTTATCATTAAGCATATTTGTATTTTTTTTTGTGGTTATAGTAATTATAATGCGTTTATATCCTCAGTCACACCACAGTATTTCATTATCCTCATTTACACCATAGATACATATTATGTCAAAAGAAAGGCGATGATAGCTCAGTGGTAAGTGACGTCGAATACCGCGACGAAGGTCGTGGGTTCGAATCCTACAATGGGCTTGAGCTTTCGGTGAAGGAAAACATCGTGAGGAAACCACATCACGGTGGTAGGGTACTATGTGGTACTCGACTGGCTGGCTACCACCCTCAAGTTGAAAATCTGTCGCCAAGCACCTGTTGGTGTGTTCCGGCAGTTGCACTTGAGAGCCAGTTGCCCTTGCCCTTAAGGCATTGTAATAAGGTGTACAACACGTTGGCAGTCCACCTGGTATTGCTAATGTCTATAGGCGACGGTAGTCACTTACCATCAGGTGACCCGCCTGCCTCGTTGTCACTAGTGACATAAAAAAAAAAAAAAAAAATACCAAACATTTTTTTCTTTACGTGGCATCGGCATTGCAACTTATGCTGAGAAACTATAATGAGAAAGTGTGTTTGTTTATTTTATCCTTCTTTTACGCAGCATTGGATCGAAGTGAATTTATGGATAGAGATAGTTTCTAGGCAAGAGAGAGCCATAGGCTATTTTCCCCGTGAACGCGGATAAAACTGTGGTGCAGTCAAGTGTTTAATTTTTTACTGCCTCATTATCTAAGTTTATAAATCTATACTAATATTATAAAGAGGAAAGATTTCTATGTAAGTATGTTTGTAACGAATTGGCTCAAAAAGTACTGGACCAATTTTAAAAATTCTTTCACCATTAGAATACTACATTATTCCAGATTAACATAGGCTATATTTTATACCGGGATAAGATAAGATCCCACGGGAACGCGGGTGAAACCGCGCGGAACAGCTGGTAACTTGATAAAATAACAATTAGGTACTACGATTGGTTAGCGCGTACCAATCAAACAAAAAACTTGAGAGGTGTCAAGGCACACCCGGATGGAACGAAGTTATATAAGTCGAGAGAGTATATATATATATAAAAAAAAAACATTTCTATTTATATATAAATAGAAATGAAAATATCTGGCTTGCTTTCTATAAGAGAGAGAGAGAGAGACAGACAGAGAAACATGCGCACGCCGCACAGCTTAAAATAGCACACCGACACAAAAGTGTCGGTGTCAATTTTTCGTGAGAATTTTTTCCGTCTAGCCCCCTTTCACAACGCGCGATAAGGAACTTCGTTCCAATAGCATAACAATTGATTAGAAATTCCTCGCGATTTAAGTTATATATAATTTCAAACAGAAATACCTATACTATTCTTCTCATAAATTGTAGGCAACAAGTAGGTGAAGTAGGTACAATGAGCGTCAAAAGTAGAGTCACATTACGCAGTTCTCATAAAAACTGGCCACAGAATATAAATCAATAGATGATTGAGAACTTGTACCCCATTCGTGATCATATACTTTTGACGCTCACAGTAAGTACCTACATCAAATCATCACAAATCTGACATTAGTTTTCCTCGATCATCTATTAACATTCAAAGTTACCTATTAGCTAATAACATTTTCAACAGCACCTGTGACCGAATGGAAATGCGATTTAACTGGCAATGTCGCGAGTTCATTAGGTTTCCGAACCGGATGACGTTCGGAAATTAAAAATTGCTCTACGACGAGGCTGTATCGTGTGTGATTTTATAGCCAACTCTTCTTGTATAGATATAGGATCGTGTTGTTTCGATACAGTACAATTCTATTATAAACGTTTTTTTTTAATGAGCATTTTAAATGGGCTTTAAATGTTTTAGGGACCGTCTGCCTGTTTCTTAACCTAATGACATAAAAAATGTTAGATGACATTTTTTTCAAGACATTGAAAAATACTTTTCCGATGTTCGAAAAATATTTGATACCTATGTCTATGATAAACATACTAGTTTTATTTACAACAAATGTACAAAATATACATGCAAATTTACAATTACAATACATAAAAAACTTGTTCGAGGCTGCCGCTGCTGCCGATCGGCAAGGTTCCCAGAAGGCTGGCAGCGTTTCCTCTTTGGATGGCCAAGCTGATGCGTTGGCGGAAAAAGCTCCCCGCCCGCCGGTCACCCGAGGCCTCGATTAATTTTTTACATAAAATATTTGCGAAACGACGAGCTTCAGACCCCCACGGACCCATGGTTAATTAGTTTATTATTTTGGTTATTTATGTGAATACATAAAGTATTTACCTGTAAAGATTTTATATTCACCGTATTATTGTTTTTCCTGTTACCCAAAAACATACGTGGATGAAATTTGGCAATAATACGGCTTATTTTGTCACTTCTTATCAAACTACTTAACTAATTTTACTTCGTTTTCCCGTATCGTCAGGTCCATAAGACTTATCTTCCTTAGGCACCATGGATTAATAATGTAACATCTCAAACTTTTATTTTTCTCAAAAGTTGCCAAGAAAATTTGTGCGATCTTTAAAAGCACTATAGCGAATTCGGTTTTATTAAATTTTAGTTTTTAATCCGTAACACTAAAGCTCAATTTAGAAACAGCATGACAACGTTGTATTACTTTCTTACTATGTATTAAATCCTTAAAAGGGTCTTTTAACAAATTCATGATGTTGTATAAAATAAAAAGTAGGCTTTAAAAGAGACAAAAGCCCTCTTAGAAAAATGTCTCGCAACTAAAAGCCGAGACTGAGATTTAAAAGGGTTTATATATTATTCCGTCAATTTATCTTTTAACATTTTTCTCTCCAAATATCAAGGTCATCTCGACCCGAGCTCGTTTATATGTTTTCTTTTCGTTCTTTTCCTTTTACGTAATTGGCTTTGACGTGTCAAGTCTCAAGTGTCGAAAACAACATGTTCAATGTCAAGCTTTGCTTGTCGTTCCCAACCTGTAGCCTGTCGTAGTGCTGTGTTTGATTATGTAAGGATTTCGAGCGATTTATGAGTCTTTTTTTAAGATTCTGAAGTCAAAGAAGCCCATATGGTTTGATTATTGACTATAACTAATTATGTGTATCTTCTCACGCTTGCCGTGTGAGACATGAGTGCGAGAGTCGCTTCACCAACTCAGCCATCAAGCGGCCCTCAGTTTAGGTGCCAAAAATTCGGACGCTGCTGTCGCTCCCGTATCGGACTGTACAGTCACTCTAAGGCCTGCCACACGGACGCTGTTTAGATCATCTATTTAAGATGTGTAAGGTCTTTATATATAACTAATTAACTAGTAAACTATAAGATCGATGTCGCTCAAATTTGGCCCATATAAAACCACCACAAAGTTATGAACAACCTTTTTAATTCTCTTTGATCAAAATTCTTCCAATATAAGAATGTCTTCTTCATCCTATGCATTAAGAATGCTTGACGTTTACGTTTTTTATTCAGTGTCAAAAGATAAAATTGAACATTGAAAATAATTCAGTAGATAATTGGCTTCCTTTCAATAGGTACTCGAAGACTTCTCAGGTTCAAACGTAACAAGCACTTGACATCAAAGGAGAAAGTCAAAAAGCATTGACAAGATATATAAATGTCAATATCCTGCAAGATTTTCACGTTCCAATTCTTTGTCTCGAATCTAAAGTGACTAATTTATCCTTTTTTTGTAGCCGACCATTTAAAACAGGCCTAGACAGTAACTAAAAAGGACCTAATTATTTCAATTACGAACATTGAACGCTATTAAGGACTAAAACGGGACGGTACGCTACGATCTAATTCCACCTTAATTGGCGATGCCCTAAAAGAAGCCGCCATTTTGAATTTCGTGAATATTTAAGCACCGGTTACAGTAAATAACATTAGTTAGTGTTTACTTAAGGTCGAAATAGATTTATTTACTGAACTCGAAGTCGAAGATATTTGTCAATTACTTGAGTTAGTTGCTGGGACAACAGTTAAACGAGAAGGCTCTTACGGAGTGTCAGGCCATAATTTATTGCTGTATTTAAATGGAATATAATTCTAATGAATGACATCAATACAAAACTGGCGTTATAGGTACTAAATATCTAAAATTGACTTCTACTTGGTACGGTCATAGTGTTATTCCTTATTTAGGACCTTTTGCCATTGTCTTTACACCTGCCCGTTTTGGGTGTTTAAAAAGTCCTCCGATAAAGCAATGGAAGTCTATAGTTTTGCTAATGTCTACTTCTGTAAAAAGAACTATCATCCTTCTCTCTACTAATTCCACTATTTTTTTTATGTCACATGAGTGGCTGGCGGGTCACCTGATGGTAAGTGACTACCGTCGCCTATAGACATTAGCAATACCATTGGGGATTGCCAATGTGTTGTACACCTTATTACAATGCCTTAAAGGCAAACTGGCTCTCAAGTGCAACTGCCGGAACACCAACAGGTGCTTGGCGACAGATTTTCAACTTGAGGGTGGTAGCCAGCCAGTCGGGTACTACAAAGTACCCTACCACCGTGCTGTGGTTTCCTCACGATGTTTTCCTTCACTGAAAGCTCAAGATCATTGTAGGATTCGAACCTACCACTGGGCTATCATTGCCACTATCTCATATTTACCTGCATGATCCAGGAACCATTTCCAGCGAATGTGTACCCCGCGTGCACGAGGTGTCTATGTCTTGTGAAGGAGCTGAGCAAGTTGCGCATGCACTGCATCAGCGTGTTCATCTGTGGGTGGATCAGGATCTCTGTCACCAGATTCTCTGATGCGAATTGTATCAGTCGCTCGCCTGCAACAAAAATCATTATTGTTATTCACATATTTTTTTATGTCAAGGGGCAAGAGAGCATGTGGGTCACCTGATGTTAAGTGATCCCCACCGCCCATGCTTACCCGCAACACCCAAGGGATCACAGTTAGGTATCGCGTTTGACTACTATCTCACTTGTTGGTAGGTGACGTATGGTCTACGATGGTAAACGCTCACCTAGAAATAACCTATTCACCCCATATATTTTTGCCTGAGACCAATCAGTAACGCCGTGCGGTTTTGATTCTAATCCAAGAGTCTGTTTATTCTGAGTCTGGGAGTAATTATCTATTTATGTAAGTAGGCATTTAATAAACCGCGGTTTCATCCGCTTTCCATAGGGATCCTGACATTTTCCGGAACAAAAAGTGTCATCAAAATACTATGAGTAACTTTTTTTTTTATGTCACTAGTGACAACGAGGCATGCGGGTCACCTGATGGTAAGTTACTACCGTCGCCTATAGACATTAGCAAGACCAGGTGGACTGCCAACGTGTTGTACACCATATTACAATGCCTTAAGGGCAAGGGCAACTGGCTCTCAAGTGCAACTGTTGGAACACACCGATAGGTGCTTGGCGACAGATTTTCAACGTGAGTACCCTACCACCGTGCTATAGTTTCCTCACGATGTTTTCCTTCACCGAAAGCTCAAGCTCATTGTAGGATTCGAACCCACGAAATTCGCCGCGGTATCCGACGTCACTTACCACTGAGCTATCATCGCCTTAAAACAACTAACATCTATTCTCAAATCCTTACAACATTCACTCTTCATTTATAATACTAATAAGATTCAATAAATGTACATGACTTAGCTTCCATTTGCTTGGATTTATTTCTTTACAGCTCCATCTTATCATTGTTTTTTTTTAAATATATAAGTATAGGTTTCTGTTGACCTAACTTGGCCATAATCAGTGACGATGTGATCAAAGACAAACTAGAACTTGGTATCTAGTTAACAATTTCGGATAACATTTGAAAATACCTATGTTTAAAATTCTATAATGATTATAATTCTACAGTAAAATTGTTATATGTTACAAAATATGTATTCAATCTTTCTTAGAAGTTACCTTCGCGAGGTAGCATTAAATATTACTTTCTTCGTAATGTTGGCAACTTTTGTTTAGTATTTCCCGCAGAATCAGGGTCAAGTGTTTCGCTCGTTATCTCTGTTTACTTTAGGGCTGAATTATTTATTAAAATTTTCCCCCATTCGACCGTAACATTTTTAGGAAAAAAAAAAATATTGTAAGAAATATGTTTGGTGTCATCTTAGCTCGTTTCACGCTTTTAAACGAAAATAACTATGAATCGATTACAACAACTACAACATACAACTTTTGCATTTACACTTTTTTCACATAAACCCAAAATTTATGTGAAAAATTCTGTTTTTGAAAATGTGTGTTTTTCTTTTAAAAGTCCATGGGTTTTTTGTTCTTTGAAATTTGTGACCTCCCTTCCACTTCCCGACCTCAGATCGCCCGTAATTTATATTTCCTTTCATTTTTGTTATATTCTCTTCCTTTTCCAATAGGTTTCATCCTACAATTTTTTTTTTACCTTTTACGTTTTACAAAGGCTTTTGCACTGGTCTACATGCGGAACTGTGTGAGTCATCTTGGAGAGAAAATGGTTTAAATAAACCCAATTTGCCAAGTCTATTGAAATTTAGCAGGTAGATTCCTCATAGCGATTAGACATCAGCTAAGAAAGGATTTTTCAAAATTCAACCCCTAACGGTGTTCAATTTTAAGAAAAAAATATATTACAAAGTGCTACACTCTTGACATTTGGCAGGTAGATTCCTCATAGGGAGTAGGTAGGTATCCGCTAAGAGAGGATTTTTGAAAATTCTACCCTAAAGGGGTAAAAAGGTGTAAAAAGGGGGTTGAAATTTTTTGAATCAATAAAAAAAACACGAAATATCAGAAAATATTTAAGTGCTACACATTTGACATTTGGCATGTAGATTTCTCGTAGGGTATCCTCTATGAAAGGATTTTTAAAATTTATTTAAGAAAAGATAAGAAGAAAATAAAAAAGCGGTAAATAAATGTTCTAAGAACAATATTTTCATTCAAAGTTTTTGGGAAAGAAAATCGTATCCAAACTTTTTAGAAATTCCATCGTTTCCATTTAGAATAAAATGCCGACATTTAAATAAATGTAGATCACGTGTCAGGTCCCTAAGCGTTGGACTGACTAAGTAAAATCCGCTGTGGGAAGTCGCGTATCTGACTGCACCAGACAGTCTGCCAATAGGGAACGATGGCGGGAGATCGTGCGAAGAGCTGTGTCTGCCTCTACCACCGATGTAGGCGCCTCAACGTGACCACGACCGCTCTGCCAAGAGCGTAACGACAGAGAAGAAATAGGGCGTCCTAACAAATGTAAAAAAAAATGACACCATTTTCGAAATATTTAAAAGCAAAAAACTACTTTTAAACAGTTTGTCTGTCTGTTTGTCTGGCTATTTGTGCTGGTTCATCTCCGAAACGTCTGCTCCAATTTTGACGGGACTTTCACTGGCAGAACGTTTTACTTTTATTTTTAAAAATAATGAGGATCAGTAAAGTTATAGCAAATTCAATAGAACTAGTTTCCACGTTATTTTTTACGACTTAAGAATGATATATCTTTTTGAATTATCCAAATCGGACCATTACTTACGAAGATATTAAGTAATGAACATATTCGTTCCTGTCGCTGAAAGCCAATACACGCGGGTGCGTGTGACGTCACTGTTATACCTTTTTAAATAGCTAAAGAGACGTAGAAGTTTTTAAAATCATTTTCCGAATACGATCCATACATTTTTGATTTAATACATATAAATTTTTGGTAAAGATGATGGTTATTAATAAATGTATCGATTTATCGGGACATTTAGCGTCCCGATCAGGTGCAAATCGGGACGCGTCCCCAGACCCCTGAAAATCGGGACGTCCCGCGCAAATCGGGACGTCTGGCAACCCTGGCACTACCTACTTTTTCTCGAAGCGCTTCGTCGTATTTTTGAACCCTCATAACTTCGCTTTGGATTATACCAGATAAACAAAATTCTCAGGATATCATTAATAACCCCGCTCACTTGAAGTTTTACTCACGTAAGTAGGCTTACGTAATTAACTTACAATCATTTTGCAAATGTAAACACGCTTTGTAAGTAGCTTACCGTAATTTCAATTGCTTTCGTAAACGAAAGCAACATACAAGTGTAAGTCCGGCCTAAGATCATTGGATACAAAGCTTTTTCTTCGTGTATAATCAGGCATTGGGCTTAAGTAATGGTGGCAGAGATTTTTATGATCAGGCACTGTTTTGTGGTTTTGGATGTACCTAAATAATTCATACATTTCACATTTCTACACGAATACGAATAATATTTTTTTTTTGTTTTCTTTATACCACAAGTGACAACGAAGCTGACGGGTCACCTGGTGGTAAGTGACTACCGTCGCCTATAGACATTAGCAATACCAAGGGGATTGCCAATGTGTTGTACACCTTATTACAATGCCTTAAAGGCAACTGGCTCTCAAGTGCAATTGCCGGAACACACCAACAGGTGCTTGGCGACAGATTTTCAACTTGAGGGTGGTAGCCAGCCAGTCGAGTACTGTACCCTACCACCGTGCTATGGTTTCCTCACGATGTTTTCCTTCACTGAAAGCTCAAGCCCATTGTAGGATTCGAACCCACGACCTTCGCCGCGGTGTCCGACGTCACTACCACTGAGCTATCATCGCCTTAAAATCTATATCTATTTGCAATAATGAATAACAATAATAAACGCTAGAGGAACAACCTAACTAAAACCATCAGGCACTATAATCACAGTCAGTATAATTTTACTTTCAAGACTATAATATTTATCAAAGTATATTTTTCCGGGTAACTTCCTACTCCTGGGTATTATAACCTGTCCACATTGCAGTAGGTACTTCAAATAGCTCGGTACAGTGATCACTTTAAAGTTATTATTGTATTTCCAGGAAAAGTTGTTCAAGGAAGATTTCCATAATAAAAGTTTACTTTATTTTCTTAGAATCCCAACTGATTATAGAAATGTAAAGTGTATGAATTTACTTGAAATAGTCATGTCTATTATGAAGACAAAAAATTGAGTTCAAACTGCTGATTAACAATAATAAACGCTAGAGGAACAACCTAACTAAAACCATCAGGCACTATAATCACAGTCAGTATAATTTTACTTTCAAGACTATAATATTTATCAAAGTATATTTTTCCGGGTAACTTCCTACTCCTGGGTATTATAACCTGTCCACATTGCAGTAGGTACTTCAAATAGCTCGGTACAGTGATCACTTTAAAGTTATTATTGTATTTCCAGGAAACGTTGTTCAAGGAAGATTTCCATAATAAAAGTTTACTTTATTTTCTTAGAATCCCAACTGATTATAGAAATGTAAAGTGTATGAATTTACGTTTTATTACTTGAAATAGTCATGTCTATTATGAAGACAAAAAAATGAGTTCAAATTGAATAAGCTATTTTTTGATTAACTCTCTATAGATATTTTGAAGTAGCTGTCCTCTACAGTTATGTCCGCATTTGCAAGAGATCGGATCTATTTTCGGGATAAAAAGTACCCTATATGTTATTCCAGGATATGATCTGTCTGATATCTGTCAAACGTTAAGGTCTTTTAATAAAAAATTTGCAGACACTGATCCATTCTCAGGTTCAAAGGAAAGCTTCAAGAGTGTCATTCTTAACATTTTGGCACAGGGTATGTAGATGTTAATTAATTTATGTGCTTGACTAATAGTATTTACATGTGTAGTAGTATTTAATAATTTATGTATGTATTGAATTCATTCCCCTCCCCACCCACACACACTCACACTCACACATACACCCCTACACACTTACGCACACAAATATATTCACACACACACACACACACAAATTAGATTTATTATTGTATTCGTTTCTTTTCTCTTCCGCTCTGCAAATATAATGTTTGAACTAAATAAAGTAAATCCTTAATTGGCAGTATGCGATAATATTAAGATTAATTTTATATATAGTAATAGTGCTGTGGATTTTGTATTAATGATAAAATAAAAATAAAATAAAATGATCTACCTGTGTGCCAAGTTTCATTAAAATCCATACAGTAGTTTTTGCGTGTAAGAGTAACAAACATCCATTTATCCATACATACAAACTTTCGCGTTTATAAGTAATATTAGTAGATTTAGCTTAGGTACTACCGACTCATTTCTAAGTAATCTCATATAATATCTACCCCAACATTTCAACTACAAAACAAACATTAATGTAAAACATTTGTTACCGACTGTACAATGCCATTTCCAGCACGACACATTACGAGAGTCATTGCGTCATTATTGAAGTCTTCCCTCCATTTGCCGCCATTCACCCTCGTTCCGCGCCACACTCCGCCGTTCAGTCTTAATCGAATACTGGCAAAATTCATTACCCTCACTGACTGGTGTCGTTCAATTTGTGGCTTTTGAATTTGGAATATACTCAAACACGTGAAGATTCTGTGACCTTTATGTAAATAGTAGAGGAGGGTTAACTAAAGACTAGATACTAAAACACGTAACAATGTTTTAATCAAACACAAGTACAATAATATTACAAATGGCGGCCAAGAACAATTCAGTAAGTTTTTTTTAAGACAACGAGGCAGGCGGGTCACCTGATGGTAAGTGACAACCGTCGCCTATAGACATTAGCAATACCAGGGGGATTGCCAATGTGTTGTACACCTTAATACAATGCCTTAAGGGCAAGGGCAACTGGCTCTCAAGTGCAACTGCCGGAACACACCAACAGGTGCTTGGCGACAGATTTTCAACTTGAGGGTGGTAGCCAGCCAGTCGAGTACTACAAAGTACCCTACCACCGTGCTGTGGTTTCCTCACGATGTTTTCCTTCGCCGAAAGCTCAAGCTCATTGTAAGGATTCGAACCCACGACCTTCGCCGCGGTATCCGACGTCACTTACCACTGAGCTATCATCGCCTTAGTAAGTATGCAAAGTTAAACAATTAATGCAGCGCGCTCGATAGCTGGAGCCAAAGTGACCGCTCGTTGCTAGTCCCGTTTCTCATGCAGCCAACCGTCAATATCCTCTCTCTGCTCAGTGTTGCCAACATTTAATAAATTGCCGTCTATGTACATACGAGTACGAAAATAAAAGTATTTCGTTTGTTATTATATCGCGTAAAAATATAAATTGATGTTCACAATTTGTCACATGACTGTCCACGCTTCGCTTCACCCCTAATTGATATTTTCACAACAATAACCCTGGTTTATGTTTTATCACAAACATAATTGGCGGCAAAAAAGGCCTTTCGCGAACCGTGCGTAATATATTTTTTAGTGGGACGCAGAGAATTCCTGTCATGTCATCAATATTGTTCGATATTTAAAAAATATTCTTTTAAATTCAGTGGACCAAAAAGTTTAAATTTTTGTGCAGTTTTTTACTGTTATTTTTATTCAGTCACCTATAAAATATGGTTTGTCATGTAGCCTTTGTGTATCATAAAATATGTTGTTCACCTTATAAAGATCCAAGAAGAACAAATTTAACTTTGGAACATCCTTTTACCATAGCGTCCGATGAAAAAGTATTAAATGAGAATTATACGGTACGACCCAACAAAAGAGTTCGTTCTCACCCCTAATAAAAAAAAAAACAAATTCGGTGAACAATAGACGTACTCCGGCTTTATAAATGGGATATAATGGAAGCACCAAAGAGCTTGGCCTTCGCATAAGCTCTTTAACGTAGACAATAGAGTTTTCAAATAGCTGAAACATTATCAAAACAAACAATAACCTGGAGTTGTTTAATGAAATACAGGACTTACAGAAACATTTTGATATCGTTGGCAACGCAGGAATTCTCATCACTATGATATATTATGCATATTTTACTATGCAAATCTAGTGTTCAACCGAAGCTCAATTTCTAGCCGAAACCGAATAAGCCTAAGACTATGAATGATTTTTTAATAAATTTGAAGTCCCTAGTCTGTTTTGCCTAGTAAACCTAAGGACAAAAGTGACGACCTTTTTTTTGCTCGCTCTTCAACGAACAAGCAAAAAATATTGCAATTTGGAGCCGAAGGTGGCCTAAACCGAAGGATCGGCCGGACACAGTAGTGTTTCTGCAGATATACCGTGAAAATCCCACTAATATTATAAATGTGAAAGTTTGGATGGATGGAAGGATGTTTCTTACTCTTTCACGCAAAAACGGCTAAACGGATTTTGAAGAAACTTGGCACACGAGTAGATCATATCTTGGAATAACACAAAGGATACTTTTTATCCCGGGAAAATATAAGATCCCTCGGGACTAGTTGATCATATTTATGAGATCTGTTTTGCCAATATATACTATAATCATCATATAGATAATCATCTCTTATATGTATAGGTTTCATCTAGTTGTGCATAATTTTGATTGTACTGTTTCCATTCCATATGAATGGTATTGTTGGATAAAATTTCGTGAAACCAACAGAGTGCCTGAAACCATAAATTTCCAATGTTGCTCTGACAAAATAAGTTTATCTAACTTCGTATAATCAAGCACGGAAACTTTTTGGGGCTAAAATGGCATTGTTAAAACATTACATTGAAAAGATTGTTAAAGAGTTACTTTCAACTTGAGTTAATATTGTTTTTTTAGGTACTGCTGAAAATTTTCCATAGAAAAGTCTTTTACAGTTATTTATAAAGTGCGGGCTTTAGTCTTAACGTTCTTAGCATTTAAAGCATTAAAAGCATTCCGAAGATCACTTCAGACAGCCAGCATCCTTTCAAAACTACTCACCAAATAACAATGAAAACCAAGCTACGTATAAGAACAAGTACCAAGAGAGCAACTCAGTGGCCGTCAAGCTCTCTTCAAATATCTCCACAAGTCAGCGGAGCTCAAACTGCTTAAATCCAAAGCTCTCTAGCAAATTCCCACTTCCCAGGTTTTAGTAGATAAGTGTTATACAATCGGGAATTGCCTTGCCGAGTTTCATCGAGGATTAGTAATTACATTTCAATTTGTGTTCGGAGTTTGTCGATTGCTTTTGGGCATTTTGTTTCTGTAGTTAAAGTTTTTGTTTTAATGAAATGTGTGGTGGCTGTTATTTGACGAGTTTTCGAGGGATTTCAAAAGTATTTTTATTTATGTGCCCATCCAAATCTGTTATATGTTGTTGAGTAACAAAGATCATCAACGTTTGTGTTATCAGTAGGATAAGGACTGAGTTCTTCTGGGATTGATATAATATTAACCTCTTGAATATCGCGTTTCATCTTATTACGGATCTTGTCTCGTCTAAGAAAGGATTTCATATCCACATGTTTATAAAGCTGTCTGACAACATTTAGAATTTTGGCTCATTTAAATATGGCGGCCATGTCTCCAATCATTAGTGGTTAGCACAAAGTCTACTCTTCTACTATTCAGTCCGTCCGTTCTATCCATCATATCAGCATTCACTCCCTTCTCACTCATATCATCTCTCACATAATCCATTTATCTCTTTTACGGTCTACCTCTACCAGTATATCCATCCACTTTTGTATTCATAACTCTTTTATTCCTCAAAAAAACATGCTAGCACAACTAATTGTAAATTTTATAAAAATACTATAGAAATGCGCAGAAATTAACAGTGGTAATAAAAATAAATAAAGCCAAACATGTGCATCGATGAATAATAAATTACCAATACGAATACGTTTCAAGCGATTGGTCGAATAAACCTCTTTCTGCATCAGTTGAAGCAGATACAATCATGTCTGATCCTCACTCAGGCATTTTCATTTGATAATGTAACATATGGGGATTATATTTAATGGAATTTGTGTAATCCTCCGTAATTTAGGCCAGGAAATAAATTACTTCCACTTTATGAAGGTTTGCATGGTGATGAAATGTGGCTACAGACGTATTGAAGGCGATGATAGCTCAGTGGTAGTGACGTCGGATACCGCGGCGATGGACCTAGGTTCGAATCCTACAATGAGCTTGAGCTTTCGGTGAAGGAAAACATCGTGACGAAACTATAACACGGTGGAAGGGTACTTTGTAGTACCCGACTGGCTGGCTACCACCCTCAAGTAGAAAATCTGTCTCCAAGCACCTATTGGTGTGTTCCGACAGCTGCAAGTGAGAGCCAGTTCCATCTAGGCTTTGAGTGCTTACTACCTTCGGTCACATCATCTTACCATGGTGAGATTGTGGTCAAACACAAGCTTATCCAGAATTTAAAAAAAAATTGTGCTTGTTTCATAATTTAGAATCGAATGCACCTTTGCATTAATGAGTATAGTTTCATCGTCATCTTAAAGAGGTCGCATAACTATAACGTCTTTACAAACAGAGGTATCAAAAAGTTCATTCAAATATTGAAACTTATTCAACCGTTGCGTTGATAAATAGGCCATCCATCGATTTTTGGTAACAGATTCATTATTATCAACACTACGACCTTCTCGCCCTATTTACTACCATTTGTGTCATTTCGCCGAAAGCGTGTTCGCTGAACCAGAATCGTGCGATAATAGCACCAAAGCGGTGAAGCGCAGGAATTGTTCAAAGCGCTAAATTGTCAAGTTTCTGAGAACAGGTTTGGTGCTCAAGTTTCGACCCAGTTATTAGTTTTACCGAGAATTCTTGTAGTAAACAAATACATCCCCTATTTCCGCCAATTAGAATTACATTTGCAGTTTACTTTATGACACCATTAGAAGAATCGGTATTTTTTTGTGTAACAACAATGCTGCTCTGTGTCTTTATTTAAAGTATTACATGTATTATTTTCTACACATGGTACAAAATAGGTAATAGGTAACTATTTCTATTCTTCTTCTTTTGTCGGTGAATCTTCACATTGATCACTTATTTAACCATCAAGGAAACCTCCATTGCCTATCTGTTTCTTTTTCTCGTAACAAACCAGGACATAGTATTTGAGTTTCTGTTCAACCAACGAGTGTCCTGTCGTCCTGTCTTATTAGCTACAAAGAGCGCTATCGATCTTCCACACTCTTGCTCATTCGTCAAGCTCTATACGTCTACCTTGATTGATTACTCGCTACTCGCTACCCTAGATGGTTGTTACATCACACAGTTAAAATTAGCTCTTGATTGAATGCTGCAATTCTTGCAGGTGACGTTAAAAGTGGAGGGTAGGCCAAAATTTTGTTAGTAGATTGAATTACGAATTATTTTTTTAACATTTTAAGTGTGTGATTTAAATGTCGTTTAAATTTTTGTTGATAGTTATTATTTTATTTCTTTGTTGAATTGATTAAAATTGAGGTTGTTTAATGTTTCGTACGTATAAAAAGAGTTGTCAGACTGACTGAATGACCTATTAAAGCACATCCTCGCAAGGTTGACAACACATTGACAATTCTCCTGGTATTGCCGCTTGGTTTTCATTTGTGGTATAAAAAAACAACCCCTGAGAGAGAAAGTAAAATAGGGGATTGCGGGTGATACTGTGGAGCAGAAAGCTAGTATAAAGAATAAAATAATTATTATATCTAGTATCAAAACTGTTTGATTTGTCAATTCAGAATGTGATCAGAGTGTGATGTGATCAACGGCGAACCTAAACCTAAAGATTTCGTTATTTGTATCTTAATCTTGGATTATTAAGACCTATTTTCATGTATCATACTCTTAAAATTTGATTAAATTTCAAGTTTAACTGAAAGTAGATAATAATTTGATGAGAGCAACGTAAAAAGATCGGTCAGTTGAGATTTTAAAGCCGATTATGTCTGGTTCGGATGAAAAATTGCCTAAAAACGCTGGGATCGCAAAGATAAGATAATGGTTCGGTTTCTTAATCGCAAGATTGTTTATTTTTAATGTAGGTTTAAACTTGTAATGGATTATGAAAATAAAATAGCTCCATTTTCTATATTTAAAACGGAATTATAAGAAATGTAGGTTTTTAAAATATTTGCTTATGCATTTTAGAAAAATTAAATACTCAATAATAAAACGATTTAGTGTACATTTACCAATACATATTTTGTAGCTTAAAATAAGCACTAAATCACTTAACAAAACCACTCAAACAAAAACAAAAATATATTTTCAATATCGCCTGCCGTAATCGTTCAGACGAGAAAAATAAAAAGGACGTAAAACCTCTTTCAATAATATCGACATCGAAATTTTTGATGTAAAAAAATCCAGTCAAGTTCGAGTCAAACTCGCGCACCGAGGGTTCCGCACAAACTTGTAGGTGTGTAAATAGTTCGTGCGTTCGTTTGTGCTTTGGAAAATCTTTTATCGATAATTGTTTCCCATTTGCTGAAGGATTTCATATCTTATTTGTAGCATTGTAAGGTGTTTTATAACTCACCATATCTGGCTTCTTCCCCCTCGGGTGCCTGCGCCGTGAGGGTGGCCAGTTCCTTCTCCAAGTCGACCTGGTGCTCGCCAGAGTCCCATGATAGCAGTCCTGTAACAAAGACAATGGAAACATTAGTAAATTAAATTGATCTGTTGCTAGCAGTCCTACAAGTCATTGGTCAGTTTATCAAAGTCAAAGTCAAAGTCAAAACCATTTATTCAGTTTAGGCCCTAGAAGGGCACTTATGAAGGTCGAATTACAGAAGTTACCACCGGTTCGGAAGTCAGCCTTCAACTGAGAAGAACCGGCAAGAAACTCAGCAAGGTTACATTTTTTAAATATTTTTGGACCATCTGACTATTTTGGCTTTTTTTTTCAAATGTTTAACAATTTTATTCTTAATGTAATCCGTGTATCCTAAGGCTCTATGTATATGTTTACAAAAGAAAGATGTATATGTAGCTATTCCATGCGGTTTCACCCGCGATCCCGATGGATCTTATCTTTTCCCGGAATAAAAAGTACCCTATGTTTTATTTCAGGTTATGATCTACTTCTGTGTCAAGTTTCATCAAAATGCATTCAGTAGTTTTTGCGTAAAAGTGTAACAAACATCTTCGCATCCAAAATACTTTTATTCAGTTTAGGCCCTGGTAAGGCAGTTATGAACGTTACATTACAATTGACTCTACCACCGGTTCGGAATACACTTAAACTGACGAAGACTCCTAATATTAGTAGGATAGGATAGGATTAAGTAGGATATCCGCATCCCCGTGGGATCTAGCGGTATGAAATATACTTGTTGACCTATTCTCAAACATAAGAGGTGTTCCCTAGAGACTACAGCATGGGGTTCTTCAAAAGAGGAGTAAGAAGGTTTATGCAAGGTCGGCAACGCGCTCGTGACGCCTCTGGTGTTGCAAGCGTCCATAGGCTACGGTAACCGCTTACCATCAGGTGGGCCGTAAGCTTGTTTGCCACCTAGTGGTATAAAAAAAAAAAACATACCGAATATATACAAAAAAATCACAACGAAAACCAAAAAGTCAAACCATTTCGGAGGACTTCGGCTACTAACTCTGTGACACGAGAATTTTACATATACCCACAGACCTGTTAGATAATAGGTCTATGTATGTTTTTTTTTGTTCTGGATAGGCTTGTTTGACTACAAACTCACAATGGTAAGTGATGATGTGGCCGAAGGTGGTAAGCACACAAAGCCTAGATGGGAACTGGCTCCCAAATGCAACTGTCGTACGGAACACACCGATAGGTGCTTGGCGACAGATTTTCAACTTGAGGGTGGTAGCCAGCCAGTCGGGTACTACAAAGTACCCTACCGTGCTATGGTTTCCTCACGATGTTTTCCTTCACCGAAAGCTCAAGCTCATTGTAGGATTCGAACCCACGACCTTCGCCGCGGTATTCGACGTCACTCACCACTGAGCTATCATCGTCTATAATCTTCTATCTTTATACCTATAGATAGAAGATTATACACAACCAAAGGTAACTATTTATATCTAATAAATAATATGAAAACAAATAAAAGCTAAGCTAAGTAAAGGCTTTCAGAAAGTTTCCCTGCGGTGGTTCTATGCAAGTCCCAGCGGGTCCGGAAGTAATATAGGAAATTGCGGAGCGACCCGAACAAACTAGTGTTCGTGTTTCTTTGTAAATATTTATAGGACTATAACGAATGTATGCTGATGGGATTCTATGTCTATTCTAAGGCGATGATAGCTCAGTGGTAAGTGACGTCGGATACCGCGGCGAAGGTCGTGGGTTCGAATCCTTACAATGAGCTTGAGCTTTCGGTGAAGGAAAACATCGTGAGGAAACCACAGCACGGTGGTAGGGTACTTTGTAGTACTCGACTGGCTGGCTACCACCCTCAAGTTGAAAATCTGTCGCCAAGCACCTGTTGGTGTGTTCCGGCAATTGCACTTGAGAGCCAGTTCGCCTTAATAAGGTGTACAACACATTAGCAATCCCCTGGTATTGCCAATGTCTATAGGCGACGGTTGTCACTTACCATCAGGTGACCCGCCTGCCTCATTGTCACTTGGGACATTAAAAAAAAATGTTTATGTTGTATTATAGACTTTAAGAATGTGTTTATAAAGTATGAATTGAAACAATGAATGTACCGTAGTATGGAAGAGCGAGGTGTTAGACTCCTCCATTGAAAAGGGAAGATCTTCCGCCAGGCCTTCATCGTGCATGGGGACCGCGGTCCAACTGTACATATTGGAAGCTTGTATAATATGCAGATTGCTTGGAAAACTTCGTTAGCGCGATGTAGCGCTATCTAACTGGTACCAATCCCCCTGGTATTGCTAATGTCTATAGGCGACGGTAAATATATCATATCTGCCGTAGAACCGATAACCGTTGGGGTAGACGTGTTCTTGAGTGGAGACCGCGACTCGGTAAACGTAGTGTAGGGCGCCCTCCAGCTAGGTGGAGCGACGACATACGCAGGGTGGCTGGTGGCGGTTGGAAAGGAATAGCCGAAGACCGGGCTCAGTGGCGCGCCTTGGGAGAGGCCTATGTCCAGCAGTGGACTAACACAGGCTGATGATGATGATGATGATAGGCGACGGTAGTCACTTACCATCAGGTGACTACCTGGTAGTAACTTGTATGGGATTGCACTGACCTATATTATTATTAATATTTTTAGGTATGATAAATGTATTAGCTTTATTTAAAGCCCAAATTAATAAGGGTTCTGTCACATAATGCTTTGAAAAGCGTTTCATTCCAAATACCACGTCTTAAGGGATCATCATGACAACCCTTTATCTAGAAGTAACAATGTAAACAGTCATTTAATCCATCATCAACAATTTAATTTGTGTTGAGACGTTTCTGATAGCATTGTTATGGATCAAGCGAGAGCGATAGGTTTTAGTTACCAGTGAAATTATGGTAATTTGTAGTAATGTTTGCTGGGGTTAAATTGATTGTAAAGATATATGGGGTGGTTTTGGTTGATTGTTGTAGGCTAAGAAAGCATTGAAGCATCCCTTATATCTGCTAATATTATAAATGCGAAAGTAAGGCCCGTCGCACACGGGTCGTAAGCGTAGTCGTAGCGTAAGCGTATCGTTACGACGCAATGACAATAAACACCTCCTACGATTCGCTGCAACACCGCTTTGTGTGCGGACTTGTTTGAACATGTTCATGCTCGTACTACCCTCGCCGTACGCGCCGATTACGACACGCTTACGCTACGACGCCGTGTGCGAAGGGGGTAACTTTGTTATCTTACCATCACACCCTTCAATTAATAATTTACAACAAATGTACAAAATATACATGCAAATGTACAATTACAATACATAAAAAACTTCTTCGAGGCTGCCGCTGCTGCCGATCGGCAAGGTTCCCAGAAGGCTGGCAGCGTTTCCTCTTTGGATGGCCAAGCTGATGCGTTGGCGGAAAAAGCTCCCCGCCCGCCGGTTACCCGATAATAACAATATAATTATTAATTGTTTAACAATATAATTATTAAACAATTAATAATTATATTGTTTTTCTCTATGATTAGGTGACCCAACAGACTTTGTCCTATCGAATAAGAAGCCCATAGAAAAAGCACTTTCAGTTTTTCTCCAATTTTCCATTTCTTGGGCAATATTTCCAATGTTTTTTTTTTAAAACCTTGTTTGGACTATTACGGACATTTTTAAGACAAAAATTGCCCAATTGGTGAAGCCGTTCTCAAGTTACTGTTCATAAAAATGCGTACAGTTAAAAAATAATAGCAACCATTACTGTTTGGTCGGAGAAATACTTTAAATTTGAATGACTTACTGACAGTAACATATCCCTCGTCGAGCCCTTTTCAACATTCAGACATATTAGAATATTTTATGTAAAGGGCAACAGAAGCCCTTGAATATAATGTTACCGACACTCAAGTTGCGGACAGAATTTCTAATCGAATTGAGGCTGACCTTGATGTAAGATTAGTAATTAATTGCTGGATTATTTGGGGAATTCAAAATTGCTTTGCGTTGAACAATTATTATTATACTTATTTTAAACTACAGCATGGGTTTCTTCAAAAGAGGAGTGAGAAGGTTTATGCAAGGTCGGCAAGAGTCGTGATGCCTCCGGTGTTGCAAGCGTCCATAGGCTACGGTAACTCTAAAGTTCGTAGCTCACTTACACGACTCCGCTCCCACCCGACAAATAAAATATCATTCAACTATATATATTTATAACATAAATTAGCAGTCAGCTCGCTGTCAGCAAGCTTACCGCCATCAGACTGCTCGGTAGTTGACTTTTAGTATAGGGCGTTGTTGGAGCAGAGGTGGCAGAGTCGTTTAAATGGGCTATGACCTTTACTACTCCCATGAAATTTGGGGATATAAATGATTTGTTCTTTTCTTATTGATCAGAGTTATTTCACTTACATATACAGGTATAGATAGATAACTCTATGACACAATTAGCATGATGCACCGTGTATGTCCCGCCCTCACCTGCACCGAAGTAGGCTAATTGCATCCACTGAACCAGGACCTAATGAGTCCATGTCGGACTCATTAGGTCCTGGTTCAGTGCTCGCAGTTGCTCGCAATCAATGAAGCCTTCGTTAGGGTGTGACCTGGTAGTTCTATTGGATTTTTGCAGATGTTTTATTTTATATCAGAAGCTTGACATTGGCAACACCAGATCGCCATGAAAGTTACCAGATATAAAAAAATAACTGTCAAAATTCATGATTTGCGAATAAAAATCCTGATGGTTATTAGGGCTACTGAGTTTCTTGTTTCTACTAAGTAAGGCACTTATGAATGTTACAATTGACTCTATCACCGATTCGGAATACACCTAACCAGTCAAGTACTAAAAAGAAACGCTTTATAAGCCAAGTTTTAAATAAATTACGATATCAACTTCTGCTTAATAACATGACTACTAACATGTGTTTTATTAGTGTCCCAAATTGTATTTCCATGTAGTTATGTATGTGTTGAATTCATTAATTTCAAAATGGCGTTGTGCTGACGTAGACCTAGTTAAGCCATAATTAGAATATGGATTACCAGGCTGGGTGGACAAGGCATGTGAATAGATTTATAGGTCACATTTAACTAGGTTACCATTTAAATTATTTCAGTGATTCAAAAGTGGATTAAGCTGGAGCTTTCGGTAAAATAAAAACATAATTTGGAAACTACCGCCAAGCACCTATCGGTGTGTCCGCGGTTGCACTTGAGATGCTTCTAGTAGGGTTACCAGACGTCAGGAATTTTCCTGGCATGTTAGAAATTTTACCCATTTGTCCAGGAATGCGGCCGGAATACGAAAATGACATTTTTATTTACAAAACATATCAAAACCCACGTTCTGTACATCTTTTTAACACCAAACTTCTATACATTATAAACTATATTTTTTATCTGGAAAAAAAAATAATCAACCCTAGCAATTTTACAGTCAAAATCAAAATTAAAAATCCATTTATTCAGTTTAGGCCTGATGATCCGGACGGTCAGGGGCTACTGAGTTTTTTGCCGGAGTATTCTCAGTTTAAACAATAAGATAACAATAGAATCTAGTATATAAGTGATTCAAGTTATTCTAGTTCATATTAACTAATAACAAATTCATGATTTCCCTGTAGCTTTTTAAACGTCACGTTAAAATCAAATATAAATAAAAAACGTTATGCGAATTTATTATAGAATAATAATTTTCTTGTGATGTAACTAGGATATTCATTAAAATATTGTAAAATATATCAATGTGTAAACTAAGATGTGCTCTAAGGTTTTATTTTATACCA